>VDFB02252616.1:68899860-68953486 GCA_007258455.2 Sequoia sempervirens
TCAAGCAATAGGTGTTGAAAAGTGATCAAAAAGTGCATAAAGTCAATCAAGTCAAGGAAATCCTAATTCAAGCTTGGAGAGACTTTCTACCCAATTTTCTACAAAATTAAGTATAAATACCTATCAGAAAAGGAAGTGCAAACCCAAGACTACAAGATTCTGTCCCGAATACCCTAAAATTTGTAAGAGAACTAAGTTGCCACTAGGGGTGAAATAGTCCCATTTCTGAGCCTGAAAACTGATTTTTACATTTTTGCATACCCATTTGGTAGATTCTCGTTCTGACAAAGTTTCCCAAAACTGGGACTAAGTCGCCCAGACTGGCATAAGTGTCCCGGTCAAAATTTTAGTCAATTTTTTAGGATTTGAGAATCTTCGAACATCAAACTTCTGATTAGGTGCACCTCTTCCATTTTGTTCTGTTATTTCATCATTTAGTTACATTCTTAGGCATTTTTGCATATCACAATGTGTTTTCTGGCACTTTACATGTTCATAGTTTTGCATCATTAAATCATTTCAATTTCAAATCAAAGTAGTAGGATATCTTAATTAGGCATAATACATCTCATTAACATAGACTTTGAGTGTAAACCCCTACATTTTGGTCCCCCATCCAATCCCCTTTCTCCTTTTAGGTGAAAAACCCTAGGAGGAGCAAAGCATTGTGAGGGGTCAAACCAAAATCACCATTTATAGTTACAATCCTTCTTAAGTGTTAGTAGAATTGGAAAATGATCAGATACTAAAATTGGCATGATCATGGCTTTGAAATTGGTTGCTTTTTCCATCCATTTTGGACCTATAAAGAATCTATCCAATCTTTCTATTATGTTAGTGAAACCCATTCTATGGTTGGTCCAGGTGGAGATTCCATTGGAGGTATGGCAGTCTACTACCCTGGATTCTTCCACAAATTTTCTAAAGTCTAGCGTGTTCTTGTTTACTTTGTTGCTTCCCCTATTCTTTTTTGATAATTCCAGTATAGAATTTAAATCTCCCCCCATTACGAAGAGATGATTTCCTTTTTTCTTGATGTTGTTCATTTCTTTCAATGTATCCCATTTCTCCTTCGTTCTTATTGGCCCATACACATTGATCAGAGAAAATTCCAGGTCCATATCCCAAAGTTTGACCATGCATTCCATCCAGTTAGGGTAAGCTTGTTCAAGACTTATTGATAAATTAGGTCTTCTCTAGAGAATTTACATTCCACCAATTGTGCTCGTGGATTCCAAAAATGACATGAAATTTTTTTGCAATAGTTTAATAATTTTCCACCCAAATTTTGATCCAGCTTGGTTTCTTATAGCATTAATATATTTTCCTCCATTTTTTGTATATGACGCTTAACCAAGCACCTTTTTTTTAGGGGCGTTAATTCCCCCCACATTCCATGAGGTGATCTTCATTGATGTCCAAGGGAGGCACTAGCTCCCTTGGATTTCAAAAAAAAGGAAATGCTCTTTAAACCCTTCTCCACTCCCTCTTTTGTTTGTAACTAGTCTTCCTACCTCTACCCTTCTTAGCTTTCCCCATTATTTTAACTATTGTTTGACAAATGTATCTTGGATCTATTAGTCCCAATTCATCCGCTTCCATCATTTATGCGCCAAGTCTTCCATACCATCAAAATCTAATTCCTCCCCTACAAAAGTCAAGTAAGTGTCTCCAAATCCTTCCTTTGCCTCCAAGATGCTTTTATGGTCCTTAGGGGTAACTTCATTCTATGGGAGTTGATCCACTAATTTGCTATGTTCAGTCTTTTCCTCCTTTTGGGAACTATCCTTTTGGATAGGTAGCTCCTTTCCCTCACTTTGAATTTGGGTGTTATTTTCCATTTGATTCCTTTTCACCATTGTCTAGCTGGTCTTTGTTTCCCTAGGCCTCCAAAAAAATTTAGTCTTTGGTTTCTTCTCTGTATCCTTCACTCTTTCCTTCTTCTCACAATCTTTCTCATTGTGCTTTTTGATCCTAAATTTGAGGAAAAAGTGCTTCTCTTCCTCTATTTCAACTGGCTGCTTCCATATTTCCCCATCTACATAGAGCCGAATTTCCTTTGGTATTGGTCTAATAGCCACAATTTTCATTCTTTAATATAGGTATGTGTCTTCTTCAAATAGTTCTGTATCCATGTCTACCAATGTGCCCAACGATCTCCCAATGTTTTTAAAACACCCTTCAAACCAATATTCCAGTGGCAGATTATGGAGGCGTATCCAAACTAGTTTTTCATAAGAGTTTGATTGGTAAGGATTGAAATTTTGGTGTCATTTCTCCATATATATAATGGATGCCCCTCTAATTCCCATAATCCTTCATTTAATACCCTTTCTCTTTCCTCTTTTGAAGTAAAGACAACAATGAAAAACCCTTGAGATAAGAATTTTATGATTTCCCGTGTCTTCCATGCCTTTTCTACCCATTCCCTTATCTTCTTTCAAATTTGGGGCTGATGAATTAACATATTACTGCTAGAGCTTTGAGTATTGTAATGTCTTACTCCACCTCTGTGGTTAGGTCTATGGTTTGAGGATCATTTGACATTTCAAATTTTGTAGGTTCCTTCTCTCTTCCCTTTTTTATCTTCATTCTTGATCAAAACTCTATCCACCTTTATCAATGTTTCAATCTTATGATCGGGAGTTCGCTGTTGTGCCCAATCTAGTTCTCCTATCCTTTTCTTGGAACTTATTATCTAGAACGATTCACAATTATTTCTTTTTAGAGTTCACATATTATCCCTTACTTTTGTCTAATAATTCATGCGCAAAAGTTTTCACAAGTAGAGCTAATGATTACATCTCTATTATATTATATATTGTATAATATATTATAGAATAAATTTATTTAAGATATAATAATATATTATAATAAATATAAATTAATTTACATTTATATATAATATAAATAATATAATATTAATTAATCCTATAATATACATAATATTAATATATATTAATTATTAAAAAATATTATTAATAATTAATACTTTCTTGAACTATATTTAATATTATATAATATATTTAATAATTATTTCATATTATTTAAATATTATTAATATATTAGCACTAATAATAATTATAATATATTATATTTATTTTAATATATTAATCATTATTCTATAATATATTTATATAATAATTCATACAATATTCATCATTAATAATAATTAATAATTAATTTTAATTATATAATTATTATCATTATTAGTCATATAATATATATCCACCAAAAAAATTAAAAAGAAGATAATAACAACAAAAAGAATTGTGTGTAAAAACAATTAAACAAAATATAAAAAATGATAATGTAAAAGTACAAATGTAAGTTACCTTAAAAAACTCACATGTTCACAATAGAAACTAAATATATTTCATTTAACCTTGAAAATTCTAGCTTGTAATTGGTTGGAAGGTGTAGACACATAAAAATGACCTAGGTCTGCAAGCTCTATTTTCCATCTTTTCTTCCTAGCATAATTAAGATACTTTAATTATGTTCTTGGTCTACTTTTGTCTATTAATTAAATAATTCATAATTATTTAATTAATTCATGTCCTTTTTATTCCTCCTGATTATTAAATAGATAAATTTTATTTATTTATTTAATACGTCGCTAATTGTCTGAAGTTTTCTTATAATTAAATAAATTTCTAAATTTATTTAATTATCTTTGCACATTTATGTCTTCCTGATTATTAAATAAATAAATTTTATTTATTCATTTAATATGTCACTAATTTTGAAAGTCTTCTCATAATTAAATAGATTCTTTAATTTATTTAACTATTGGTCACCCTCTCTAATTAAATAATTATTTTAATTATTTAATTGTTTCATTTCATATTTCCCTCCTTTTACTAAATAATTTGAATTAATTATTTACTATCATGTGGTCCCCACCCTTTTTGAATTAAATTAATTTTTAATTCATAATAGTTATTTTTCTAAAAATCAAATAATTTCCATTTATTATTTGATTTTCTAGCCACCTCTTTTTTTGTGCCAATTTTATCTCTTGTCACATGCATTGTCCACCCTTGATTTGATTTTTTGAAAAACAATCTTTTCCATTCATTTTGAATTTTCCCTAATGTTTTCCTAACCCTAATTGTGGGTTGTCAAATTGAATCTTGTCCATTGATTCTAGGGCACTTGTCAATCTTTAATCTTGGTCATTCACTCAAAATTTTATTTTCTATAAAATGAAAATTTTGGTTTCATTTTGTCATCTCACGCAATCTTGTTATAGGAAATCTCATGTCATCTTGAAGCTCTTGCACTCTTTTCATACTCTTGCAATCTTGCATTATTGTCATCTTGTCATAGGTACATTTGCATAATTTTAGACATAGTTTCATGCTTACTAGTTACATATGAGCATAGTATTTTCATATTGTCATCTCAAATCTTTCAAAATTTTCTTAGGGCTTGTCATTGTCATTAGTTTGTTCATCATAAGGGTATGCGCAGGATCATGATGGGCCAAAAAGTGGCAATATGGTGGGTATGTGGCTAACGACTTTTTTTTACCCAAAATTGATGAAATGAAAAGGGTTTTTAAAGGAGATTCTTAGCTTTCCACCAATATAAATTATGCTTTACTTTCAATTTTACAAGTAATTATTATTCATTTTTTATTCAAATTATGACTAAAGTCTTGATTGATAGATTGATTGAAAAAAATCTATAGCATTCAAACGATATCACATTTTTTGAATCCAGAACATGCATCACATTCTATGCTTTACATACTATAGGATTAAAAAAATAAAAAATGAATCTCATAAAGTTTTGACCAAGTTAAGGTGGTCAGACATATGAGTTTTTTATAACATTTAAAATTTGTAATAAAAAATTCATAATTAATTATTTACTTAGAAGAAAATTACAAGAAAATATGCATCACATCAAGACATGATTCCCCTACTTAAATCTAAAATATTATAAAAAATATTATCATTTTATTGTGGTTAGGGTGGTCAGATAAACACCTACTTCTTATTTTTTCCCTGAAATTTAAGTACTACTGCATTGAAATTTCAAATTTTCACCAAATAGATTTTTTTTTTTTTAAAACAAACCTAGTAGTTTAGAAACTATATTCAATTTTTTACAGATTCTATTCTTACATATTTTTGAAATAATATAGATCACTTATTCAAATTTTTACATCAAGTTTCCTAACTCTAATTTTTTTGATTTTTTTGCCACTTAAGGGCCTATTTTTTCCATGATGGTCCTACACATACCCATAAATATGAGGGCAACATCATATTTGTAGCAAGTTGAGAAGGTGTAATGGAGGTTATCCATGGAGATTGAAGACATTTGGTGAGATCTTTTATTTTGTTTTCTTGTTTCTCCTTTGCACTTCATTATTACTTTGGGTTTTTATGTTTATGAATTTGATTTGCTAAACCTAAGACAATTTCTCTTAGTTACATTGGTAAGCCCGATGCCAAAATTGTGTATTTTCTATTTTTTCAGTACAACACTTTTCTATTTTGTAGCTACAGGTATGACCGCGATGCATTTGATTTGCATAACGACACATTCATTTTTCCATGATGTATTCACTGTCCAGAATGCCGCATTCACTATGTCGTGATGCATACACCTTACAAGGTGATGCATTTGCTAGGTCATGACACATTTTTCTTGTAGGTTATTTCATTTTCCTACCAAATTATAGAATCCAAAACCACGATCAATGCATCTATCACCCAGAACGATGCAATTGCTCTGCTGTGATGCATTTGCCTATGAAATTTTGCTCTCGGATTTTTCTAGATTTCACTTTCTTCTTGATATTCTTTTTTCTTCTGCAATCTGTAGTCTAGAGGTTTTATGGTTACTAATGGCTTGTTATAGCATTTGGCTTTGAGTCTTTTGTGGGTCCAAGGCATATCTTTGGAAACTACTAACTTGTAGTTTTGTAGGTTCAATTGTCCAAGGGTTTTGTTTTGAAACATTGTGCTTGTTGATTTCTAGATTCAAAAAAACTTCAACTGGTGCACTAAAAAGAACTTTTCTAGTCCTTTTCTTGATTGTGTTTGGGTTGGTAGGTGATTATTCTCTCACCTTGTGCAAACTAGGTGATCAGAAAACTAGACCCATCCATTTTTGTGTTTACCTTGATTCAATAATTGAAGTATCCTCTCCCCTTGCGCACTTGTGCAATCTTGGGTGTAGGAGAAATAGTTATTGACTCTAGAATTTGGGCCTTCCTTGGTGGAAAAAAGTACTCACCCCAAGGTGACTCAAACCTGAAATGGAGCTAAAGCCAAGCTACCCCCAATTGATATATAAATGTGAATTCTAAGGGAAAGCCTAGGATTACGAATGTGGATGTGTCATACAGACGAAGTGTACTCCCTAAAACCCTATTGAGCATAACCTCTTCATGCTGGAGTGCCTCCTAAACGGAGATTAATCTTGTGCCTCATGTATGGCCACTTGAATGGGGGTCCCAAATTAAACACCTTTGTGTAGTAGCCAAAATCCTTATATTTCCTAGCGCAACAACAGTCGTTGTGAAGGCATCGACATCTTTGTAGTTCTTAGTGGAGGTGATCATCTTGCCATGGGAGATTTATGGGGGTTGGAAGCTTGGTTGGCTTGAGAAGTAGTGCACTATAAGGGGGAGCTTGTGCAACCAAGCTTCTGGATTTACATGCTAAGAAGATGTGGCTGGGGAAACCCATGTGGAATCTAGCAAATATTGTCCGGGCCTAACCTAGGATCGTGCTTGTTTCAAAAGAATTTTTTTTGTGTTTTCCAAGTGTTTTTAGACATTCAAACAAAACAAAACATCACTTTTAGATCTAGAAACAAATATTCAACATCAAACACTTCAAATTTTGGACCAAAATTGCAAACAAATCAGACTTTTTTCTTTCTGCACCACATCTGCTGTGATGTATTTGCTCTATTGCACTGCATTTTCCTTTCAAAATGCTATATTTTCTCTATAGCACAACATTCATTTTGTAGAACACTGCATTTTCCTGTGTCAAACCACACTTGCTTTCCAGAAAGTTGTAGTTGTATTAATGCACCACATTTGCTTTCTATAGAGCCGCATCCACCATACTAAGACACATTCACAACCTGAAATGATGCATTAGCCTGAAAAAAAAAAAAACTTGTCTCAAACCAGAAACCAAGTTCTAATCTATCCAAATTGCCATCAGACATCTTTTTCCAAAAGACTATAAAAAAAAAAACTAGACTAGAAATTGCTCAATTTTTTTTATCATTTGCATTCTTAGGTTACATTATTACCCATAGGTTATCCTTGCAAAATTTTAGTCTCATCCTTAGGGCATCATTATCTTCATTTTCAGATTTTGACTAGGAAACCTTGCCTCACTTATTTAATTTCAAATGTAGGTTATCATTGGACTTAGTCATTATTATCTTCTTTAGTCATTTTCCTTTTGTGAGACCTTTCCAACTCATAAGTCTAGTTAGGAAATCTCACTTGTCATTCTGTCCTTGTCATTTAGTCCTTCAAACAAGTCCTTTGATATTCCAAAATTGAGACATAGATCAAGCATAGTGTGATTTTGCAACCTTCTTCCAAATCATTTTGACGTTTAGAAATTTCAAACATCTAGTCCTCATCTTGCATATTTTATCTTCAAAAATCCCAATTTTTTTTTTGTCATCATAAGTCCTCATTTGGCTTGGCATTAGTCACTTCCTTAGTCAACATTATCATCCTAGTCTTCATTATCCTTTGGCACTAGTCATACCCTTTAGACAACATAGTCATATTGCATCCTTTATCAAAAATCCAAAAACATAGTCTTGCATTGTCATCCCTTATTATCAAAAATCCAAAAACATAGTCTAGCATCATCCTTGCATCTAGTTTTCATTCTCATCATCTTCATTTGAGAAACCCCCTTTTTATGGTTGAGACAAGACTCCAAAGAAGGGGAAGACAAATGGAAAACTTTGGACAAGATTCCAATCCCAACATCAACAATAACACTTATGACCCAAATTGGACCTTTTTCGACCCATTTAACAACAAAAACACACAACCTCCCATGAATATTCCATCCTCATCACATAATTCCTTTGAACAATTCATATGTAGGGATGAACATGGAAAAATACTTGAGGAATACATAGAAGCAACAACTCAAAATCCAAACGCAACCTCCTTTGTAGAAGAAATGGTCTTATATGATAAAGACATATGTTTAGACATACTTCTAAGTCAAGGAGCCAAATTGCCATGTGGTTTTGACGTTAACACTTTGAGACTAACATCACCCATCGGGTATGTGCATGATCATGATGGGCCAAAAAGTGGTGATATGTAAGTGATATGATGGCCCATGTGGTTGACGAATTTTTTTTACCCAAAATTGATGAAACAAAAAGGGTTTTTAAAAAAGATTCTCAGATTTCACCAATATAAATTATGCTTTACTTTAAATTTAATAAATAATTTTTATTCATTTTCTTTTTGAATTATGACTAAAGTCCTAATTGATAGGCTGATTGAAAAAAATCTATATCTTTCAAATGGTATCACATTTTTTAAATCCGAAACATGTGTCACATTCTATGCTTTGCATACTATAGGATTAAAAAAGAAAAGATTGAATTTCATGAAATTTTGATCAAGTTAAGGTGGTCAGACATACAATTTTTTATATTTTTTGAAAGTTGTAATAAAAAATTCATAATTAATTATTTACTTGGAAAAAAATTACAAAAAAATATGCATCACATCGAGACACGAGTCCTCTACTTATATCTAAATATTATACAAAATATTATCATTTTATTGTGGTTAGGGTGATTAGATAGACCCCTACTTATTTTTTCCCTGAAATTTAAGTACTACTGCATTGAAATTTCAAATTTTCACCAAATAGATTTTTTTCTTTTTAAATAAACCTAGTAGTTTAGAAACTACATTCAATTTTCTACAGATTCTATTGTTACATATTTTTGAAATAATATAGATAACTTATTCAAATTTTTACGTTAAGTTGCCTAAATTTTATTTTTCTAAATTTTTCGCCACTTAAGGGCTTGTCTTTTCCATGATGATCCTGCACATACCTGATCCTAATGTCAACAATAAAAACCACATGACCAATTAGATTCAACCTCAAAACACTACAAAATAAGCTTCTATCAGTGCCACTTCACAAACTACCACAAATAACATTAAAACCACCACCATTGACACAACCAATCAAAAAAATCCCAACTCAATCAATGCCACATCCATTGGGGGTATACCAAACATGTCACAAGCCATGTCACAACCAACATCAACCATGACACAAACCATGACACAAACCATGACACAATCAATGCCAACCATGTCCACAATATCATCACAATCAGTTGGAGCCACTTTTGGGTCCTCATCAATGGGGGCAAGCTTGTCAAATCCCTTATTTGGAGCTTCATCTAGTGTCATGAGTGTCTCCTCATCAAGACCTTTCATTGGTACATCATTCAATCCCACCAGAGGAAGTAAACCATGTGTCCTCATCCAAGGACCACAACCAAACATTAACACATCATCACAATTCAACACCAATACCTCCCAAGGAAAAAACATGAACATTCCTCATAGGCAATTCCAACAATTTGGATCAGGCAACTTGAACACTCAGCACATGACATCATTTGGACATCAAAATTATCATAATCAACATAGTCCTCAAATATCAACTCAAATGGTTGGAGGACACATCTCGACATACTCATCACATGTTCACACTCATCAACAAGTCCCCAATCCAAACTTTGAATATCAACATGCTACAAACCAAAAAACATCACACATGTCACAACATCATATCCCACAACAAAACACCAACCTCTTTTCACAACAAATGGGGACTCACGACATATCCATCACTCCCTTTTGTGACGCCACAAATAACCCCATAATTGATGCGATCCAAGCCAAAATGATGGATATGCAAAAGGAGATAGAAGAAATGTGAGAATCCAACAAGAGGTCACACATGTCATATGACCTAAACCTATATTATTTTGACACAAATTTGTGCATGCCACCATTCGCTCTTGGCTATGTGGCACCCAACTTCACCAAGTACAATGGCAAGACGAGTACTATTTAACATATTCGAGAATTCACAACCAATTGCATGACATTGCCTACGAAGAGACTTACCTAATGAGACATTTCTCTAAGAACCTTACATGGCCGAAACTTGAATGGTTCACCACCTTGAAAGGGATAAAGTCATGGGATGAACTTAAAGATACATTCATAAATAATTACTCATATAACATTGAAATGGACACCTCAATCACTAGCCTATGCACTCTCACACAAGAAGATAATGGTGAAAATTTTATCCCATTCTTCCAAAAGTGGAGAAGTCCTGCAAGTCACTGTCATATTGATATACCTGAAAGAGAAAAGGTTGACATGTTTGTGCAAACACTCGTAGATCCACTAAAATATGGATTGCAAGTCCATTGTTGCACAACATTCACAGAATTGGTTGAAAAAGGAGTCCAAGTTGAAAAATCCCTCATGGCCAAAGGGGAATTAAAATATGGTCCTAAAAACACAAACACAAAATTTCCTGCTGAAAAAAATAAGTATTTGATCAGAAATAAGCATGTTACCAATGATGGCGCTATTGATGCCAAGGCTGTAAAAATGATAGGACCAATACTTGAACTTAATGGAACTCAACCACAAAAAAAACCAACAACAATACTGACAGCCCCCATCAACAACCAAAATGGTCAAAAAAATAAAAATCAAGGACAACTCCACCAGATAAGACAATTCCTAAAAAGATGAACATACATTGCTTTGGGAGAGCCAATTGAGGATGTCCTTAAGAAGCTCCTTAAGAATGGTATCATCACACTGAGGAACCTAAACCATATGACCCAGGGTAGTTTAAACCATCATGGTGGGACGATAATTATTTTTGTGATTACCATTGGGCTAAGGGACATAAAACATCCTCTTGTTAGCAACTAAGGAACATTGTACATGACCTTATTGAAAATCATGTAATTGAAGTGGGTGGGACACAATTTACATCCAATGCAAACCATACCATTCATAAGAACCCATTGCAAGACCATGGGTCTAATAAAGCTTCCACATTAGGTCCCAAGACTAATAACAATCAAGCCAATTACGCCCACGTTGAATATGACTATTCCAGTGGACCTATTATTAACAATGTCTGAACTAATGATGATTATGTCAATACCATAACTATCAAAACAACACCTGAATGCAATGCTACTACCTGAAGTGGAAAAGTCGCTATAGCTGGTCATCCCCCACAACAACCAAAAATTACAATAGTTGGTCCATCTGCAAAGCAACCACAATCTGGCCCATCAGTAAAGTAGTCCCAACCCAAGAGTTAGTTTAACCTCATTGACCAGCTAGGAAAAATCCCTACACAAATATCCATACTCAAGTTGCTTCGAATTTCACCTGCGCATAAGGCTATACTCGACAAGACCCTGCAAGAGTCATCTGTCCCACAAGACATTGATGTCAGTCAATTTGAGGCCATGGTGGGATACCTCACCACACCTCATCATGTAACCTTTTCCTATCAAGATTATTCATCACAAAAGACCAATCATAATGATGCGTTACACATTGAAGTTTTCATCCATAAGCATAAGGACAAACGAGTCCTAGTAGATGGTGGAACATGACTAAATATATGTTCCTTAAAACTAGTTAAGGATTTAGGATTTTTTGATGCTTGTGTAGACTCCACAAAGAGCATAGTCATAAAGGAATATGATGATGAGGAACATTCCTCTCATGGTGTGATCACTCTTCCCATTAGATTTGGACCAGTCATTGTAGACACAACTTTCTAGGTCCTGGATCTTGAATTACCATATAACATCTTACTCGGTCGACTGTGGATTCATGCCCTCAAAGTCATTCCATCCACTTATCACCAATGCCTTAAATTTTCGTTTGACGACACATAATTCACCATATATGGAGACCCTAACCCTTTCCAATATTGCACTAACTTTTAAGGGGTATTTCAGAACATTAGGTTCCCATTAATTGAGAAGTTCCAGACTCCAAATTCATTGACCCTTCCACACTTGCATCATCATCCACATCCACTCCATCCACATCTTCTTCCATGACATCATCTTCCTCACTTCCTAAGGCTGAGTCGACTATCAAGATCTAGGACCTAGGCTATGGAGAATTTAAACTGCATACAACATATAATATCATGACAATACCCAAGTCTTCGAAGGTCTATGGTCGGTCATGTTTTAGAATGGAACCTAAGGAAATTTTTAAGGTGCCACCAAAAATAGTTTTCATAAAATGGGGAGACATGAACAACGAGGATATTGTTGATATTACAAGATGGCTTTATAAAGAAATGGAAGACCTACCCCCATTACCAATTAAGATATATGGCAAAGGATACAACATGATGAAGGCTAGAGGCTACGATGGAACTAGTGGCCTTGGTAGAAATAAAACTAGATAAAGAGAACTAATAGATCCTTCCAAATGACCAAAGTATCTTGGGTTAAGGTACGGTCAACCTTGACATGATGATCAACGTACCAATGTGCTTTTGAGTAGGAGCATGAATGCTTTAGAAAGTGTCGAGACAATCAAGGAATCCCTCACTGAAACTAATTCCCATGAGTGGGAACATGGCTCCCAACGATCCCTAAGCAACTGTTGCCTTGATGAATTGTTCCTTGAGCCTGGAGAACTCACCCCCAAACAAAGCTTTTGGCAAACATTTAAAATTGATACAGCTGACAATTCAAAGATCCCAAGCAAAAGAGACAATTGGGATCTAGACTCTTTGAATCAAGGAATAGTGACAAACCTGAATCATCTTCTAGTCCTATTAGCCATACACCTGACTCATCTACCCAACCACCTGAACTTAATGACCATCACCAGAATTCATTTGAGCCTACATACCATAATGATAGTCCTTTTGTCCCTTATTTTGACAATGAGCATCATGATAATCCATCTGCATGCTTTTCATGTCCTCCCCACAATTCACCAATATTGATGACAACATTTCCTTAGTCTACCCATAGCTTATCGATTGGGACCAACAAGGCCCACAAGTCTTGGACACATTTCAGAATGATGAGGGCATTGTAGAATTTATGGGACTACGTGAGGGAATACCTAGTGGTGATCATAAGGTTGGATTTGACATTGACCTAGATTATGAAACTTACTTCGGGGAGACTTCTTTGTCCTCTAGTCACAAAATGAAAAACAAAAATGAAACATCTTTAGGTGAAAATCGAAAGGAACCTTTTGATGACAAAAAGTAAAAATAAAGGATGTATTTGCAGGTGAAAACCTCTCCGAGGCACCCAAAGATGAAGGACTATACTTTCTTCTCATGACTCAAGAGAAATCAACAATGCTTATAGAGGATACCATAAAAGTTAACATATCAATGACCAAAGATCCCAAAATGGTCCTCTTTGCGACATCCCTGACATAAGAAGAGAAGCCTGAGTTCCACAAATTCTTTACAGAGAAAAAATTCAATTTTGCATGGTCGTATTCCGACATGCTTGGGTTGGATCTAGAGTTGGTTTTGCAGCATTTACCACTACTGCTAGACATTAAATCAGTAAAATAGAAGCTGTGCAAAATGCATCCTCAAATTGCTTTATTAGTCAAGGCTAAAATCAAGAAACTGCTAGATGCAGGATTCATACGTTCTATCGACTATGCTGAATGGATATCCAATCTGGTACCAGTCACAAAGCTAAATGGTTAAATCCGTGTCTACACCAATTTTAGAGATTTAAACAAAGAATTTCCAAAAGATGACTTTCCATTGCCAAACATAGATATCATAGTCGATCTCATAATAAGATATGAGATGCTTTCCCTCATGGAAAATTTCTTAGGCTAAAATTACATTCATATCACCCCCGAAGATCAACATAAAAAAACATTCACTTGTCCTTAGGGTACATACTATTGGAATGCCATGCCTTTTGGTC
Source organism: Sequoia sempervirens (assembly GCA_007258455.2). Taxonomy (NCBI): domain Eukaryota; kingdom Viridiplantae; phylum Streptophyta; class Pinopsida; order Cupressales; family Cupressaceae; genus Sequoia; species Sequoia sempervirens. The sequence goes on from VDFB02252616.1 coordinate 68,913,904, forward strand.
TTCAAAAATGCAGGCACCATGTGTCAAAGGGCTATGAAAATGATCTTTCATGACATGATGCACAAGATAATGGAAGATTACGTAGATGACCTCTTGGCTAAGTCTTTGACAAGAAAAGATCATTTGAATGTGTTAGAAATTTTTTTCAAGAGACTGGAGGAATACAAGGTCCATTTGAATCCAAAGAAATGTTCCTTTGGTGTAACATCAGGAATTTTTTTGGGATACATAGTTTCTCGTAGAGGTATTGAAGTCGATCCAACCAAGGTGAAATCAATAGTAGACATGCCTCCTCCAAAATGGATCGATGAACTCAAGATGCTACAAGGCAGGTTACAATCCATCAGACATTTCATAGCATAATTACCTGACAAATGCCAACCATTGCAGTATCTTCTATGCAAGGGTATCCCCTTTTTTTGGAAAAATCGATGTTAGGAATCTTTTCAACTAATAAAAGATTATCTCTTGTCACCACCTATTTTAATGCCACCTATCGAAGGGAAACCTTTGATCCTATATGTTTCTGCAACAACTTCAATACTAGGGGAATTATTGGCACAACATGACCATGAAGAAAAAGAAAGGGCCATATATTACATCAGTCAGACACTGGTTAGATACGAGTTAAATTATACTCCCATCGAACATGCATGTCTAGCAGTTGTCTTTGCTACTCAAAAGATAAGACACTATATGTTGAGTCACCAAACACAGTTGGTAACAAAAATTGACCCCTTGAAATATCTCTTGAGTGGCACAACACTAACAAGACATCTGGAAAAATGGGTCATGATCTTGAGCTAATATGAAATTCAATATGTGGAAAGAAAAGCCATAAAAAGACAAGTGATAGCAGACCAACTGGCAGAGGCACCTGCACAAAGTGATCATCCATTAGTGGCAGACTTTCTAGATGAGTCCATATTTCATACAAAGCCTAAGTCACCTTGGAGGCTATATTTTGATGGGTCCCATACTAGTCATGGCTCAGGGGTAGGAATTTTGTTTATCACTCCACAAGGAGACTCTATCCCCAAGTCATTCTGCATTGCTTTCCCATGCACAAATAATATTGCAGAATATGAGGCACATGTGATAAGACTTAGAATGGCAATAAAATGGAAGATCAAAACACTTCACATTTATGGAGACTCTCAGCTCATCATCAACCAAGTCAATGACGAATATGACACCAAGGACAAGAAATTAAAGCCTTAAAAATGAATGATTCTCAATTTCCAAACATATTTTCACATGTTGACTTTTGAACAAGTTTCGAGGGCACAAAACAAGGCAGCAGATGCAATAGCTACAATTGGCTCTCTTTTAGACATTCCATGTAATGTGCCACAATTTGAATTCTTGGTAGAATAGTTGTTGGTCCGTGCATATGATATCCCAGAATCATAGATGGTATGTGAGCTTGTTGGTCCTAATTCTCCCTGGTATCAAGAAATTTATGACTATCTCAAGTCCCAAACCCTTTTTCCTAATTTTTCCAAAAATCAATGAAAGTCCTTTATTCAAAAAGCCACCTGATACACCATTGTCAGTGACACCCTTGACTACCATAGCTTTGATGACACCCTTCTTTGGTGTCTCAACACTAATGAATCACACACAACCTTACGTGAAGTACATTAGGGTATATGCGAGTCTCATTCGAGTGGTCCTACTCTAGCCAAAGAGATAACGAGACTTGGGTATTATTGGTTGACCATTAAGAAAGACACACTGGTGTTTGTCAAGACTTGTCACCAATCTTAGATACATAGTGATTTAATTCATGCTCAAACACAAAAACTTTGACTGATCACATCTCCATGGCCCTTCACACAGTGGGGACTCGACCTTGTGGGTAAGATCCACCCTACCTCCTCCAATAGCCACAAATTCATTATCACCACCACTAGTATTTTACTAAATGGATTGAAGCCATCCCCCTTACATACATAACCAAAAAATAAATTTCTAAATTCATTCTCAACTATATCATTTGACGGTATGGTATTCCATAGTCCATCATCATAGACAATAGACGTCCATTCAAGAATCAAGACGTTCATGAGTTATGTGAGAAATTTCACATCCAACATCATTTTTGCATGCCATATTACCCACAAGGAAATGGTCAAGTTGAGGTGTCCAATAAAACCATCCTTAAAATCCTCAAAAATATTGTCAATGACACTGGCTGTGACTAGCACATCCAACTCAACCCTGCTCTGTGGGCTTACCACACTAGCATCTGCACACATACATGAGCCACTCCATTCACCCTAGTCTTTGGAGCTGAAGCCATATTTCCCATCGAGGTCAAAATTCCATCCTTATGAGTCTCCCTGGAGGGTCTGATAGATGATGAAGAGTACAAACAATCACGACTACACGAGTTGGAGATGTTAGATGAAAGAAGAAATAATTCCCTAAACCATCTAAAGGAATATCATAATTAGTTATGTCACCATTATAAAAAGAAAGTCATGGTTAGGAAGTTTGACATTAGTGATTTAGTCCTCGTGCAGAATCCTAAAAATCAAGTTAATAGAGAAAAACTTAGAAAGTTCAAACCTAATTGGCTAGGTCCTTACGTCATCATTTCTTCTTTTGGTTCTAGAGAATATCAGTTGGCTACTCTAGACAGTGAACAATTGACAGAGCCGAACAATAGTCTACATCTTCGCAAGATCTATGCATAGCATCAAAAGGTCGAGCCAAAACCTTAAAAATACAAAAAGAAAAACAAAAAAAATAAAAATGACAAAATAGTAAATGGAAATAATTCATCCATAAGTGAAAACCTAGTAAATAGGCACTTTGGATAGGTACCATGGTGAAAACCTAGCAAACAAGTGCCATGTGTAGTCAGTCATTGCTCTGCCATCTACTATCACTCTATCTGCCTTAGCCCATAATAAACAATCACCTCTCTGACACCACCTTCACACCCATCACAAAGACCCTATCATTTCATCACATGGCTGATAATGATTGACATCAAGTCCTGCATATCACCCATTTGTCGTCCACACACATTCTTTCTGCATTTGAATTAGCTAATCTTGGACTTGAATAGGGGAAAAATTTCATCATGCGACTATAATGGGTATCGCACATGGTCTCACCAATTGAAAAATTATTGAAAAAATCCTAAAAATTCTAAAATGTCTTGAAAAAATCCTAAAAAAATGTCATAAAATGTCCTGAAAAAAGACCTAAAAATTGCAAAATGTCATGAAGAAAACAAAAAAAAAAATCAAAATATCTTGAAAACCCAAAAATAGAGTCATTTATTGTCACATCCATTGAGTCAATTAGTCTTGGTCATTTGTCCAAACTATGTTGTCTCTGCGCATTTTCTATGTAGGCAAGGCTCAACTGTGGGCCCCCGAGACATTAGGTCAGTCCTTTTAGGTTATCAAAATAAAATCATAGCTCAATCTTTAGTCATCAAGATAGAGTCATTGGTTGTAGAAAACTACGAGGTCTCTAAGTGTATGATGTAGGCAAGGCCATCAATTGATGATCCCTCGAGGCCACACTAGATTAGTCCATTAGGGTTCATGACACTACACTGACACTCACATCAAAAGTCTTTAAGTCAAACAGATCATCTCAAAACAAGTAAACTACTACAACCAAACTATGGCAATTCATCGATAAACATGAAAAACATATTAGCATGTCAACATGGACATGTAGTTAACAACAATCAATCTTCATTCAAAATTCAGTCAAATTTTGATCAATTTCTGTCAAAACAAATCAAACCCAATCAAACATGGTCAAACAGTCAAATTCTTGGTTATTTTTCATATGTGTCCTTCTAAAGATCAACCTCCATCATTCATACCTTAGGATGTGTCTTTCCTAGGTATCATCACTATCATCTGGCATTTTGAGAGATCCTCTTGACATTCGAGGATTGATCCTCTTAGCATCGACATTATTCGGGATGTGTCCTTCCTGAATTTGACATCCTTGACATTTGGGAAAATTTAACAATCTTGGCATTCAACAAATCTGACACCTTTGGCACTTGACATCATCAAACCTAACATTTTGACATCCAACACTTGGCATTCAGGCACACCTGGCAAACACTTGGCATTTTGTCTCTTGAGCTTTTATCATGTTACTAGTTTCTTAGTGATGTCCTCATAACAAGATTTAGAGAAGAAACGATGTATTATGATGATTGTCTTGTCTTGTCTTTTTGGCCTTTTCATCATATTACTAGTTTCTTAGTGATGTCCTGACAACATGATTTATAGAAGCAGTGACGTATCATGATGATTGTCTTGTTTTGTCTTTTTGGCAATCATGTTGCTAGTTCCTCGAGGATGTCCTGATAATAGGATTTAGAGGAGCAATAATGTTGCATGACTTGTCTTTCTTTTCTTTACTCCTTGTGGTTTGCTATGAAAAAAAGACTGGGGCAATTATGCTCTCAGTATGAGTCATGATCATCCTTGTCTGTTACTGCTTGTCTTATGTGATGGTATGACCTTGCACACTATTGATCGCACTTGCGTCACATTAGTGCACTTGCGTTGTGACTTTTCACATACGCATCATTTAGTTCAAATGTGTCATTTTCTTTCACAAATGTGTCACAACTTGACAAATGTGGTGTTACACCTTTCAATTGCAGTGTGATTTTGTGAATGCATTGCGCTTTCATGCGAATGCATCAAACATAAATTTCATATTCTAAAAACCCTTTGCGTTTGCATCACAACACATCAAATGCATCAAATGTGAATGTGAATGCGGCTTTTGTGCACATACATGTGTCACGATGCATTCATTATTGACCCTAAAACCCTAAATTTTGCACGAAAAAATGATAAAATCGCAAAGCGAGTTAAGGGTACATATCGCTAGCTCTGTGCCCTCTAGCTGCTTGTAAGTGGACGCATGATCTCCCTGCGATGCTCAGTCACTGGAATCACCATGTTTGCTAAAGTCCTCCTCGCTTTGAGCTCTCAAAATTACTAAAGTAAATAGTGAAAATGAATTGACTTTTACCCCATTGTCAACCTATTTATAAAGTCAAAATGGCCTTTATCAAACCTTTTATCACTGGAGGCCCCTTTGCCCAACTTTAACCACCCGTTTGGCTGTCTTAAACTCCTCAAAATTAGAAACCATTTGTGCCATTGTCTTTCTGGCCACTAAATTGACTTATCAGAACACTTTCTAAATTTTTCTATCATAGGCCCAAAATTTGAAAATTTTCCCAAGGGAGCATAGATACTCTGTATCTTCACTGGGGCATGACTTTGACTTATTTTCTTTGCCACAATACGATAGGATGCATTATGACAAAGAGGGGAAAAATGTAGACACATAAAAATGACCTAGGTCTGCAAGCTCTATTTTCCATCTTTTCTTCCTAACATAATTAAGACAGTTTAATTATGTTCTTGGTCTACTTCTGTCTATTAATTAAATAATTCATGTCCTTTTATTCCTCCTAATTATTAAATAGATAAAAAAAATTTATTTATTTAATACGTTGCTAATTGTCTAAAGTCTTCTTATAATCAAATAAATTTCTTAATTTATTTAATTATCTTTGCACATTTATGTCTTCTTGATTATTAAATAAATAAATTTTATTTATTCATTTAATATGTCACTAATTTTTTAAAGTCTTCTCATAATTAAATAAATTCCTTAATTTATTTAATTATTGGTCACCCTCTCTAATTAAATAATTATTTTAATTATTTAATTGTTTCATTTCATATTTCCCTCCTTTTATTAAATAATTTGAATGAATTATTTATTGTCATGTGGTCCCCACCTTTTTGAATTAAATTAATTTTTAATTCAAAATAGTCTTTTTCCTCAAAAATCAAATAAGTTCCATTTATTATTTGATTTTCCAACCTCCTCTTTTTCTGTGCCAATTTTATCTCTTGTCACATGCATTGTCCACCCTTGATTTGTTTTTCTGAAAATCAATCTTATCCATTCATTTTGAATTTTCCCTAATATTGCCCTAACCCTAATTGTGGGTTGTCAAATTGAATCTTATCCATTGATTTTAGGGCACTTGCCAATATTTAATCTTGGCCATTCATTCAAAATTGCATTTTCTATAAAATGACAATTTTGGTTTCATTTTGTCATCTCATGCAATCTTGTTATAGGTAATCTCATGTCATCTTGAAGCTCTTGCACTCTTTTCATACTCTTGCAATCTTGCATTATTGTCATCTTGTCATAGGCACATTTGCATAATTTTAGACACAGTTTCATGCTTACTAGTTGCATATTAGCATAGTATTTGCATATTGTCATCTTAAACCCTTCAACATTTGTTTAGGGCTTGTCATTGTCATTAGTTTGCTCATCATAAATATGAGGACAACATCATACTTGCAACAAGTTGAGAAGGTGTAATGAAGGTCAACCATGAAGATTAAAGACATTTGGTGAGATCTTTCATTTTGTTTTCTTGTTTCTCCTTTGCACTTCATTATTACTTTGGGTTTTTTATGTTTATGCATTTGATTTGCTAACCTTAGGATAATTTCCCTTTGTTACAAAAGGTACATGTATGAATTTGGGTTTTAATAATTTTCATTAATGTCTGGTCATTAAATTTATCACTAAACCCTATAGAAAACATTTAAACCTTTAATATTTTATTACTTTAAAAGTACTTGCTAGTACATAGTTTATTTGAATAATCAATAGTTTATTATTTTAAAATCACTTCTTTCAAATGACGTGAAGGTTGCAAAAATGATTCAAACCTCCTAAACCTCCTCAACCAATTAAATCGTCAATAATTAATTTTAAAAATATTTTTTGTTAAAAAATTCACTTCTTCATAGTTGAAAACATTGAAAAATACAAATTTATCTTGGACTAAAAAATACTCACATTTCATTGATTAACAAATAAAATACAATAGGGGAGAGGGGCTTATAGTGGAGTAGGGTTTAATAATGGGGATAGAAGTAGTCCACTGTGGGTCCCATAGTAGAGCATCTTAATATCTAATTGCAAAACACTTTTTATCCATAAAATACACAAAATGACAAACCCTGTGATGCCACATCAGTGCACCAATAAAACATGACTTAGTGCACCACTATCGGTCTCACTTTTTTTTTTACCTTTTTTGGATACCTCAGCAGAAAGCATGCTGATGTGGCATTATATTTGATGATGTGACTCTAAAACGAAATATCGAAGCACATGAGTTGCCAAATAAACTGCTGTACAAAATTGGGATTGATTTAAAATTTTCACATAAGATTTTGGAAAACACGAAATTAGGGTGCTCCACTATAGGCCCCTCTCCCCTATTCACTGTATTAATTGATTTGAAATAGATAGTACTAAAAAGCATTTCAATCTCTAATCTATGTATGTCTTCCATGCATACACCTCTAACTATCAACGATTAATCTAAAAGGATTCCTGATACGCAACCTCAAAGTATAGTGTTCCCAGGGTATCCTTCCATATGGTAGTTTAGCATGCTTTGATCTTCTATCAATTAATCAACAATCTTAAAGAACAGTCGTAAGGAATACATAACAAGTCAAAAACTTCCATAGATAGCGAGTCGAAGTCCTTTACAAACTTAATGGATTTTCCCATCCATTCAGAATTCAATGCAAGATCATTCGCGGCCAATCTCATTCACCATTTTATACTGAATGCTAAGCAAACATATATCTGTCATCATCGTAGTACGCCCTTAATGAACATTATCATAAAATCTTATTCTTATGAAGAAAATCCAGATTAAGCTATTACAAACTATCACAAAGTAGGAAAAGAAACATTAAACTTTACATTATAATAAGAACTGGAGAAAGGAATTGAGCTGTATGCCTTAAAAGGAAAGGAGACATTAAACAATTGAATCAGATGCTTCTGAAGAAAATGCAGCGTCTCTTCTAACCACATTATCATGTTGACCAGAGGGAGGCACTATCGTACATTACAATGGCCCATTTTGCTGAAGATTCCAATCTGTCGAAACCAGAGAAAATAAAATAACAGTTTTTAATCATTGCCAGCCATGCAAATTCCTGGTCATTGAGAACCCACTGACATTTTCTAACAATTTACTTAATGAAGTCAGCAGCTCTGCAAGCTAAGGGCCATGTTTCTAAATTGAAATTGGAATCTCCAATTACTGTCAGAAAAGTCAGAAGCAATGGTCGACGGCCCCTCCTCTTCATTAAAGAAAAATTTAAGGCACCGTGTGCATTCTGAGCCCGCATTCAATGGGTTTGATGAGTTTTAATGCTTTAATTTTATGTCCACTTTGTCCCACCTGTTGCCTTGACTGAAGGGTGTACATAATCGACAAAATGTGAACTGTCACAGCTCAGCTGCTGAACTATACAGCATACCTCCAAGTCAAAGCACTGACAGGAAATTTGAGCCTGTTTTCGGCAATTCTACAATTACAGAGGTAGAGATAGTTCAATTTTTTTTATTGAAAACAATTGAATTATATAGATATTGGTGTCTTTGTTTTTTGTTTTTGAGTTGATTATAACATATCAGTATATATTTAAATTAGAAGTTGTCCTCCAACTAAATATAACGAATAGGGAGATTCAAGCTTAACATCTAGATAGCATTTGATTGGAAGACATTGAAAATTAAATAGATATTGTAAAAATAAAGAAAATACTGAAAATTTAAAACTAACGACTCAAAGTCAATAAAAGAGACCAACAAACATCAAGTGAGTTAGGTAGCTTCAAGCCAAAGTGCTCCAAAGAAACTTGAACACAAACAACTACTCTATATATTGAATTGTTGAATCAAGATTCCTTCTTGACTATTCTTCCTTTCAAAACTATCAATCCTATTTCTAAAGATAACTATGTGCTTCTTGCAAACATCATCTAGAGTAACCACTAAGGTTGGAATCATCTATTTTTCTTTTCTCTTGTTTGGTGATGGCTAACTAAGAGATGGTTGAACCACCCAAGAAGAGCTTAAGTCATTCACTACTTAATGAGGATCCTCTAGACCTCCACTAACAAATTCCTTCTCCTTGTCAACCACTTTTTTGGAATCCTAAAATCTAAAGAAACTGTACATTGGGTTTTGGAATCATAACTTAACTAATAATTTCTTCAAAGCAAATCCTAGCCATTGAAGGACAAACCTCAACTCTAAAATTTTCCACATCAAGGCTAACCTATTAAGCCTTATTTGAGAAAATCAATTCTTCATTTTGTTGAGGTAGACTAAATTCATTACTTTCCTTATTTCTCTAACAAATTAGCTTCGTTTTATTGATCAAGGAAATAACATCAAATTTGCTAGATTTGTGGCACTTTTAGCAAACAACTAATGAGTTCTCATACTCAATTAGTTACCTCCAATGACCATATTGTGAAAAAAAGGTAACTAAATATGGAAGCTTCTTATTCACATCGTTGTTCATGTAAAATGGAGCATACAATAGATGTTTTCTAGATTTGCTAGTAAATTGCACTAGGAGCTATGCGTTGACCAAAAGAGTTAGTAATACCAAATATAACTTCATCCTCTCATTTATTCAACTAGTAATCATAGAAGCTAAACCAAATGAGGACTCTAAATTAATGCACTCTTTCTCAATATCCAAACCGAGTTTATATTTTAGAAAGAAAACTACTTTTTTCAAAAACCAAGGACCACCCTAAGAGGGTTCAAACACAATCATCATGATTTATAAAAGAGATAAAAATAAACCATTAATTGAAACAAAGATAATAACATTCCCACATGATTTCTATTTTCTTTAAGTCCATATTCTAGAACTATATCAATGTTTGGTCTACAACATAGAAATTTCTCAACAACAATGTTTTCTAGTCTTGAGGGTGATATTTCAATAACTAAACTTGGAGCACTAAGAAGAATGATATTCTCACCAACAATTGATTGCAAAGAGTAAGAATGAGTAGGACTTACCTTTGATCACTTCCACCTACAATATCTAGGCTTCCATACAACTCAAATAGAACCACTACAAGTTGAAGAATCCTTAGAAACTCAACTAGCAACAACCTCCCCTATACCTTTTCTTGTTGCATTAGAACTACACCATCTATCATCGTAAGAGAGAGAAGAGTTAAATAGTTACTCCTCAAATACCACAAAGGGGGTAAATGGACCCCATCCCTAACCATGTACAACTACTACTCTAAAATGTTAGTCACAACCTGCAAAGCATAGTCATTATTTGCATTGAAATCAATGATACCTATAGATTTCCTAATATTGCATGCAAGTAAACAATGGTAGAGGAGAAAACCTCATCTCAAGCCATACCTATAATTAGAACCAACCATAACATTATTTTCTTTCATGACAAAGCCTAATACCCCTCATGGTAGAAAAATTACCTTGGGAAGTAGTGATTTTAGAGACCTGCACAATAGATCATAATTTTTTAGCAAGAACATGATGACCCATAGAGGAATTGCTTGTTTTTTAATGAGCCTCTAGCTATAGATTCGTTAACCTTTCTTCCTCCTCATCTAAAGAGTCAATTCATTTATCCTTCAACTCCCCATCTATAATAACTTGTCCATCACCCTCTTCAACCTCCTCATTTGCATCCATTAGATTTCCCCACTTGATATCATTTCACCTTAAAGTTTTGGTATTTTATACAGGAAAACTTGTATTCTTTTAACAAACACTAATATTTTTTTAAAATAAATATGTGACTGATATAATGATGGATGTTATGATATTTTTAAATAAATAATAAATTATTAATTTTAATGTAACATTTTGAAAAAATTAATGAGCGATTTTCCATAAAGCATAAATTAGTCAAAGAGTTTTTAAATTAATTTTTTTAGCATATATTACACAACCTGTATAATGTAGTCAAACATTTAGATTTTAAAAAACTTAAAATGGATCAAATAATATATTTTTTTCAATGTGTATTTATTAAACATTTATACATAGTATATTTAATAAATATTAATTAATTAATTAAGATGAAATAAAAAAAATAGTATGAGAATTTTGAGAGTTTCATCTTTGAAATATTTTAAATTTTTCAAATTAGATTAATAATAAGAAATTTGTATGTTCAATAACTAAGTTTGTGAATGTCTATTAAATATTTTTTCTTGTAAGTTAAAAGAACTATAATCAATATTGGATTCCTAAGTGCAAAACATATTCAAAACTAAGTTAATATTGAAGGGCAGGGTTTTTGTCACAATAGTGTGTCCCCCTTGTGGGACATCTCGATATTTACTTGAAATCACATTTTCTTTTTTTAAATAATCATTTAATCCTAGAGGAGTTTCATTTAGGGAGTTTTATTAAAGGAGGATATATCAACCCCTCTTTGATCAAATCTCACTAGCTAGAAGCCCCTTTGGTTGAAATCAAACACCTAGTGGATTCTACCTTACACCTAACAAAATGTTGACAAAAGAAAATTTTGCTTCACCTTTTGGGGGATCAAATGAGGGGAATTAGAAATATCATTTTGTAAGTATGCAACTCTAAGTATTATCTATTTCCATTTTATTAGTACATATTATATTTTAATATTATTTTTGAATTTTAATGAATGTAGTTCCATTACAAAAAAAATGATCTCTATTCAAGAAAGTAGAAAAACTAACAAACATTATTAGAGAAATAATTTTAAAATGCACTATAATCCATGTAGATGTCCTTGTTTCATTGAAAAAAATCAAAATTTGATCTCAATATATATGCTAAGTGAAATTTGTTATAAAACAATATAGGTTTAAATTTTTGTTAGAAAATTAATAATCAATAAAATAGAAAATATTAAATATAAAAAAATAGTGAATGATTTAATTTTAATAAATCATGGAAAATATTTATTTTAGTGGAAGTTATGCAATATAGAACAATGTTATTAAAAATAATAGAAAAAAAAAAAATATGAAGAATAAAAATAAAAAGTATAGAAATAATATTATTTTATTTTTGAACCACTTTAATCTACATATAAAAACCACAACTTATTAGTTTATGCCATTCTTAAATGCTTAAATTAGTCTATATGATTATGTAGTGTCATAAATTGTCACCCTTGAGAATTTCAAACTATGTTTTGCTCCCCTTAAGTTTTTGGACCTAATTGAACACCTAATTTCCTAAATTATGCATTCCATAGCCATTTTTAACAATTACCAATAAATTGTAAGTGACAAAAAATGCATTTATCTAATACTTTGTCCCCAACACCTTAATTTTTGGAAAGTAGGGTTGGGAGACATAATCCCTATGGTGAATGGGTCCCCTTTTGGTGAAAGTGTCCCCCTAGTTTGGCTCCAAATTCAAATATGTCAATGTTGAAACTTTATTATTTTCAATTCAAGTGTCCAAAGTCAATTATCAGGATTTAATTTGTAGGAAATTGCATAAATACCTATAAATACCTAGTTATTGCATCATTTCATATCTATCTAGCCACAAGTGAAAGTATCTAGCAAGAAGTGAACAATGAGAGCAAGAATTATTGTCAATCTAGCATTATCAAGAAAGTCAAGTGAATATTTTCAATGATTTATCGTACTAATTCAAGATCCAAGCATCATGTCAAATCATATGTGAGTTTATAAATGTTCATGTTATCATTGTTTGTGAAGGCTAGTTTAGCTTTGTAGGTCTCCAAGAAATTCAAGCAAGAAAGATTTAAAACATTGAGGAGATGTGCATGACTTCAGTCCTTCAAGGAGTCCATTGAAGGTCGGTGATTTTTAACACTTTGTTTATTCATCATTCCTTCCTATCATTTATCTTTCTATCATTGACATTGTCATTGTGGAAGTGGAAACACTAACATGGGGTTTAACTAGGGCAAGACCCTAAATGGTGCAAACCTTCCTTTTTCTTTGAATTTGTAGGTTTCAAGTTTGAAGGGGATTGAAAGAAGCTTGAAGATAGATAATCCTTTGTTGTAATCAAAACCATACACCTTGATAACTCAAAATAGATCATATACAAAAACATTTGATAGTGATTCGAGAAATTTGTAGATGAAAATAGAAAGCTCTAATTTGACATTAGAGGACTGTAAAAAAAATCTAAATTCCCTCTACAAGGACACTTATGCCCTATGGAAAATTATTCCTCCAAAAATAGGCTCAAATTTATATCACAAGTGCAAAGTGTCTTGCTCTATCCATTTCTAATATCCAAATTTGTTTGTGACTTTTTTTGTTTTTTGTATTTGCATCAAAACTAGAATTTACATCACTAGCGTAGTTAGAACATTGCATTTCATCCTAGATTTGGTTAAGGGTTAGTTGACTCACCTCTCAGGCTATAAGGGTATGTGCATCAAGTTGTGACACAAAAAATATGCCACTTTTGTTTTTTACCCAAAATGACCATCTGGTGAGCACCAAATTTGACACTTGCCAAATGGCTCAGATGACCAAGCCTAAGGTTCCAATGTAGTCCATTTGGTGAGTGCCAAATTTGGTGCTCGCCAAATGTGAATGATGAGTTTTAAAAATGCATTTTGTTGAACTCTTTCTTTTTTCTTTGTCAAGTTGTCTTTTTCTTTCTTCGCCAATGAAACTATATACATGAATATAGTTTACTAAGTTGAAATTTATATATGCACATTTACTTTCTTATAATTTAAGTTATATTTCATGTATATAGTTTTAGGATGTTTGAGAGTGGTTTTGGATCTTTTGGAATTATAATGAAAATTCTAGTTTTTGGAAGATCTTATAACTTTTTAGACTTAGTCAAACAACATGTCAAATTTTAGTAATCAAGAGGTCAAATTTTAGTAATTAGCAAGTTGTATAATCTTTCTCTCTCTATCTCACTCATTGTTCATCTCTTATGCTCTAGACCTCTCTCACTCACTATCTGCATCCCTTTATCTAACTCTCTCTCTCCTTTGAGCTCAAGAACTACCCCTCTCCCTCTTCTTCTATATATATATGTATGTATGTATGTTTATGCACATGTATGCATGTATGTATGTATATGAAGGTATGCATATATGTATGTATATATGTATGTTTATTATGCATGTATATTATGTATATATACATATATATGCATATATATAGGGTATGTGTAGGATCATGATGGGTCAAAAAGTGGCGATATTATGGGTATGTGGCTAATGACTCTCTTTTTACCCAAAATTGATAAAACGAAAAGGGTTTTTAAAGGAGATTCTAAGCTTTCCACCAATATAAATTATGTTTTACTTTGAATTTAATAAATAATTATTATTCACTTTCTATTTGAATTACAACTAAAGTCCTGATTGATAGGATGATTGAAAAACATCTATAGCTTTCAAACAGTATCACATTTTTTTAATTTGAAACATGCATCACATTTGATGATTCACATACTATAGGATTAAAAAAAAAAAAAATCATGAAGTTTTGACCAAGTTAAGGTGATCAGACATACGAGTTTTTATATTTTTTAAAAGTTGTAATAAAAAAATTATAATTAATTATTTACTTAGAAAAAAATTACAAAAAATATGCATCACATCCAGACATGATTCCTCTACTTATATCTAAAATCTTATAAAAAAATATTATCATTTTATTGTGGTTAGGGTGGTCAGACATAAACCTACTTCTTATTTTTCCTTGAAATTAAAGTACTATTACATTGAAATTTAAAATTTTCACCAAATAGATTTTAAAAAAAAAAACCTAGTAGTTTAGAAACTACATTTAATTTTCTACAGATTCTATTCTTACATATTTTTGAAATAATATAGATAACTAATTCAAAATTTTACGTCAAGTTTCCTAATTCTGATTTTTTTGAATTTTTTGCCACTTAAGGGCCTATTTTTTCCATGATGATCCTGCACATACCTTATGTGTGTGTGTGTGTGTGTATGTATATATCTTCCACCACTTTCCTCCATACCTCTCTATCACCTATCTCTCTAATCTATTTATCCCTATCTAACCTCTCTCTCCCTACCTATCCCTCCCTCCTCTCTCTCTATCTCACCTCTCTCTCACCTATTTGAAAGGAAAGAAGAGTGTGGAAAATGTTTCCCTAATGCAATCAATCAAGAGATGGCTGCAAAAAAAAATGTTTCAAATATTTATTCTATTACAATTTCTTAAGAAAGCACATGCATTAAGATTAATTTTCAAATTTTAAACATAAAACACATAACACAAAAGTTTACATGGAAAGCCCTTTCAAGAGAAAACCCACACACCAATGCACAAATCAATTGTATTATAGTAATAAGACAAATAAAAATCATATGAAGAGTCTATGCTCTTGCAAGTGTAGTTTTACTATGTTACAATTATGCAATAATTTTGACTACATAATGGCATCTCTGATATTACAATAGTCTCTCATACAAACAAATAATTCATTAAACATTTTATACATATCTAATATGGGTGCCTAACGTTTTCATATATAATTTCCATAGTCTCTACATGCATACAAACTGTAACAGAGGACATGCATTGGTCTTAGCTATCCACAAAATCATCTTGCTAATCATACACTATCATGCACAAAAATGCAACCAATATGCTATCACATGAAACCACATGTAAGATAAAAATCACCATAAATCATGTAACAATAAAGCTAGGAATCCAATACGATAAAATCAAGTCAACTTCCAATTTAGAGCTCAACCAAGACTCCTAGTCACTTTGAGTGAAAACTCTATCTTCACAAAGCAACTTTCTCTTTTGAGCCTTAGTTAACAAGTCGGAATGATGCCACATGGCATCGTGGAACATTTTATTGAGGATTTTACAATATTATTTATTCAAATTTCTCTCATGATGATAAGTGTCACCCTTCTTTTCTCTTTGTTCTCATACAAAGGAATATGCTAGCAAGTAGGTCCCAAAGCTCACCACACACACTGACAATTGGCATCCAAGTACTCCTAGGAATTTTACAATTTCCTTTGCCCAAATTGAGCACCCAAGTGACAAGTGGAATTTTACCATGACACAAATTGACCTTTCAACATACCCCTTACGGAGTAGGAAATTTCCAAGTGGGCCCTAGTTTCTAAAAAATAGGAGATGATTAATTCAAGTCATTTATTGGCACATAAAACACTCCTATAAAATAGGAGCTCCTAAAAAAAGGGAATTTTTTTTGAGACACTAATTCCCAACATTCTCCCACTTGTCCAAGACCTCTAGGAGTCACTATAACACTATAACACTACTCAAGCTGAAAGGCCCATAGAACTGACACACCATCTAAACTTCTATATGTTCATTGGCTTTGTTAGTGTATCCATATCATTCACCAAAGTTTCCACCTTTTCCAAGTTAACCTTTCCATTTTCCACCATATCATGAAAACATGAAACTACACATCGATGTGCTTTGTTTTGGCATGGAAACTAGGATTCTTCACTAAACATTTAACACTCTAGATTTCACAAAAGGTAGTAATTATTCCTACATCAAAACCAATATTTGAACATAGTCTTAAGCCAAATAACTTTTTTGCAAGCATGATTAGCTGTCATATACTCTACTTCAGTAATGGAAAAAGTGACTACATCTTGCTAGTTACTCATCCAACTAATAGCACCACCAAAAATAGTGAAAACATATATCCACTGGTGGATCTCCTATTTTCAATGTCAACTGCCTAGTTGACTAGAATACACATATTCACAAATTCTCACTGAATGTCGAGGTTCAGTAGGTCTACCATAAAAATACAGGGATTACTTAGAAGTACCTCACAAGTACCTAAACACTCTCTTAACCTCATCCCAATGCACCCATATAGGATTAGCCATAAACCGACTAAGGATTCCCATTGCTTGGGTAATGTCTGGCCTAGTACAAACTATAGCCCTTGCATCATCCTTTTTCCCTCTCAAGATGCTCCAGACCCCTTTTCAGCAACTACCTTTGTGCATTAGATTTACATCAAACCTTATGCTTTTCTTGTTCTCATTGTTTTGTAGCGTGATGTGTTTGGACATTAGTGCATTGTGTAGACATTTGTGCACTATGCTAGCATCTTGTGACATTTCAAAATTCAAATGGTTGTTTTCAAGCATGTTTTCCACTTTTCATATGCTTTTGTTAGTGGTAATGGCTTGGGATGCCTTGTAACTACTTGGGAAACTTCTTTTCCCTCTTTAAAAGTTATATTTTCAATCTATTTGGCCTTCTTGGATTATCTCTTGAATTCTCCTCTCCTCTCAGCAATATTATCTTGCTTGTACAACCCCCTACAACTTGCTATAGTAGCCTCAAGCTCTTAAGATCTTACAACACTCTTTGCATCCCTCTTGGCTCTCATAGCTATTGCTCTCTCTCTTGGGCTTCCTTAAGCCTTGTAGCTATATCTCCTTTATCTTGTGCTTGTGAGCATCTTGGGACTTCTCACATCCTTGATCCATTGCATCTCTATCTTGTGATCTACAGGTTCTCCTCCTTGATTGTGGATTTCTTTTATCATGCCATATTTTCTTACCTTATTCACTTTCTCTATCTATCTGGTTGTCTATGGAGGTGGGAACACCAAAACATGGGTTTGACTAAGGAAAACCCCTATACAACCCCAAATTTTTTTCTAGAT
Source organism: Sequoia sempervirens (assembly GCA_007258455.2). Lineage (NCBI taxonomy): Eukaryota > Viridiplantae > Streptophyta > Pinopsida > Cupressales > Cupressaceae > Sequoia > Sequoia sempervirens. The sequence goes on from VDFB02252616.1 coordinate 68,931,496, forward strand.
CTTACGCATGCAGGAATTGAAGATATTCATTTGCTAGAGGCTCCATTACTTGGGTTTTTGTGAGCTTCTTCTATCTCTCATTATCATCAACTTTATCATTTTTACTTTACTTCATTTTAGTTCTATTATATTTCAATACCTTCTCGCATTCTAGAAGTTCTCAGTAATTAGATTACTAGAATCTGCTTTGTTGTTTTTTATGATATTCTGAATTTTTGGTCCATACGAGACATCAAAACACCTATGGGATGCTAGCATGCCATGTTGCCATCCTTATTCCATGTTGTCATCCTTTGGTCAATAGCAGGTCAATTTTTTCTAGAAAACCTCTATGGCCTGCTATTTATGATTCTAGAACTCTTGCTTTGTTCCTTGAAGTAGTTTAGGGTAGTTCTCCCCTTGGGAATCTCTTGAGAATAAAAAGACTCGTGAGTAGGGAATCCTCCTTCTCTACATTTTGGTTCACCTGACGTGAACCAAAGCTTTTTTAAAAAAACTAAGAATTTATTTACCCCAACTTGGTAGGGTCATAAATTTTGACTTGGCGCTTGGAATTCAGAATCGTTTACACCATTGGAAAGGTCTCTAAGATGAATAATTAAATCCTTAAAATAATGTGCCTCTAGTAGCCAAATTTTAGGGGCTGATGCAAGTTTCAACCCCAAAATTTTCTTTGAAGACCTCCGAAAATGAAAATTTAAAACCTATAAAATATTGAAAAAATCAAAAAATCAAGATTTTTAGTTTTTCTCAGTTCCATAACCCTTGGATTTCTTTGGATTGGCCGGTGTGTCTATATCTCTATTTCAAAATGTATTTTCTATCTTTCTTCCTTCTATCTCTTTCCAGCTTTGTTAAGAAGTTGATGGAACCTGCAAATTGAATGTTCCATCTCAAACCCTTGTCACATTTGAATGAAGGACTAATATATTTGAGGGTTTAGGATTCATTATTCATAAATACTTGTAATTTTCTATTTTTCTATTGACTCCCTATTAACCATTTCTAGTCATATTAAAACTTCTTGTGTCTATCATTATCATTTGGTAACCAATTCCCCAATCCTAAGTCCATGAATCTTAATTTTTATAAGGTTAAGTTAAAGGACTATTTGGCCTTCAAATCCTTTGCATTATAATGGATTAGGTGTTTTTGAGTCCTTTCTATCATATCTTCCTAGAGGGTCCCCTCCATTAAAATAATTTATGAGCATGTGCCTAAAAGGTTCACTTAAGTTCTATTGGCCTTTATCTTTATCGCTCATTGTTGATTACTTTTGAAATATATGTTCTAAATTAGTGACGAGTGATGAGATGGTATGTTTTTAATATCACTCATCATGAATAGCTGTGGAACTCTTAAATTGAATGTGCGATGAGCAATGTTATTTGTATTAGTGAGGGATTGCTTAACGCTAATTGCTTTTGAGCCTCCAATGTTGTAATAGTGATAAGTGATACCTTCTGGCCTTATGATCTTATCGCCTATCACAAACATGTTATGAAATGATAAATTCAGATTAGTGATGAGTGATGGGATGGGTTTCCTTTTTATCACATATCATGGATTTGTTTTTATGTTAAGTTCTACATTAGTGATATGCGATATGTAATGATACTACGATGATCTCTCATTGCTAATTGTTTGCAAATCATGTGAAGAGAATTAAGGATGAGCAATGGTTTGATATTTTATCATTCATCATTGATCAATTCCAAAGCCTTCAACCTTGATTATCGATGAGTGATAGAAGTCCTTATTTAAAAAAAATTATTTCGCTAATCTGAGTACATCTTATCTACAATGCCTTTTGTGCCATTGATTTTCATGTAGGTGTGTGTGCCTAAATCTAATGCCTTCACTATACTTCCTATTGCTGATAGGAGCCTAGGTGCAAAGTTGGATTAGCGAGGAGAAATGGAAATAAATGTGATCAAAGGATAGGCCATAGATTCAAGGGCTAAGATTTAATCGCATCAAACACTTGCATCACTGATGGAGTTGGACAAGGATGAAGTATATCAGTGATAAGCGACAACTAGTACATGAAGAGGAAATGTGGTGGAATCTTGAGGACTTCGCATAAAGCAAAGAGGAAGGTGGAAAGATGAATTGATAACCATTGATATAGTTTTAAATCCGAATGATCAACAATCAGGGTTTAAACCTGAATGGCTAATTGTCAGTTCACTTGTGTGAACTTACTATCAAGTATTAATGGTGGCATGCCTCTCTCTTGGCCATAATAGAAAGTAGGTACCTAGTTGATCATTCACTCAAACTCATTGGATAGCGGAAAGGATACTAGAAGCTAAAGAAATTGTGGGGAAAGCTCTAGAAACTACCAGTAATAAGTGTGGCATAGTGTTCACCTGGGTAAGCAAATTAATATCTCCTTCTAGCTGAAGTGTTGAAGTGAGTAACTTAGAAAGATGGTAAGAAATTGGGGAATTTTCCATTTTTTCACTACTGATAGCTTCAATTGGGTGATTACGCACTGGATAAATTTTGAGGAAAGTGTTTTGTTCAATAGTAGTGCTTTGTGCTCTCATAATTGTGAAGGGTTTCTTTTAACTATAAGAAATTGCAAACCCTAGTTCCATTGCATTGCAAACATGAGTGACCTAGAGCCAAGTGAATATAATGTTAGACTAGAGAGAAGACCAAAAAAGAAGAGGGTTAAATGACTTAAAACTTAGGATGTTTCAGATGAGGTTAAGTCTAACCCACTAGCAGTGTCCAACCCTTCACCAAGCACTCCTGCAACATCCACTAGGTCTAGAAGTGTAAAGAAAGAAATGGAAAAATTAATGCAAGAGGCCTCTAGAGACATAAAGGAAGGAGGGTCACAAATTGGTAAATGATCCACGGGTCAAGTTTCCATGACCACTAGGTTGATTGATAGTGCTAGTGAAATTGGTGAAAATCCCCAACCTCATAGTGGATGGCAATTGTTTTGGTATGCTTTCAATAGGCGATACTCTAGCAAGCCCACATATTATTTATAGGGGATAAACCTTGGAAAATTGGTGGTCCCGAATGTGTTTGTAGAAGTGGACTTAATGATGGAATTGGCTAGGCAATATAACCCTACTGACAGGAAAATCAAAAGTGAAAATGGTGATATAATTCTGGAGGCAACAAAGGACAAGATGATAGATGTATTTGGGTTAAATCCCAATTATACTATAAAGTTTAGACGTGTTGAGTTTTATGCTGAGTATGAGAAGAGAAAATATGCATATAGAGAAAGACTAATTGTACGACACAAAAGGAGCAAGGAGAAATTCACTGCTGAGGATGTTGAGCCTTTCGAATGTGAAGAATTTGAAGATTACTTCAAGAACACTTATTACTGCTTGAATCAAGTATTGGCTCAAGACTTTGAGGTTAGGATTTTCCTTGATTTTTTGGTAATGGTGGTAGATATACAAGGTCATAATTAGAACACTAGTTTTGATTATGCCAACTTTTTTGTTGAACGAATGCATGGGGATTTTATCAATCTAAAAAAGGGTGTGCTCCCCTTATGTTTTCCCCATTACTCTTTGTTAATGCATATGCTCTTATGGGAGGGTGATTATGACTAGAAAAGGAAATTAAATATGAAACTTATGGATAGTGAAAATAATGTTCTACTAGTATAGATGTGGACATACATTTGGGATCAAGATTGCTCTAATTCCAATTATATCTTGTTTGCTAATATTGTAGGATATGGTATCTTAGACACATTGGGTGTAGCACCTATTCACATGCTTTCTCCAGAGATCAGAAATATTATGCACCCAAAAGATATACTAGGATCTAAAGAAACACATAATTGGGTAGACTAGTTTATACATTATGAATATACTTTGATCATAACCTACAGAGCTAAAGTGGCACCTCATTGTCTACCCCTATATGTCTTAGACAGATTGGATTTTATGGAGCTCATGTGGAAAATTGATGTCATGGATTATGAAATGTTCAGAAAGAGTAAAAAAGGCACTGTGGTACATCCCCAATGTGATTTTGCTTACTTTACAATCACTGCCCCTAAGGGGTATGAAAAGTTTGGCATCATGGTAAATAATCTTAGAATTCCTATTAATGAGATTAGAAATTTTGATCTAGGTGGATTTGTGGCAAGAAGAAGAAGACAAAAAAGCTTAGGTATCATACATCATGAATTCTTATACAAAGATGATGTATTAAGAATTTTGATAAGTGATGAGGCTATCATGACTAGGAAGAAAGAATGGACAACTATTATGAACATTGAGGAAAATATCATGAAAAGGAATGCCTTTTACATGAGTCCATAGAGTGTAATTTCAAACCCCTTGGAAAGAGCCTTCAATATGTTAAAGGATTATCAGTATGGTGAGTTTAAGGTAAAGGTAAAGGAGGTTTTTGATAAAGCACAGGTTCTCCTACAACAACAACGACAACAACAAGCTATGGACATCCTAGAGTAGCCTGTAGACATTCAAGAAGTTACGGAGGAACAAATAGAATAACATGTGCTAGGAAATGAGGAGGTGGAGTAGAAATTTCATCCTCCTCATATTGAAGAAACTCATAGTTCAGATGTTCCCCCTATTAGAATTGTCAAATGGCAATATGGTAGAGAAAGTGATGATGATCCCAGGGTTAGGGAGTGATGAATTTTTGGCTAATGATAAATTTGTGCAGACCAAGGAATTTTATGATTTTATGATTCAATGGTGGAATAGGGAGATAAAGGAGAGACTTGAATTAGCTCGAGCTAATGTTATAACTTCTCATTAGGAGGAAGCTAAGAAAGTAGAGGAGGAGAAAATTAGGGCTGAAATTATAGCTATTACTCCCACTGAGGCTTGAAAAATTGTTAAGGATAGTGGAATCATGTTATTACCAAGATGTACTATCACTACTACCATAGCATATGATGCAGTGAGGAGAGATCCTCAAGCTTTAATATCTGAAGATCAATTTGAGGATAAAGTGTTTGGTTCTAGATATAGTCCAAAGTTGCATACTTTTGTAATTTGGTCTATGGCACCTAATACTGGTAAACATGATGTTGGTAGGCCTATTGAAGAAGTTATTGGTTCATTAGTGGTCAAAATAGCTACTAATATAACTCCTATCTAGGAGGTCGAGTTAACTTCTCATGTTGCAATGCTTAGTGTGGATACTACACATATTTCTTAGAAAAAATATGACTCTTTGGTTAAGGAGTACAGTAAGGCCTTGGATGAGATAAATAAAATGAGGGCCACTATTTAGGTTATTGAGAAGACAATAACTCATCCATCCTCTTCTTCATTTGATTTGTCTACACAAGATAGGGAGACATTGGCCTTGAGAATTGATGATTTGAATGGTAAGTTGTCTATGGAGAAAGAAAATGTCAAGAAGGCCAAACTTGAAATAGCCAGAGTGGCAAATGAAATTTTTGAGATGTACTGAAGCATAGGGTGACCAAGTTGGTCCACAAGGCCAATGATGTTTGGGCCACTTATAAGAATATTCATGAGGAAAATACAAAGTATTTGCAAGTACAAGAGGCCTTCAAAAATGAATGGAATAATTGGATTACTAGGGTAAATGCTTTGAAAGAAATGATTCCCAAAATGAATGAAGACCCCGAGGCACCTACCAATATTCTTGAAATTTTGTAAATCATTGAATCAATAAATAAGATAACTACTTTCCATGGAAATTTGGGTATATAGCTCTAGAGCAAGTTGAAAATATTCAAAGAAATGGAGGAAAGTGGTATGCCTTAGATATTGAGTCCAAAAGGTGAATTGCATCCATTTGATACCTAGAAGAAAGATTTGGGAGGGATGCTTGCAACAGCCATTATGACCCTGACTGTCTTTGATTACATCTTGCTCAATTCAAATATTGACACAATGGTGGAAATTGAATCAAAGATGGACATATTTGTTAAGGAAGCCAAGATTTTAATTCATGCCAGATATTCTCAGTACAGTACTAAGGTGTAGGATTTGTTGAATGTAAAATGACCCATCGAGTAGGAATATAACACTTGGAGAAGTATAGAGAGTGAATCTGTGTAGGGATTAGTAAATAAGATGAATAATGGATGGGAGAAGAATAATACATACTTGAATATAGTACAGATTAGGCTTTTGATAAAACATGGAAAAATATTATTCTCTCCTCAAATTGAAATGGATAGCATGTGGTGCTAATGAGGATATGTAAATTTTGACTTTGGTCTTCTTTCCTTGTCTTGCTTTGAAAGTTTTTTTCTTCTTGTTTTCCCACAGTTGGCATTTTTTGAGTGCATGGAGAATATCTTGAAGCTGTTTTAACAAACCAATGATGTATTTTTTAGGTGGGACCTATTTTTTACAACGAGTTGAGGTCAATTTTTCTTCATGTTTATTTGCTCTACCTAAAGACTCGAGTGTAACTGAAAATGGAATATTGTTGCAGCGGTCCAATGAAATCATGACATGTGTGCTTTATGGCCCGAGGCTTGTTTTGCTCCTTCATCTCTATAAGAAGGAATTCAAGGCCAGAAGCATGGGTTAGTTGAAATTTTTTGAGTTAATACTGTGAGAACCCCAATCCTAGTACCTATAAAACAATGAGAACAAACACATTAAGTTAGAGATTGCAAGAAATAATGAGGATTCCCCATTTACAAAACTCAAATTAGGAAAATAAACAATGAAGAACCCAATCAAAACAACAAAATAGATTGAATCCTAATTTAAATGTGCAAATTCATGATCCCATGGGGGAATTGGTGCCAATTTGATGTGAAAATTGGACCTTTCCCAATTCCTAAGATGCAAGCTTGATGTGTTGAAGAGATTTGATCCACTTTGTTGATGAAGAATGAGAGCTCCAAGCCAAAAATCTGCAAAACCTAGCTAAAAACTCAATGGTGATGGATGAAATTTGATAGATATTTGAGCATGGTAACTTTGCATAATTTGTGGATGCTAAAATGAGGATATGAGATCTTTATTTATAGAATTCCAAGATGGATGAATGTCCAAATTTGGGAAATGTGGGACTAACATTCATCCAATGGAAAGATGCTACTTGTCAATCTATGAGTGGATGGAGGATGTGCAAGTTTTGAGGATTGTGCCAATAAATGCATATTTTTGAATTTCAAATTTGTTGAAATGACTTGCAAGAGGGAAGGGAAAATGCAATAAATGCCACTTGGCTCAAGGCAAAGGACATGTAAGATGGAGTTATTGCCTTGTTGGATGTACATGTCCACTTGGATTTTTGAATTCAAACTTGGAGAATATTCCAAAAGATGCCTTGTGAGGAAAATAGAGATTTAATAAATGAATTAAATCTATTTTCATGTGCAACTTGCAAAATCTAGAGGATGGGACATGATGAGAGATTAAATTAATTAAGGGTTTAATTAATTTAATAGGAGATTAGATGATGTGACCTATTTGACTCAAATTTATGGATTTATTTAAATCAAATAAGAGAGGAATATGATAAGAGAATAATTAAATAAGGATTTTGATTTATTTAATTAAGAGAAGAATATTGATGAATTTAATCAGATAAGGAGATTTGATTAAATGGTTAGACTGAGGGATGATTCAGGATGAAATGTTGTTAGTAGTCGGGATCAGATGCATAATGTCAATCAGTATATTTTACGTGTCTACATTTTGCCCCTCTTTGAAGCGATGCACTTGTTGCATTGGTTCAAAGAATAAACAATCTCGATCAAAGCCAAAAAAAAATTCTATTTAAAATCTTGCCCCACTACTGCTTGGTGAGAGAAAACATGCCATTATATTGCCCCCTTGAGAGATTGGATGAAAATTTCCAATTTTTGGGTGATCTCGTGAAAATAGAGGACAAGGTGCCCGACGGGTCCAAAAAGACTCCAGGAGGCCAAAAACATGTCTAAACGAAATAAAACGATGCAAAATAGACCTCAACTAGACAAAAACAGGTTCGAGGGTCCAAAACCATAGCAAGATAGGGGTATGTGTAGGATCATGATGGGCCAAAAAGTGGCAATATGATAGGTATGTGGCTGACAACTATCTTTTAACTACAAATTGATGAAACAAAAAGGGTTTTTAAAGGAGATTCTTAGCTTTCCACCATTATAAATTATGCTTTACTTTGAATTTAATAAGTAATTATTATTTATTTTCTATTCAAATTATGACTAAAGTCCTGATTGAGAGGCTAATTGAAAAACATATATAGCTTTCAAACGGTATCACATTTTTTGAATCCACAGCATGTGTCACATTCTATTCTTCGCATACTATAGGATTAAAAAGAAAAAATGAATTTCATGAAGTTTTGACCAAGTTAAGGTGGTCACATCGTGTTTTATATTTTTTAAAAATTGTAATAAAAATTCATAATTAATTATTTACTTGGAAACAAATTACAAAAAATATGCATCACATCGGGGCATGAGTCCTCTACTTATATCTAAAATCTTATAAAAAATATTATCATTTTATTGTGGTTAGGGTGGTCAGACAGACACCTACTTCTTACTTTTTCCTTGAAATTTAAGTACCACTAGATTGAAATTTCAAATTTTCACCAAATAGATTTTTTGTTTTTTTAAACAAACCTAGTAGTTTAGAAACTACATTCAATTTGCTACAGATTATTTTCTTATAAATTTTGAAAAAATATAGATAACTTATTCAAATTTTTACGTCAAGTTGCCTAACTCTGATTTTTCTGAATTTTTTGCCACTTAAGGACCTATTTTTTCCATGATGATCCTGCACATACCCATAGCCAATTAGGGTGAAAAAAACCCTAATTTTTGAGCTTAAAAAGGGTCCAGGGGGTCACTTTCAAGTCATTTTCACACACATCCATTAGCAACCTTGAGATTTGAGCTCTGACCTTCTGATGATATGGTGCAATGATAGCTTCCCCTACACATTTCTGATTGAGTTCAAACGTACCAACGACCACCTGGCATTAGGGCACCAGTAAGTGACCTTTACTTGACCTTCGTTTTTCCTTTCTAGCCTTCATTTAATGCTTTTAAAGTTGGTCTTTTTGCAGCGGCGCTATATAGCACCGCTCAGAAATCAAACTGTGTTGCTCGGTGTCAAATAGCGTCGTGACAGTGCAGTTTGGAGTTTGAAAATAGACTCCAAATTGCGACGCTGAGCTCGGGGCTGGCGGTGTGGTTTGCAAATTGTGACGCGACGATCCTGTATTTGCTTAAAGTGCACCGCTGGAAGAAAAATTGCACCGTGGTGGTGTCATTTTGGTCTTTTATGCCCTAGCATCGGAGTTTGATTAGAAATCAAACTGCGATGCCTTCATGGATTGCACCACTGGAGAGGTTCTTCGAACACCCTGTGAAGAATTTTTCAAAAATTTTAACATTGTGATCTTCCTTGATGTAGGATGCTGCGAGGGAGCTCTACTCTCAAGAGCATAGGTTGTGGGACCTAAGTAATAGGGATCATGATTGACTCCAAATCGCGGGGTTATGGTATATAGCCTACACAACACCCATTCGCACTCACTTAGGGATGTTGTCAGTGCTGGACGAGAGATGGCACAGTGAGACCTCTTTGTTTCATCTTCTCACTAGTGAGGCCATCATCACCTTAGAGGATGTTTGGTGTATTTTGAGATTGCCAATTCACGGTCGGCAAGTGATTTTTGACATGGATGAGGGGCACAATGCTTGCCATAGAGTCTTCGCCATAGAGGACATCATTTTTTGCGAGGGGCAGATCAAGCTTGAGTGACATAGGATCCTAGCACCTCCCTTTCGCTTAGTTGTTACAGCGATCATTTCGGGTCTCGTTGCCCCTGACAGACGAGGCCAATACTTCAGTCTCAGTTGGGGGATATTGTTGGGAGTGTATGGTTTGAGACAGGCCGGTTTGCTTTACCTGGGGATAAATGCTTCTTGCTTCTCTTTACAGGGACTTGCACAAGTACGTATACATGGATAGTACAGTACTCAGAGCAGGGGTGACTCTTCTTCATGTCTAGGCATGGGAGCACATTGTTGTGCTATGTCCATGCATTGTTTCAGTTTTTATGATGCCAGACGATCCCCTCATATGGCATTACAGAGGCGGTGTGTCCTTCACACACATAGGTGAGCACGGGATCCCCTACTGGAGGAGGGTCCTTGATGAGATGCAAGTGTTTACATGGTGACCATACCTTGGTCAGCTCAGATGGGCCAACGATGCAGAGCGGCTATTCTTTGCCCGCTAGGACTGATACATGCAGGGGAGGGAGCACATGATGATTGAGAGGTACTTGCCCGGGTGCGTGCAGTGTCAGTTCAGTGAGCCCCAAGATTGGCTAGATGATGACTATGTAGTCATCTTCGCCTGCACCATGACACAAGTTTCATGGGGGCAGTATATTCCTACCATAGAGGCCGTCGACAGTTTTAGATAGTTGGTGGCTCAACCATGGGCCTACGATCAGGGGCCTATAGATCTCGACATGACACAAGCCTACAGGGATTGGTTCCAGCCTCCCCTACGATTGACCATTCTAGGAGAAGTCCCAATTTAGCAGAGAGTTAGAGGTAGAGGGGGAGGATGAGGACAAAGGGGTGATGCACGATAGGACCAGCGGTCGAGCCCCCAGTTCAGCTAGGGCAGGGAGATGTACTGATGCTGGACCAGTAGTAGGTGCCACTAGGTCCACCACCATGAGGTGAAGATCAACCTCATGTGCAGCCTCAGGTACAGCCACCGGTGCAACCAACAGGATAGGTGGATCCCTAGGATGCATTGATTGCATAGCTATAGGCTCAGGTCTAGGTCATGACAGCTGAGAGAGATTAGGCTAGGGCTGAGAGAGAGTAGCTCAGGGCCGAGAGGGATCAGGCTATTCAGTAGAGACAGGCTGCAGAGTTACAGGTGGCCATAGAGCTAGGCTAGAGACAATAGCTAGAGAGTATGGCAGCCTCCTCTTCCCAAGGTACAGTTTCCATTCAGTCTTACAGGGATGTCTTCTGAGAGGTTGAGTACTATCGGAGGCACTATAATGAGGCCGTACCCAGAGGAGGATGGGTCCCAGAGTACTTAGAGCGGACCAGACGCAGACCAGTAGAGGGTCACGGTGATAGAGGCGAGGGCAACATACATGGGGACAGACCTTGACCAAGATGGTACAATACTTTTTGTGCCTTATGGGCTCATTTTTGATAGCCCAATGGGCCTTTTGTACTGATTGACATACATGTACAGTGATCCGATTTATTTTGTATTATGACAGTTACATTATTGATGATATATATATGAGTTGATGATGATTTTGATATGATGTGATGTGGTTCCATTTATTTATGTATGTATGGACGATTCTACTTCTATATGTTGTGCAATGATGTTATCTGATGCTTTTATGGATGCATTTATTTATGATGATATATGCATTATGTAATGATTATGACTAACAAATCTATATTATATTGAATTATGATAAGCAGATGTATTTATGTGATGTGCAACAATGATGTCTATATGATGATCTATTTATGTTGATACAAATGGTGATGTGATATGTGATATAGAATGTAATATGCAAAATGATATGGTATATACGTGAAATGTTATGTGAATTATGCTTATATATGAACGGATTATGGATGGATGTATGCTTTGCATGTAATGAGTTTTGGTATTCCTATTTGTGCTTATGATGATGTGGAATGATTTATGCAATGAATGATTTATGATGCTATTTATGAGATGATATGGATGATGTAATGTGAATGTGATGGTCGTGATATGATGCAAATGAGATAGTTTTAAGATGCTTAGAATAACAAATATTATTATCCTAATCATATTAAATGATAATGTATGTGATGCATTTTAATGTGATGTAATGATATGTCTATGCAAAGTGGTATGATGAACGTAATGTGTGCAACTAGGTATGTAATGGATTAGCTTATAATGCTTATGTGCATGTTATGTATGATTATGCAATATGTGATAATGGTGAAATGGTTATGAAATGTTTATGTAAATTTACATAGTGATTTATGCGATGAATGTAATGAAATGGATGTGCTTATCCATAAGGAATGCTTATGATAACATGTTTATATGATGATAGAAATGCAATGCATGTGTTTCCTATATGATATGTTGATGTAATATGCTAATGATTTGTGGATGCAGGATCAATGACAATGGTGATGATGATGGTGATCAACTGTCATGGTACTTTGCTAGTGCGATGAGCAAGAAGAGAAGAAGTCATTTCAGCAAGACACAAGATGATGAAAATGCCAATGATGATGATTCTTGCCGAGGAATTAGGATTTTCAAAGGGCCAATTTCCTTATGTTTGATAATGCACGTGGTACAATGCATCAAGGTATAGAAAACCAGGATGGCGTTGTACCTAGTGTGATGGACTTTGACTTGACAAACAGATAGGAGTATCCTTGTTCACAATTGACATATAGAAACCTTGCTAGGATGCACTTTAGAAGTTTCAAACACCTCAGACCAAAAAACGAAAAGGTAAACCTATCAATGCAATAGTCAACAAGTTGTCCAAGACCTCCTCCATACATACCTAACAAAGCAAGTATTCACCAAGGTTATATTACAAGAACATCCAACAAGCATAGCAGACAAAAAGATAATGATTGTTGCCCCATTCCTATTTCTCTAAATCTTCTTGTTTGGATATCATCGAGAAGTCCTTGGAATGAGCACAATAAGATAAGTGAAAAGACAAAGACAAAGTAAACAAACAAGTTGATGCTCTTCAATGCCACTAACCAAAAGAGGATTTCTTTTCAAAGATAAGAGCCGAAACTATTGCCAAAAGATAATGCCCATTGTAGGAAGGATTCATCCTAGGACATATTAGTGGATGTCGGCATGTCATTTCGTTTATCCAAAGCATTCTTTCAAATGATTGATATGGGACCAAATGGATGATGAGTTACTGATACAAAGAGTTGACCAACTTGTTTATGTACTGACTTAGACCTAAGACTTGACGATTTGAGTTTTCACTTTCAACCTGCTAGACTTGTTTTTGATTGTCTTACCAAAGATTGAGGATGATGATCGTTTATTATGAGTGATGTTATTGTGGGTGGAAGCGAGATGGGATGGATGGATTTTTTTGGATTTTTTGAATGTTTTGACGTTTTGTAATGTTTTGAGACTGTTTTTGGTATTTTTTTGAGATTTTGCAAATGTTTTGATTTTTTGATTTTCTAATGTTTTGGAGTTTTCCAAGATTTTGACCAAGAGACTAATCTAAAGACCTATCCTAGGGGCCTCGGGGGCTGATTAACAAATTAGCCTTGCCTACATTATACACGCAGAGACCATGTAGTTCGACTGACGAGTTGACCGATTTACAGATGATGATATACATGATGAAATTCCAGTTTATTATGACAGACGCCTAAAGGACTAACCTAAGTGTCTCGGGGGATGATGAAAGATCAACCTTGGCTACATGCAAGCTCAAAGATGACGTAGTTTGACATGACGACTTTTTTTTTGGCTTTTTGACTAACTTTTTGACATGTTTTTGGGATTTTGATATGTTTTGATGTTTTTGGATTTTGTGATTTTATGATGTTTTTGGATTTTTTGATTTTATGATGTTTTTGGATTTTCTGATTTTATGATGTATTTGGATTTTCTAATTTGAGGATTTTAAGAATATACATGAATCTGATCCAATGAGAATGTGCCCTTAGCATGATGCAATAGACTACTCTGATAAAGGCAGGACAAATTGACCTTAAGGATGGGTCAATTAGTACTAAGAGGTATCATGATACAAAAACAAGACCAAGCTATGGTGCAGATGTGAGTGGATAAGTGATGGATGCAGATATGGAATGCAATGGATGATGGAAGTGTAATGGATGGATGATGTAGAACAAGCCGCAAAGATCCTGGTGGATGGAAAGTGCTTATTTACACATGGCGCATGTTTGCCAGGTTTTCACCATGGTACTTGTCCAAAGTGCCACCGAAGTGGTTTTCACTAGAGGACAATTTTTTCTCTTTACTATTTTCAATCCTTTTTCTGATTTTTTTGGATTTTTTGCTTTTTTGATTTTTTTTGTTGTCACCAATGCCTGTTTGCTAGGTTTTCACCGAAGTAACCATTTTTTTAGGAAATTTTCTAATTTTTTTTGGATTTTTTGGTTCTATACCCTAAAAGATTTAGGCATAATTTTTTTTGAGATGGGAGCTATTTATGGGCTCCTGTAGAGGTTCCCCTTCAACTATTGATAACTGGTATGCCCCTGATTTGTAACTTGCTATGATGATGAATGGTCCCAACCAATTAGGTTCAAACTTGCCTTTGTTGCTTGGGTTTGGGACATTCTTCTAGTTCTCCTTTAACACCAGTTCTCTGACTTGGAAAGTCCTACTTCTGATTTTCTTAGTGTAACTCCTTTTGAGTCTATTCTGATAGACTTGCAAATGATTCAAAGCATCCATACATTGCTCATGCAGTAGCTCTAGCTCATTTAGTCTTGATACCCAGTACTCCTCATCTGTTATGATGTTTTGCAGTGATATCTTGAGGGATGGGAGCTCGATCTCAATGGGAAGTACCGCTTCTGATCCATAGACCAAGGAGAAGAGGGTGATGCCATTGGGTGTGCGAATGTTGGTTCGATAGGCCCATAGGGTGGGGTTAAGCTGCAGATGACAGTCACGACCTACGTCATTAACTGTATTCTTGAGGATTTTGAGAATGGTTTTGTTTGTAGTTTCTACTTGGCCATTGCCTTGGGGATAGTACGGGGTGGAGAAGCGATGTTGGATATTGAATTTCTCACACAAGTTGTGAAAATCCTGATTTTTGAATGGTGTCCCATTATCTGAGATAATGGCTTGTGGGACATTGTAACGACAAATGAGATAGTTTAGGATGAACTTTGAAATCCGCTTCCCAGTTATGTACGTCATGGGTATGGCTTCTACCCACTTAGTAAAGTATACTGTAGCAGTAATGATGAACATATGGCCATTAGATGAGGTGGGTGAGATTTTTTCGATGAGATCAAGTCCCCACTGTGAAAAGGGCCATGGTTTGATGATAGGATGAAGCTCTTGAGCTAGAGCATGGATGAGGTCTCCATGCTGCTGACATTGTAGACACCTTCTGGCATAATCATGTGCTTCTTTTTCCATAGTGGGCCAATAATACCCCATCCTCAGTAGTTTCTTAGCTATGGTCATCCCACTTGAGTGAGACCCATAGATACCATTAT
The DNA here is from genome assembly GCA_007258455.2 of Sequoia sempervirens. Lineage (NCBI taxonomy): Eukaryota > Viridiplantae > Streptophyta > Pinopsida > Cupressales > Cupressaceae > Sequoia > Sequoia sempervirens. The sequence goes on from VDFB02252616.1 coordinate 68,946,740, forward strand.
GTACTTTGGTTAGAGCAGTCAATGCCTCCTCAGAATTTAGGCAATGCAGTAGGGTTCCTTCTATGCTCCTACAATATAGGGTATCTCCTAGGATGAAAAATCTGGATGCCTTTTTGACAAAGGTTCATTTTAGGTTTGAGGGTAAGTTGGCGAGTATGACTCCTATACGAAGGTATGTGTAAATGTCATGATACCAAGGATTGTCAGGACCAATGATTTTACACACATATTCTGATTTTGGTACCTCAAATGCAGGCACGAAAAGTTGCTCAATCAGGAATTCATATTTTGGAACATTGTGGGGGATGTCGAGCAAGGATCCAATTGTTTCCATGGTGTCTACTACTCTGTTGTTGGTTCTAGGAATCTGCTCAAATGTTATTTCAATGAAGGATTTTTTGAGAGTCTCCACCAATTTTTTGTATAGAGTGAGCTTGTCGTCCTTGGTTTGATATTCATCGTTCAGTTGATTTATTATCAATTGAGTCTCTGTATATTTTGAGAGCTATAATGTTCCACTGCATTACTATTCTGAGACCTCTGGTTAAAAGTTCGTATTCTACAATGTTATTGGTGTAGGGAAATTCTAGTTTGTAGGACCTTGGTATGCAATCCCCTTGTGTGGTGATGAAGAAGATGCCCGCTCTTGATCCATGCTATGTGTATGAGCCATCGAAGTACAGTTTCCAGTGGTCTACGATGTTGAGATTGAAAATAGATTCATCTGGAAACTCTGAGATTAGAGGATTCTCTGAATAAACTGGTGCTTCTATAAGCTGATCTGAGATAACTTGACCTTTGATTTCCTTTCAATCCACATATTCAATGTCATATTCTGACAGTATCTTCACCCATTTGGCCATTCTTCCCATAAGCATTGCTTTTGACAATAGATACTTGAGGGGGTCGATTTTGGCGATTAGTTTTATCTTGTGTGCCAACATGTAATGTCTGAATTTCTGTGATGCAAACACCACCGCTAGACATGCCTTCTCGATGAATGAATAGTTTAGCTCATGCCCAACAATTGTTCTGCTGATGTAGTAGATAGCCCTTTCTATTCCATTTTTGTCATGCTAAGCTAAGAGAGCTCCAAGGGCTACTGTTGTTGCTAATACGTAGAGGATCAATGGTTTTTTTGGGATTGGCGGCATTAAGATTGGTGGTGTCAGTAAATATTCTTTGATTTTATTGAATGCCTCTTCACACTTGTTATCTCATTTGTACACTACCCCCTTGTGGAGTAGGTGAGAGTATGGGTTTTGTTTGTCCACCAACTGTGCTATGAATCTATGAATGGATTGGAACCTACCTTGGAGACCTCTTAATTGCTTTAATGTCTTTGGTGCCTCCATCTCAAGGATTGCTTTTACCTTTGCTGGATCTTTCTCGATGCCCCTCATCGACACTATATACCCTAGCAGTTTTCCTGATTATACTCTAAAGACGCACTTCTTTGGGTTTAATCTGACTTTGTACTCCTCCAGCCTATCAAAAATGGCACTAAGGGTTGCTATGCGATCTTTTCTCTTTCTGGATTTAGCTAGGATATCATCAACATAGTCTTCAACCATCTTATGAATCATATCATGGAATATCAATGTCATGGCCCTCTAGTATGTTGCTCCTGTGTTCTTTAATCCGAATGGCATCATGTTCCAGTAGTAATTCCCCCATGGACAAGTGAAAGCTATCTTATGTTGGTCCTCTTTAGCTATCATGATCTGATTGTACCCTGAGAATTTGTCCATTAGTGATAGCATTTCATGCCTAGCTATCATGTCTACTATCATGTCAATGTTTGGGAGTGGGAAATCATCTTTCGAACATGCTTTATTCAAGTCTCTGAAGTCTATGCAGATTCTGATGCCTCCATTAGGTTTTGAAACATGTGTCAAGTTTGACACCCATTCTGGATAATCTATCGGTTAGATGAATCCTGCATCTAATAGATTTTTTAGCTCCATTTTGACCAATAAGGTGATCTGGGGGTGCATTTTTTGAAGCTTTTGTTTGACAGGATTTGCTTCTGGATATACTACTAAGTGGTGTACCACGATTTCTGGGTCAAGGCCTGGCATGTCAGCATAGCTCCATGTGAAGTTTATTTGTCTTTCTCTTAGGAAGGTTGCTAGAAGCTCTTATTCCTTTGATAGTAATGACTCTACATAGAATGTGATCTGCGGTGTTTCCCTTGTTCCCAAATTGACCAGATTGCACCTTTCCGCCAGGATTGCTGATTTTTCTAGATGAATAGCTCTAGAAGGAAGATTGAATCCCCCATCCTCGGGTGCCTCAGAGAGTTTTTTACCATTGGATGCGTCCTTTCTTTTTACTTTTTTCTAGTTAGAGAGTGGCACTGTGTGGTTTTCACTTAAGCACTTAGATATTATTCTTAAATTTTCACTTTTGTGACTGAGGGATTCAATCGTTTCTCCATAATAAGCATGTGTATCTAGCTCAATTGTGTACCCTACTTTGTGATCCCCAAACAGAATGTTATCCCTTAGTCACATGAATTCTGAGAGTGCCTCATCATTTTTGAATGTATAAAGAATGGGTGGTCCTTGTTGGTCGTAGTCGATGAGTTGGGGATATATTGGATGGATTTCATGACTTTGGTGGTCTGATTCAAAAGATAGTGTGCTAATCATGCAAAGAGGGGTATCTTCAAATAGCCTAGGTAGATTGGTCATGGTATCCTCATCATCGCTACTACTACAAATGTCAGTTATAAAGTTATGTATGACTCTACTTGTTGATACTAGTAATCATAGTTCTGCTACGGTTGGCTGAGGAGGATTATTAACTGCTCTAACCGAAGGACTTCGACCACATATGGTTATACTCGGAGGGGTACATCCAAGGGCAAGATTTTTTATTGGTCGCATCTCCAAAATGATAGGTCTTATAAGCCCATTGTCGTTTTGTCCAAGTCTCTGATTTTTGTCATAACCCATTATCAACATCATTTGTAAACCCTTGCTTCTGTCATCCATTGGTAAATCTGCTACTGGTCTCTCATCTTGATATAGCATATGTGATGGATTTTCCTCAATAACCTCTTGGCCAAGATCTCCCCACCTTGTGAATTCAGGATAGTCTTCAGGAGACGTTTGGGATGTGGAAGCTTCATTTTCTTGTGAACACCCCCATGATATAGGAGATTGTGGTAACTCTCCAATCACAAAAACATTGTTAGGGAGATTGTAGTTTCCACAACCATTATCTTGGATGATGAGCTTAATGTTAGAAATGGTAGGGATGGTGGGAGTGGTGGGTGTATCTATCGCAGAGGTGGATGCAAGAGTGGCAAGATCAATGTATGGTGTGGATGGGCCCTCATCATTTTTTGATACTTGGGGGATTTTATAGTATTTTACTTCAAGGATTTTGCAATAGGAGAAGGGTTCGGGATCTCCATGGATGGTAACTTTTTGTCCATTATGTGTAAATTTCACACATTGGTGGAAAGTTGACACTACAACTTTCATTGCATGAATCCATGGGCATCCTAGGAGGATGTTATATGGCAAGTCAAGGTCCAAGACCTGACAAGTGGTTTCCATGATGGTAGGCCCTACTTGAATAGGGAGTTTGATTGTGCCCTGAGACACTTTTTCTTGATCATCATATGCTCTTATCGTGATACCCTTTCCTTTGTCGATAGAATCCTCTGATATTTTCAATTGTTTTATGAGGTTGAGAGAACATATATTCAAGCCTGTACCTCCATCCACCAAGACCCTTTTGACTTTTCTCTTGTGTATGATGGCTTCCAAGTGGAGTGCACGGTTGTGAGATGGTTGAGTAGGGAAATCCTAGTCAGAGAATGTGAGGAGATTAGGCATAATGATATTTTTGACCATAGCTTGTAATTGCTCTGCATCAAGATCTACGGGGACAGTGGATGAAGCCAATGCTTCTTCTAGGATTTTCTTATGGGCCGGTGATATTTTTAGCAACTCCATGATGGAGATTTGCACAGATGTTCTCTTGAGCTAATCTAGGACATTATAGCCATTAGGGACAGATCTAGATGTAGGGACTCTGCTTGGCTGGGATGATTCTGTGATGGTAACTTTGTTGCCTCTTGTGGTGACTCCACAATCTTTAACACAGGCGCCTTTGATGGTGATGACCATGTAGTTTTCTTTTATGGAGGAAATAACTGTTTCGTACACATGATTCATGTTTTTGCCTTTCCCCTTATCAGTATTATTATTATTCCCTTTATTGCCATGATTAGGAATTGGATTTGTGTATATCTTAAGATCTTGGTTTCCTGTTGGTTGTTCCACGTTTATAATTCTTTTATCGATGAGATCTTGAATTATGTTTTTTAATTTCATGCAACTGTTCGTGGTATGGACTTTGATTTTGTGGAATTCACAGAGTTGATTCTCATTATACCAAGGAGGTTTCACATCCAGTTCTTGGTAATTCTCAAAGGTAGGAGCCTGGATGACTTTTCCATTTATCAACTTCTTCATGATGACTTATAGTGGCTCCCCCAAAGCAGTGTATTTTCGTTTTGGATAGTTCTTGTTGCATTGGGGTGGTCCCCTTTGATCATTGAGATTGTTGATTGTCAGATTATTGTTTGGCTGTTGTATTGTGTGATGATTGTTTTGGTGTTGGATTTGGATTTGTGGTATGGGTGTATTTTGGCAAGGGACAATAATGACCACCTTGGCATGAACAACACCATCATTAGTAAAATTTTTGTTCCTTTCCCACATGTGAGGTTTATCGTTGTAATTGGAGGGTGGGGCGGTTGTTTTTTTGTTTGGAGTATGAAGTTGATCCCATAGGTTGTTTCATGAGGGCTCATTCGATGTTGAGTGCCTTGGGGATCAACTGGTCATATGTGGTGATTCCTTGAACCTTGAGATGAAATGCCAAGAGGCCATCAAGGTTGGCTATGATGGTGCAAAATTGTTGTTCTTTGGGCATGGTCCACTTGCTTCGATTGGCCTTGGATCACCATCGTTGTAGGAATGAAGTGAATGATTCACCCTTTCCTTGTTTCAAAGCTGAGAGTTCTTCTAGACTAACATCCATTGCAATGTTGCATTCATAATTTTTAATGAATGCGTCTATAATTTTTTGGAATGTTCTGATGCCTGAAGTTAGGTGAGAGAACCATTCCATAGCGTGGCCAGCCAAACTCCTAGGAAATAGCCACATCAAATAAGTATCATCATATGCAACTTCCATGCAATGAACCTGGAATTCTATGATGTGATCTTCAGGATTTCCCATCCCATGATATTTGTCAAATTTGGGATCTCAAACTCCCTTGGGGGAAATGGTTTCATCACTAGGGCTCTTGTCAATGGATATGGGACACAAGTTGTTTGGTGCTTTGTGGTTCGGCCTCGATTGAATAATATCTAATCTAATTTGTTGTATGAGAAACCCATTTCCAGGCCGGCAGCGATGTCATTCCTTAAGTGCATCAAGGGGTGGGATGAAGGTGTTTTGGGGGTTTCGATTGTGGGTAGGATGGGTGGGTTGGTTGGTGTGTTGTTCAATGGTATATGTATGTTCTGTCGAACTAGGTAGGCTTCCACCTCTTGTTGTATGAAAAAAGCTTCTTGTTGGTCTTGTTGTTGTTGCGCTAAGATTTGTGCTTGTTGTTGTGCTTGTTTTTGTTCCAACAACGCTTGTTGTTGTGCTTGTTGTTCCAACAATGTTTGTTGTTGGGCTGCCATTGGGCTGCTTCTTGTTGTTCTTGATATTACTTTATTGTTTGCTGATATGCTTGCATTTGTGTTGCTTGTTTTTGTGCAAGAAGTTGTGCATGTGCTTCTACTTGTTGTGCTTGATATTGGGCATTTTACTAAGCTTGAGCTTGGGATTGTGCTGCTTGTTGTTGTAATATAATTTGTGCTTGAGCAGCCTTTTGTGCTTGCATTGCGGCTTGGGCTACTTGAGCAACTTGCACAACTTGAGCGGCTTGTTGTTGTTGTTGCAATAATGCTTGGGCTTGTGTGGCTTGTTGTGCTTGTAATGCGGCTTGGGCTACTTAGGCAGCTTGTGCAGCTTGAGCGGCTTGCTGAGCAGCTAATTGTGCGTCTTTTTGTTTTTTCACTTGTTGGAATCCCCTTTGAAAAGCAACTTTGAATGTGATGTTGTATTGGTTTGATATATCAGAAGTTGCTGGTGGTGGGGGTGGTGGTGGGTTTGGAATGGTGTTTGTGGAGGTGGTGAGCAGTGATGTCGTGTTGATGATTTAAGTGGTAGATGGTGTTGTTGTTTTGGTGGTTGGTCCTTGAGAGACCATGCTTTACGATGTTATGGGGGTGTTTGATGATGTTGCAATTGCTTGCGTATTTGTATTCTATTGTTGCAATATCAATGATAAGTTTTGAGCGTTTGGCATAATGCTTTGATTGATATTTGGGATGTTGGTTTGATTGATACTTGGTAAAGGAGCAATCCCTAAGCCAAGGAGTGATGTGGATGATGATGGAAATGGTGGAAGAGGTGGAAATGTGAGGGGTGCGAGTTCTTATGAAAATGTTGTGGTGTCAAAAATGCCCCCTGGTTCGAACATGTCTCCTTCCTCTTGCGAATTTGTGAGGAGAGAATTTTGAGGTGTTGCGTGAAAAAAAAGATGATGATGGATCATGATGGAAAGTGAGAGGAACATTCTTATGTAATGGGTTTTTGGGTATGTTTTGTTCCAAGATGGTATTTGCATCCAATTTTTGATTATTAACAAGGGGGTGTGTTTGAATA
>VDFB02252616.1:68953586-69194238 GCA_007258455.2 Sequoia sempervirens
AGATGGGTGAAACAAGGAGTAGAGATATAGGTAACTAAATAGTGTAATGTTAATTTTGGCATAGATAAATCTCTTTGATGGAGTTTTGGAAATCTTGTACCTCTTGATTTGTGTGCTCCCCTTTCATATATGTTCAAGATGGTGTCTTCATCAGAGGAGCTAACCAAACTTTATTGGTGAAGGATGATTAAACTTAAGTCATCAAGTCATATAAAGGTAAATCAAAAATCACATTAGCAAGTGCTACATAAAGTAAGGAATTGATTAATGCTATTGGGAATTTTTTTCTCCTTGTCTTGAGAGATAAGAAAATAAAATAGTTGTGAATATTAGACTTCTAATATTTCTACTAACAAAAAATATAAAAAATAAAAGATATATTGCAACAACCTAGGGAGATTTTCCAAGAGCCTATGGGTATTCCTCCTTGAAGATCCATTAAGTATGGCCTTCATTTCATACTTAATAATCATCTCCTCAACATCGATATTTATCAAAAATAGTTGTTTGAAGTTAATGAGGTAATAAATAAATTACAATCTTTGTTAGACTCATGTGTTACCTACCTTAGTACTTCTCAATGTTCTCCAATTAATGTTTTACCTAATAAAGATGGCTCATGGAGAATGTGTGTTCATTTTTGTATTTTGAATAAGATAGTTTTCAAGAATATATGTACCCTTTTCCATGGATTAATTATATATTGGATTAGATATGTAATATGCTAAGTAATTCACCAACCTAGATTTAAAATTTGTTTATCATCAAGTGGGAATAAAAGAGGACATATAGAATATACAATTCATGACAAATCAAGGTTTGTATAAGTAGTTTGTACTTTATATTGGGTTGTCTAGAATGCTACAACTACTTTCATGAGGTTAGTGGATAAGGTATTAACCTATCATTTACAGAATCAAATGTAACTGTTTACTTTGGATCATATGATCTTTGACAACACTTTTGATGAACATATAATGCATGTGAAACAAGTTTTGGAAGTTGTTAAGGAGAAAAATGTTGCAATTAAACGAGAAGATACTTGAATAATTTGTACAAAAATCACATATTTACTTGGGGCATGTAGTTAGAGATGAAATTTGAGAATATAACTAAAAAATTTGAGGCCATCTTGAGGATTTCATGCTTTCTCTTACTCGTTTATCCACCAAGATATAATTTATTTATTTTTCTCTATTATATTTATTTCCTTGTTGCATTAAACTAAGTTAACAAGGACATTTACAAATATAGATCTTGGTTTTATATTTATTTTAATATTTTGTTCCATGTTGAGACCTCAATTGTTGATGTGTAAGGAGGACACTAAGGTAAAAGTTGTGGTAGGAGAGGCAACAAGGAAGAGATCATATATCCATATATATGAGGCAATAGTAATGTGTGGTAGTACACAATAATTCACTTAACCTCAGAGGTTAGACACCTTGGGTGATTATGGAGTGGAGGAGGATCCTAAAGAGGCATGAATATTGAGTTGGATTTGGTTTATCTTTTGGGGATGACGAAAGGAAATTAATGATATATAAACTAAACTATCAAACACTAAGGGTGATAGCAAGAGAGAAGGATATTGTTGTTGAGATTGAGATGGGTTATGAGGAAAGAAAGAAGATCCTTACAGAGAAAGAACGAGAGGAAAAAAAGAGATTGAAACATAACATAGGAGGGAGAAGAAATGTACAAGAAGGCAGTGTGCTATAAGCATTATTTATATAAAAAACCATACGAGAATTGAGTTAGAGATATTTAATGATGGAACTCACAAACATAGAAGAACCAAAGTGGTCAATTACATGGATAAGAACCATAAGGAAAAAAATGACCAAGATGATGCAAACATTGAAAGAGTATGAAGCAATGGTGAAATCAAATGAATTAGACCCTCTTTTTAGAGACATTGTAGAGGTGGTGGAAAGGGAAACGATTATAATCATGGAGTCTTAGGTGGAGGTGAGATATCTAACTTAGGGACCATCAAATGATTAGTTCAATCTATGGGTTATAATAATGGAAGGGTTTGAGGAGTTGATGACGAAAACTTTGAGATGGAGGAATTTGCATACTAGTGTAAACCATTAGACATCAAATTTAGTAGGTATGATAGTATGTAGAGAAGGGAAGAAATAAGAAAATTAAAATTCAAGGAAGAAAATGAGGAAAGAATCAACAACAAGAGAGGAGATATCTAGAAATTTGAGTTTTGTATTGGAAACACTGGAGATGTTTGATGAAAGTAGTAATAAAAAAGAAGAGGGATAGTAGATGAAAAATAGAGATGTTTGATGTTTTGATGTACATATTAGGGCATGCGTGGTTAATAGGACAAGCACACAATAGATTATTTCCCATTGTTGACCCTTGGTAGGAAACATGAACATGAACCTTAGTATAATAAGAAGCTCAAAGATGAAACCTTGTACTAGTAAGGGATCACTAAGGCATATGTATTGGAAATTAGAGAATTATGTGCCCCAACACATGATTATCATCTCCAAGGTAGATGAAATTTATGAATAAGATAATTTCTTAGATTTAAGGATCTAAACTAGCCCCATTATACTATGAAGAAAATGATTAAGGTGAAAGTCAAGGTGGTCACCACAATAACAATAGAGGGGGCTATGATAGGGGAAGAGGCCAGAGAAGAAGGGAGGATGTCACATATTTCAATTGAGTGATATCTTATCATTATGCTAACATTATACTACTTCTCTCTAACCTTCTTGATTACACTTCAAGCTATATATAAAACTACTTTATTGAAGCAACCGAGTATAACCACATATTTTAATTGAAAGCAACACTTCCAATGTCCATCAAGGGGTGGAAAATTTCATAATTTATAGGAGAGCTTCAAAGGGAAGCCCAAAGGCCTTTGAAATTCAAAATGCTCCATATTCCTTTGAATTTGCAAGCTCTATCTTATGGTACTATTTAGGATGTTTTTGTTAGCATATAAATCCATCGTGTATGTGCAAACTAATCAATAATGCTTTCAACTACAACCAAAAAGTATGAATCTTTATCTCAAGATTGAAAGAGTCAATAATGTTTTTTTTCATTATTCTAACAATCTCTAATGTGTCTAAATCACCTAAGAGACTTTTGTACCAAATTTTGACGTCTAAGTTTTCTACAAACCTATCTCTAATATATTTCTTTGAGAAAATGTGTTTTGTGAAAAGTCTTAAGATACATGTTTTATATTAATGATATCCTATTCCATTTATATGATTAATCTATTTGAATCAAAGAATGAAACCAAATTTGAATCCTAAATCAAAGAAGATTAACTATTTCAAATAAGGAAATCCCACATATTGAGAGAGGGAAATATGTTAGTTGATTTCCTCGCTAACTTTGGTGTTAGAGAAAGAAAGGAGTGGGATTTAAATGATCCTATTCCTTTTGAGGCAATGACTATTATTAATAATGAATGCTAATATCAAGTTGCTTTTGATCTTATTTTGTATTGAGTTGTGCATGTCCTTAATCACATGGCCTAATATTATGAATGGGGATGTTCAAGTTTTAAGTATGGGGGATGACTTTCACATGGACCGGAGTTCAAGTTCATCATTTCATATATATCCTTTTGCTAGCTTCACACAGATTCTGGGTGATATTCGTCTTAGTTTCCAAAGTCTTTTGTTTTATAATTCTGCTTTGGGTGGTGTCTGTCTTATTCTTCTGAGGTTTCTACATTTTGCTTGGCCTCTGTTTGTTAAGTCTTTTGCGATGGATGGGGAAAGAAATTGTGTCGATCCTAAGTCTTGCGTTTCTGCTAAGCAGAAGAAGGAGGTGTGAGAGATTTTAGAGAAGGGTGGCTTAACTCCGTATATGGAGAAACTGCATGGTAACAACCCCCAAGTCACTGATTTGGTTGCTCAAGGGTGGAATGAGAGAACCCTGAATTTGGGCGGAAGGGAAATGTGGTTGATGAAGATTTGATAACTCAAATTACTGGCTTGGCTATGCATGGTATGAAGGTGTTCAGAGACAAAAAAAGAATCGTAAGTTGCAATGTCTATTTTCTTTAAAGGGAATGAGGTTGTTGATTTGAAGACGACAAAGAGTGGTGGTTATCAGAGGAGCTCCTTAAAAGCATTGTGGCGTGATGTTGTTGAAGAGATTATGAGGTATGTCACCTTGGAAGGCAGGTATACGGCGATTAACACTTACCATTTCCTTTTGATTAACCATTTCAGGCATAGGAAATGGATTTCCTTTCCATACTACTTGTTTTTGATAAAAGGAAAAATGGATTTTGAAGGGACAGGAACCCTTTAACAAAGAAATTGCGAGAAAAGAGCCTTGACATCACGATATGAAAAGACCAGCTCAAAACAAGACCATTCAAGATTTACATTTTACACTTTTCTTGTGGGAGCAGAGAGTCATGTTGAAAGAAGGCCTTGAGGATTTATCTTTTTTGCCCTTAACTGTGATCCAGCCTTCTTCCACTTGCGTCACCTTACCATGCCACACCAAATCACTGCTTTCATGAAGATGAAAGCCAACAACCAACTTATTAGGGGTTTCATCGTTCACTGCCTGTGATTTTAAGAGCCACTTGTTGATGTAAGCAACTCAAGGATTAATGATCTTACTACTTGTTGATGTCGCTTGACTCGAGGATTAAGGATAATATGAAAAACCCCAAAAACCTTGTCCTGCATGTGGGGTTAATTCTCCCAATCTATGAACACGTCAAAGTTCATGAGATGCAAAAACCTCTTGTGTCCCCGAAGGAAGATATTGCTAAACCCCAGGAGGGTTATGAGACGGTGTCGAAAGAGGAAAGGGTTAGTAAAAAAATCTAAGAAGAGGAGGCTAATTTTGAATAAAGAGTCTGAGTCTGATAGGGATGATGATGTTGATTATGTCTCGGATTCGTATGCCTCTTTTAAGGAGGGCCCCAATTCCCATGTTCCAGGTAAGACTGGAAAAAGGAAGCCAAATGATAAAGAGTGCTATACGACATGTAGTGATGAGGTGGCAGCAAATGTTCATTCTAAGGGGGTTAAGGACATAAATGAACTTTATGGGGAAGCTTCCTCTCCTCCCCCAATGACTAGACAACTACAGGAGACTGAGGATGGGAGCCAGAAGAGAAGGGTGTTGAGAACTATTGGCCAACTCTTGGAGAAGGGTTTCCCTCTTTCCTTGGCTGGAGGTATCTTTGGTGAGGCTTCTCTAGGTGTTGACATTGGGATGCAGAAGCAGGGGAAGCAAAGGGTTGTGGGTGGAGGACATACTGTGGGAACTAGCAAAGCGGATGTGGATAGGCTGATGAAAAGGAAGGTTGTAGTGGAGGAAATCGCCAGCTCCATTCGAAAGATGAAGACTCATGTCTCCGTTGGCAAAGGTAAGGATATTTTTGTTGATAAGGTTCATGTTAGTTCTTCTGATGAGGATGTTGTTGTGGGGAAAGGGATTGAGAACTTTGATAGAGAGAAGTTGTTTGATGTGTTGGGCTTGGCTCGTGATAGTGCTAATGTGTTGTTTAAACTTTTTAAGTGGTTCTTCCATGAGATTATCAAGACTAATGTTAGAATTAGAGGTATTGCTAGTAAGGTTAAGGATCCTTCTATCCAAAGTCAAATTGATGATTTGATGGACTCTCTTAATACTGTGGCTAATATTGTGGCGGAGGAAACCATCAATTTGAAATAGAACTTGGAAGGGAGAATCTTATCCCTTGAGGATAAAATTGATAAAATGTGGAATGTTGTGATGAAGAGTGGAGATGTCCCTAAGGTTTTGGCAATTTTTGACTCTACCAAGGTGATCTCCCCTGTAATTATTGCGAAAAAGGGAAAGGATATTGTGTTTGTTGATGATACTGTTGTTGTGGGTAAACTGATGGATGTGGATTGCATTAGTGAGAAGGGTGGTGTTAAAGGTAGTGTTTTGAGTGGTGAGGTAAAAACTGGTGGGCTGGGGGCCAAAACTAGAAACAAAATGAAAGCTTAGGGTGGGGCCTCTGGTATAAAATTGTCTGATACTGTGGATAATGTGCAGAAGATAGCTGCTAGTGAAATAGAGGCTATTGATATTTTGAACAATATGTAGTGGTGTTGACTGGTTGCCTTCTTTTGTTGTTGTCGGTTCGTTATCGTTGGGCTAATTGCTGCATAATATTGTTTTCTATTTTTATCAACTGCTTTATTTTGTAAAGGGTTACAGACCCCTTCAAAACCCATTTTTTACCTCCAATCAAAACTATTTCAATTTAAAAAATATTATTCTATACATATATATATATTCAATTGAAATATCATTTTAATACAAATAAATTTTAATTTTCTTTTATATTATAAAGTTAAAATAATTAAAATAATTTTAATTTAAAAATTTAAAAATTGATATAAACAATACAGAATAATAACATTCCTCGAAAACATAGCTTATTAGAAAGTCTTAATAGAAATGTCCTTTTATAGTCCACAATACCACCACGGTTTGTTTTGAGTCTACATATGGCTTAATATGGACTGAGGCCACGGAATTTGACAGTCACCCCTACCTGTCATATGAAAATTTTATGACGGTTTGGTCATTTAAATGTCTATCAAAAAAATGGTTTAATTTATGAATTTTTATATAAAATCTTTTTATAAATGCAATATATTGAAAAATTAGTAATAAATATAAAAATCTACTATTATAATTAACAATTAACAAAAGTTTCGAAGTTCATATTAAAAACAAATTTTGTTAAATATATTTTAAAAGTTAAAAATAATTATATTCTATTTTGAAAAGATTCTAAATTAATATATATTTTATAACAATATTATAAGTCACATATATTAATATAAAAAAAATGATAACTATTATAAAAATGTCAAAAGTTTCTAAATTCGTTTTAGAAAATATTCAAAAAAATTATATTCTATTCTAATTTAATTTATATTTTACAATAAAAATTATAAAATGATATATATTATATTTAAACTATTTAATAAGAATATAGCAAGTCAAATTATCTGATTGTAATAAGTTATAGGTACATGATATCACGGTCTAAAATTGTGAAAAATGGTCAAATAGACCATCAAATTCGAGGCCTAGTATGGACTCCTCATACTCCCAATATGAGGGAGGCACTTAACTCATGCTCCACAATACGAGGTGTACATACCTTACCCCTGCAGGATTTGAAGTTGTGACCTCTCTCAAGAGTACAAGTTCTCCACCATTAGGCCAACTCAGGTGTACTGAACAGAAAAGCGGCTAAAATGCAGACACAAATAAGTGTGTTGAGTTCGAGTCCCACCCACATCCCCAACTAAAAAAATGTGAGATCTTTGCAATGCGTTTGTTTACTTTATCGTATCAAATCAATATATGTTGAATCAAACAAAGTAATCCTTCCAATGCATGGAAATCATTCTTTCCAGGGCTCTTTTGATTGTGCCCATTATTTTATTACTTTGTTTACACAGAAAATCAGTAATCCCATTAATTGTGGATATACTCAAACTCTGCTCCTCGGCTAGATATCTGATGGTGATGGTGATGGTGATGGTGATGGCAACGATACGCTAAAAAGTAGATTACTTGTTCGCTTTTTATACTCTCCCAAAATTGACCAATTCCAAGGAATGAGTTTGTTTCTTCCGCCAAAATATTAGGTGGGAAATTTTCTTTAGTATTATGTCGGTTAAACTATCAAATTTTGAATTAATTGACTGACAAAATTTAATAAGTATGTATTTTGCTCAGTGTGTGAAATAATGATATTAATATTAAGATTTAATCATCATGAAATATAAGTCAATGAATTTAAGTATAGTTGAATCATAATATTAATATCATAATTTGATGCACTACAGAAAATTTCTTCTACTTATCAATTGGTGAGGTAAAGGGTCTCTATGATGAATGTTTCATAAGGCACAACACTTGTTGAAGGTTTTGCAAATAAGATAACAAGCCAAGTTGGTTAAAATGATTTAGCACTAAGTTCAACTTGACTGGATGAATTTCTATGTTAGCCTTCAATATAAATGAGGGGATACCACAAGTGGTATGAGCTACTCCTTTGTTTTTTGAGTCTTTGACTCCTCACTTATGTTTGGAACTTCCATATAGACTCCTAACTTACCCATGAGAATAAGTTCAAGACCTTATCCACCCTTTCAAGCTATCCCATTGACTAAATGATTTTGATTACATATTATTCTTTAAGATTCATCTTTTTTATTTGTGTATTCCACCTACTTGTGAGTATATCTTGCTATAAATAAAACAAAACACCTCATCTACCACTAGCTAATCTAGAGAGAGGAACAACTTTATAAAATTGTCAAATTATACACACACCCCACAAAGAGATATCAAAAGGAACTTGCCATGTGCTCTAGAACCAATCTACTTAATAGCCAAAGTTTATATTCTACTACACAACTCACCAACAAAAATATTACCTATTTTAATAGCATGTGAGTTTTGACTTAGTTGTTGATTTTTATGCAACAGTACACAAAAAAAGTGATTGTATCTTTATTGTATTTTTGTTAAGCTCGCACATACATAAAGGAAGACTATATTATACAATAGAGAGAAAGATCAAGTATAAAATAGAGTATACATAACCTTTGACCTAGAGAAATCTAAAATGGGGAAAAATTCCCCAAGAGCGAGAAATCTCCTCATACCACTATTTCCTTGTTATTTTTTAAGAGGTTTGTTACCTTCTAGAAACTTTCATGGACATCTTCCTTATTCAAGAATATGTTCAAACACTTATACAACATTTTACTATTTGCCTAACCTTCTTGATTACACTTCACACTTTATAAGATTACTTTACTAAAGCAATCAAGTATAAAAAACATTTCAATTGAAACCAACCCCCTCACAATGTCTCTCAGGGGGTTTAAAAGATCACAAGTTATAGGAGATATTCAATAGGAAGCTTAAAGGACTTCAATATTTCAAATGCTCCAACACACTTTGTTTCTATTTTCTCTATCTTATGGTTCAATTTGGCATGGTTTTGTTAGCATGTGAAACCATCTTGAATTGCAAACCAATTAATGACATTTTTAACAACCAATTTACTATATGAAATTTCTGGTTAGGGTTGAGAGTCATTGGTTATTATTTTTCATTATTCTAACAATCTATTATGTGTCTAATCACTCAGAAGACTTTTAGTACCTACCATACTTTGACTTGCTAAGTTCTTTGCAACCATATTTCAAATATTTTTCCTTAAGGAAATGAGTTCTATGAATGTCTTGTGATTGAAAAAGTCTAAAGACATACTTTTTAATGTTAGTTTACATCACTAATGTGGTTGATCCATTTTGAATAAAAGGAAGAGACCATATTTGATGCTAGAGGAATTCTCTCTAAGTTAAGAAGATTGATTATATAAGTTTGAGTCCTCATATTTAAAAGAAGATTAATTATTTGAATTTAAAAGTTTCAGTTCTACGCAAGAATGTTTTAAATTAAAGAAATTGATTGTGTACACTCAATGCCAATTAAATGTTTATCATTTTCAATAAAAAATACCATTTTAATACAAATGAATATGAATTTTTTTATTGTAAATTTAAAATAATTAAAATATCAAAGATTTGTATTTCAATTGATTGAGCACAATTGCTGAGGATAATGGTGTGTTCCTTGAATGTGCCATCGAGCAAGATTCAAACTTCTAAAGGTGCAATTGAGCCGAGTTTGACCTTGGGTGGCTTTGATAGACTAGATCACCCTCCTTGTGATAGCTTAACTAAAAGACTGTTTATTACATGTGCACTTACTCATCAGATTGTAATCTTTTTTTTCAATTATAAAAATGTGATACCTTTCTTTTAAAAAACAAAGCCAAAAACACAGAATAAAAAAAATATTAACATCCAAAAGACCAAAAATATATATATGAAACAACAGACTGCAATATTCTCCTGTAAAAACGACTACTATATAATTCACCCACCCAAATGTCATTATACAGTGCATTAGTTTCTTTATCAATCTACGTGGAATCCACAAAGCAGTCATCCATTTTCTAAAGAAGAACGTATAAAAATTCTCAATCTGCGCCACAATGCCCGGAAAGAATTCTTTGTAGGGCTCTTTTGATTATTTCATAACTTCTTTTACGCATGGGAAATCCAGTAATCCCTTTGAAAGTGCATATATTCAACTCTGCTCAGCAGCTGGATATCTGATGGTGATGGCGATAACGATTACTCTCCACAAATCCCCCCTTCCAAAGAAAGAGTTCAAACTTCACTTCTTTCTTCAAACTATATGGAAAAGCTTTTGGATTGTTTTTTGATTGGGTTTAAACAACACACTTTTGACTTTTTATATGATTAATGCGTCGTTCTCTTATTCCATTTTCTCTTTTCTTATTCTATTTTCTTTTATTCTATTTCCGGATCTTTTTCAACTAAATTTAAATAACACACTCTAACATTTGACTTTCTACATGATTCGTAAGCTCTTTTCTTATTTGATTTCCCATTAAACAACGCACATTTGACATTCTACATGATTCGTGGGCCCTTCTCTTATTCCATTTCCCATTCTAGAGTTAAGTTTATTTATTTATAGTTTCTAGCACTTTATATGAGCTCACATAATGCTCTCTCTCACTTTAACGTTGTGAACATATTAAATCCTATTTATTTTTCATTACCTCTATCTTTGCTCAAACTTAAATATTATTTATCATTAGTATAATATAATATATATTATTAATAATATATAATATATAAGCCCTTAAGGTTTAGCTCAGTGGTGTGGCTACTCACTCTAAGTGGGTGGTAGTTTGCCCACCCAAGTTCAAGTGCCATTCAATCTACTAGCTAGGATTGGGGGCATCCTAGTGTTGGTCTGGGGTTACAATGGCTCATTCTGTTGATTGTCATGTTCATACAATTGGTGTTAATGCCAAAAAAGACGATTCAGATCATTGGGTTGTCGATTCCCCCAAATATAATATTATATTATATTTATCACAATAATATATATAATGATTGCTTCAACTAAATAGAAAAATGTTAAAAGCATTAATTTTTATCATGGAAAATCATAGAAATACAAATCTTTGAATTTTAAAAACAACAAATTCCATAACTATTATGTGTGTAAGATTATCTTCATTGTTTAATAACATGGATAACTTTTTCATCTATAAAATTTGTAATAATCTTCTATTGAATTTTTCATATGGTTAGATTACATAAACCGATTACCGATGTTAAATAATGAGTAATAGTGAACATGTAGACATCAAGTACATACCAATACAGTGGTTTGAAGTCTATAATCTTACATAAAAAAATATTAGTTTACGACTATATGTTTATTCATTAATAAATTATTAAATTAAAACTAAATGACACATACCTTATACTTTATATCTATAGTTCTAAGTATGTGCCTTTATGGCTACATATATGGGTATGCTTGGAAGTAAATATTTCCTTTGTAACTCATTCATCTACTACACATCTTGGCTAATAAAAAGTTTCATCGTGAAATTTGTATCCATTTGTGTCTATATGTGATGCTCTAGAATTTGGTTTTATAAACAAGTGATAACTCAAAAACTCAAAATCTAACTGAGTAGACTCATACCACCCATGCTCCTCCATTTAGATTGGAGGCTAAGATACATATTCTTCAATTTGAGGGTGAAATCAAGACTAGAAATTTTAACCGCTCAATTGCTCAACTAGAGGTATATTTTAGGTTGTTCCACCTTAATGAATAGCAAAAATATTATTTTACATGATTGAAGTTGGTTAGTCACACTTTATATTGGTTTTGAAATTACTCTCATTACTTAAATTTAATAATTTTTCTACCAAATAATAAGTGGGATGAATTTTAAACTTTGATTAAACGATAATTTTATTGCATTTATTATGAAGAGGATTGGTACATTAATTGATGAATTTTGAGGCAAAGACTAGGCCAAAGTGTGTAGGCCTCCATAAGTTAATTTCATAATCTATTGATCCAAACAAGAAGTTGTGTGATAATCCAGTGTACTCATGAAGTAAATTATTATGGGAAGCTTATTTTGATTACTAATCCTAAGGATGTTAATGAATCTTTCTCTCAAATCTATTTCCTAGAGGTAGACAAGGAAAAAGGATCATCTTCATCTCCAAATAAAAAAAAGGGTTATTAATATGGTGGATTCAATTCTAAGCATTAATAGAAAGGGTAAATTTGGAAATATATGCATTATATTATTTATAATTTCTCTGAGAAGGATTTTTGGTGTAGGTTTTTATTTTCCTAGTGGGTTAATTTATTTTCCCTTAGTCCTAAGTTTTTCCTACACTTTATTAAGCTTGCTTAGGATAATAAAATGAGTTTATTACTAAGAGATAAGTGATGTGGTGTCCCCTTCTTTAAAGGTTGGAACACTCTCCACTTTTGGTAGTCCATCTCCACTTCTTGTGGTTGATTCATATTGGTTGGATTTTCCACTTACCTCCTCTCCTAAGTTCTATATAAACTCACTACCTAGCTTGTATTTGCATCATTGATTCATTCATGCATCTTCATGTATTGATCTTCTTACAATATTTGCAATGTATCTTTTCAACTTGGAAGCTCTTAATACAATATTGTCACATCAACATTGCATAATCTCTCGGAGTCCTAGTTTGCATTCTTATGTTTTTTCAGTTTATGTAACTTTGATTTTCTCTTTAAAAGTTCCTTGGGTTATTCAATCTATTTGAAATTTATAACATGGTATCAGAGCTTTTGTTTTGAGAAATCTAAGTTTATAGATTCTTGATTGAGAGATTGAATTTCTTGTAAAGATCTTGTAAATTCCCATATGCTCTTCTCTTGCGTTTTGAATGATCTGGAGAATTAGAAAGGATTTGCAAAGATCTAATAACCTCTTCATATTGGATGTGTTTTGTGAGATCTGAGTGATTGCAATATTTTTGGTTATACTAGAAACATTTTTTACTATTCCAATACATCCAAAAGGCTCAAGAAAGTCAAGATTGGCTTTTATTTCATCCAAATTGAAGATCATTTGACATAGTTGCAAACAAGGGTTTGAAACTCAACTCTGGTGAACAAAATTTCATTGAAGCATTTCCAGCCCAAACAAACCTTAACATTGTGTTCAGAAGGCCCAAAAACCCCTATTCTCATATAAAATTGTCTCTATTCTAGATTAATTTTATTTTGGCAAATTTTTATTTTGTTAGAGGGTCGTCCTTGTAGGCTAAATTTAGCCATTTTTAAAAAAATTCATAACTTTTCACCACAATGTCCGTTTTCTACAAAAGAGATATCATTTAAAATTTGGAGATGAGTGATTTCCATCCACAAAGATATTGAAAAGAATTTTTTCCATTTTCTGCCAGATATTGCAGGGTGAAGCTATTTGGTGCAAATTTCTTCAAAAGGCCATAAATTTTGCCTCAATGCTCCGTTTTTCAAAAACAAGTGGGCATTGGAAAGGTCTTGGAGAGCACTACACAACCATAATGCTAACTTTTCCAAAAAAAATCTTAGGTTAATTTTGTATTAGAATTTGTAATTTTGGCTATTTTGAGCCTATTGAGCATTGTATCTTGGAAAAGGCTTTGTAAACACACTGAATTATAAAGTGCCAACCTTGTAATATTTTGGGGGGATGATCTTTGATACTAGTGAAAAATGTGGGAGTGTATTGGTGTTTTCTTTTGGTGTTCCTTTGTAATTATTTGAGGATTGTATCATGGGTTTTTCTACTCATTCTTCAATGATAATTTTGGATAAGACTAATTATGAGTCTTGGAAAAAAGACATTCTAACCCATCTTAGATGGCCAAAACTTTTGTATTACCTTTATAGGCTCATGCTTGAACTAGTCACACATGGAAGGAAATTAGTATGGGGTAATAAAACTGATCATGTATTAAGAGTGATTGGTTCTTATGTTGATACCTACACTATGTTGGTTATAGCAAACATTGAATGTCCCCGCACACTTTGGACCAAGATTTAGGAGATGTTTGGAGACCCACATGTTTCTCCATTCCCAGATGATCCTACTACAAATTTCCTTATTCCACATGATGATGCAGATAATATACCCTATGATGATGCAACTTTAGAGGAGCTTAAGTATTATGCACATCTTGAATGTTCAAATGAAACAAAGACAAGTTCTCTTGCTTCTCATCCTCATGTTGAGATTACATCAACATCACCTATTACAAATTCAAATTCTATAGATGCTTCTTCGAGAGCCTTCAGTGATCCATTGCAACTTGATCAATTATGTCTTTTGGATTCAGTCCATTGGGACCAATATCTACCAAACATCTCTTGTTTGTTTGTAGTCCCTCATATCAGATTTAGATGACACTATTGAGGACATACATCTTCTCTTTGAGGACCACTCTTTTTTGCTTGCATCTAATGTTGCTACTTCAGAGTCTAGAGTTTCTTCTTTGAAAACTTCCAATGACTTCTTCCAGTAGGGTATCCATAGTCTTCCTGATTCAGCTTTGTGGGATGATCTCTTGACAGGAGTTTTAGACCTGTTTATGGAGACACCTATTTCAAATTTGGAGGACACATTTGAGGGATTATCTCTCTTTTTTTATGACAAACATTGCACAATTTTTATCAAACCATCATTGACTTTGGATTATACTCTACATCAGTCTCTAGGAGATTCTAATTTGTCATCTTCAATAGTGTGGTATGATTTGATTGTATCTTCTTTTAGCATCAACATGGGGATACTTGAGCCGACTTCAAAGACTTCATACATCTTGCGCGCTTTCTTCCTACATATTCCTTTCAAGACTTGGGAGACAACTTGCTCACACCATTGGTTTTGTTTCTTCCTAAGGGGAGGAATGTTGTTCGATGATCATGGACCATCTTCTCCATCAATTTTCGAACATTGACCATTGGATCTCTTTGGGGGGGCTACTTAGTCCTTTTCTTCTCTCTCTATTTTGGGGGGTGTTCTCTCTCTATTTGTAGGGGGGCTTCTTCCTTGGGGGAATTTTATGTGTACATGGGTACCTAACATGTCCTCATTTATTGAGACCCATCACTTTTTACATCCTCCTAAGCTGTTCTTAAGGGGGGTGTTGGTGTAGGTTTTTATTTTCTTAGTGGGATAATTTATTTTCCCTTAGTCCTAGGTTTTTCCTACACTTTATTAAGCTTGCTTAGGATAATAAAGCGAGTTTATTACTAGGAGGTAAGTGATGTGGTGTCCCCTTCCTTAAAGGCTGGAACACTTTCCACTTTTGGTGGCATCCTCCACTTTTGGTAGTCCATCTCCACTTTTTTTGGTTGATTCCTATTGGTTGTATTTGCCACCTACCTCCTCTCCTAAGTTATATATAAACTCACTACCTAGCTTGTATTTGTATTATTGATTCATTCATGCATCTTTACGCATTGTTCTTCTTGCAATCTTTACGGTGTATCTTTTTCAACTTGGAAGCTCTTAATGTAATATTGTCACATCGACATTGCATAATCTCTCAGAGACCTGGTTTGCATTCTTATGTTTTTCCAGTTTATGTAACTTTGATTTTTTCTTAAAAAGTTCCATGGATTATTCAATCTATTTCAAATTTCTAATAAGGATACTAAAAATAATTGTGAGTATTGTGATGTTGATGGCCATACAAATGATTTTTTTGTAAATTTCATATGAAATAACACCCTTTAAAAAACAAGAGAAATAAAAGAAAAATATGACTTTAAATAATCCCAATAAAAAAGATATAATATATGATTCCAATATGGATGAGAGGCTAGTTTATATCTCCATTTATAAACACAAATTTTTAAACATTAATGTGGTTCAAGAAAACAAGTGAGAAAACTAGACTATTTCAAGGTAAAATTTAGAAACAAAAATCTAAATTTTATTCTTTTTATTATTTCTCAGTAAAATTTGATTTCAAAATATTTTGTATACTAACTTGGGTCAGAAAATATAATCATCGTACTCATTATTTGAGATGGGTGAAACAAGGAATAGAGATATAGGTAACTAAATAGTGTAATGTTAATTTTGGCATAGATAAGTCTCTTTGATGGAGTTTTGGAAATCTTGCACCTCTTGATTTGTGTGGTCCCCTTTCATATATGTTCACAATGGTGTCTTCATGAGAGGAGCTAACCAAAATTTATTGGTGAATGACAATTAAAGTTAAGTCATCAAGTCATATAAAGGCAAATCAAAAATCTCATTAGCAAGTGCTACACAAAGGGATTGATTAATGCTATTGGGATTTTTTTTCTCCTTTTCTTGAGAGATAAAGAAAATAAAATAATTGTGAATATTAGACTTCCTATAGTTCCACTAACAAAACTTATAAAAATCCTAGAAGATTTTGGGAGAAAATTGAGGGAATTCATAAAAGGTTCTTATGGTCTGGTGTGGAGGAGAAGAAAAGGTTACACTTGTTGTCCTAGGAGGAGATGTGTATATCTAAATCCCAAGGTGGTTTAGGGCTACGTAAACTGGAAGATTTCAATTCTTCTCTTGTGGCTAAACAGTTATGGAACCTGCTTGTGAGTGGCAAAGAATGGATGACCATTTTTCTTCAAAGTATTTGAGGGGAGTGGATAAGTTTAGAGACTTGTTCAGGGAGAAATTTGTTCCTTCGCAGGGGTCATTCCTGTGGAACTTTATGATCTGTGCTTGCTCGACTGTGGCTGCTGGTTTGAGGTGGGTTTTGGGAAATGGTAGAAGGATCATGTTTTGAGATGACTAGTGGATTGGGCATGGGCCTTTGAAGGATGAACTTTGGGCAGCCCCTTTCAAGGATTTTTGTATCAAGGAATGGGGTGTTTTTGTTGTTGATTATATTTGGCAGGGCAGCTGGATTAGACTTGATGTGGTTAATAGGGACTTGAAGCCCCTTGTTGAGTTTCTTTCCTTGATTCATATCCTGGTGGAAGCTCAAGAGGATTTTGTTATTTGGCGGTTTACTTCCAATGGGAATTTTTCTGTGTCTTTGGCCTTTTCTTTTCAGACTCGGATGGTTGGTCCTCTGCCTTTCTAGGGTTGCTTGTGGAATGGGAAGCTCCTGCCTAAAATCAATATATTCTTTTGGTTTCTGTGTCAAGACAAGATTCTTACTCTAAATAATCTTGTGAAGAGAGGAATGACTCTACCGAATAGGTGTTTCTTAATGTAAAAAAGATGTTGAGGATTGTCTTCATTTGATGACTGGGTGTAGTTATACTTGGGAAGTTTGGACTCATATTTTTCATTTGTGGGAGATAGTGTAGGTGTTCCCCGCTTCCTTCGCTGACTTATTCTCTCAATGGGTGACTCCTCTTAACTTGACCCTCTCCATGTTGTGATCTCTAATCTTGTCACATGTTGCTTGGGGTGTTTGGAAGGAACGTAAAAATAGGGTTTTCCATCAGCTAGAGTTGTCGCCTTCTAGGCTGGCCTTTAAAATATGTGATGTTATCAAGTAAAATTTCTTGTCTGAATTCTTGATGATCCCTTCATTTAACATGAAAGTGTCAGTTTCCCCTTATGATCTTCTTGTGGGTAAAATATGGAATCTTTCTTGTGACCTTTCCAATCTGGTGAAGAAGTTAAAAGAACCCATGGAAGGGGGTTCGGTGGAAGGTTCCTGCTTGTGGGTGGTTTAAAATTAATTTTGATGGAGCTTCTAAGGGAAATCCAGGGCTTACTGGTTGTGGGGGAGTGTTACAAGATGAGAATGGTAGGTTTGTCTCTGCGGTGGTGCTCCCTTTGGGAATCCAGACAAACCACTTTGCGGAGGCAGTTGCAACCTATCATGGCCTCATTTTGGCTAAGAATTAGGGGTCTCTAAACTTTGGTTGGAGGGGGCTCACTTAATGTTATTAATTGTATTTTGAAGAAATTCTCGCCATCGTGGTCTATCGCTCATCTTATTAATGATTCAATCTCCATCATTAATTCTTTTGAGGAGATTAGAATCTCTCATGTTTTTAGAGAAGCTAATATGTTGGCTGATGGTTTTGTCAACTTGGGAGTGGTGGCTAAATATGATTGGGATTATTTTGAATCTTTACCTCTCAATCTTAAATATATTTCCAATGATGACTAGGTGGCTTGCTTCTAAGGTGGTCGATATTGGGGAAAGTTTCTTCATTATGTTTTTAAGTTGGTTTATGCACGATGAACCTTCGCCCTATCCATCTCATCATTAAATCTTTGGTTTCCATAAAATGATGGCCTAGCTGTGTAGGCTGGGAAGTACTTTGAAGGACAAGCCCACACGTATTGTGGGTGTTATTTGCATGGTTTTGAGGAGAGCCAGGTTCATTTTGTTTTTACAGAACTTTTTGGTGTTGTTGGGTTCTTGCTCTTTTCATGCCACCATGGGTGGAGATCGCTATAGAATTGAACCAAGCTCGTGCGAGGAGTTCCAGAGTAATGCAGTTGTGTGGGATCACTTGGAGCAAGGTGGGGTTACATAGTACATGCAAAGAATTCAAGGCCCTGATCTTGATGCTTCAAAGCTTTTTGTGAAAGGTTGGAATGGAAGGACTCTGCGTTATAAGGGAGTGGAGTTTAACATTGATGAGGATTTTATTGCAAAGGTCACTAGACTTTCGATTTCTGGGAGGAAATTCTACAAAAATAGTGTTGCTGCCAAGAAATCCTTTGCAAATATTTTCAAATTCGATGAGAAGAAAAAGCTTCAAGAAGTTGGAAGTGGTGGCTATGCTTGCAAGTCTATGAAACCATTGTGGAGGGATCTTGTGTTGGCCTTAATGCATTATTTCACACTTGAAGGTAGATTCTTTGTTGTGTACAATTCCCATTTCATGCTTTTGAATCACTTTTGTTATAAGGTGTTGGTCTCCTTTCCTTTTTACCTTTTACTATCAATGGAAAAAAGTATTGAAGATCATCATAAAACCCTAAGAAGGTCATTTTGCATGAAGGTCTTATGAGTCTGTTGTTTGCTCATATTAAGCTCAAATTAATCCATGTTTCCCCTAAAACCCCTAGTAAGAAGGGGGTTAAGAATTTTGGTTATGATACTGGGGACTCTACTGCAGAATGGGAAGGTAGTTTCGAGGAAGAAGACTCAGATTATGATGATATGTCTGTGGATGAAGGTGTGTTAGAGGAAGGGGTTGATGATTTTGAAGAGTGGACTAAGGGCTATGAGACAGATGTGGAACTGAGGGAAGCAATGGTGAAGTCTGTAAGGAAGAATTCTAAGGGGAAATATAAAGGCTCGAGGAAAGATAAATCTTTCGCTAAGAGAAAGATTGAGTTGGTGAAAGAAGTGAATGCTCCTGGTTTGAGTGTGAAGCCCTCTCTGTGTCCTGGGAAGGGTGGTGTGGTGGATAGCTCACTTGTGACTGGTGTTAAGGTTCCTTCAGTTTTGGACATTGTGAAGAATGCCTCTGTTGGGGACTTTAGTCTCGAGAAGGTCAATGTGGTGGAGAACTCCCTTGCGATTGGTGTCAAGGTTCCTGAAGATGTGGGAATGCTTAAGAGTGCCCCTATTGGGGACATTAGTACTAGTGTGGGCAAGTTTTTTCCCAGGTCCATGCCTATGGAGGCTCATGGGATTGAGACTTCAAGCACACTAAGGATTTTGACCCTATTTTGGATCATCTAGAATCTCCTGTAGAGAGGGTTGTGAAGATGGAGCAGTTGGAAGTGTTGTTTGATTTGGCTAGTATGCCTAACAAGGAGAGGATTAAGGTGGAAGTGGTTGAGGTCAAGGACTCCCCTATTGAAGAGGATGAGAAAAAAGAGGAGCGTATAAATGCCCTTGGTCATAACCTGGAGCCGAATGATGCGCCTCATGTCAATTGGGATGAGGTCAATATGGGTATGTTCTGCAAGATGGCTGAGGATGGAACACGAAATTTGCTTTCTCTGGTCAAATGGCTATTTTTAGAGGTGAAGGAGCTCAATATCTAGGTTAAAAATTGGTAGGATATCTATGTGGCAATGATCTGAGGCAATCAGAAGGAATGGGCACTAAAAGGTAAGGTGAAAACTATGAATGTAATGCTGGATAAATTAGTTGTTGATGTTGATTGCTTGGGGGTTTCTCATGAGGAGTGGATTTCCTCTTTGAAAATGATGGTTAATAATATTTTAGAGGATAGAGTTGTTAGTATTGAGGAAAAAATTGGTAAGTTGTCGAAGGATTTGAAAACTGTGGTTAACAACATCAACAATTCTTTGAAGACAATTGCTAAGGGTCTTTCCATTTTAAATGAGAAAGCCTTGAAATGGACAAGTAAACCTCTGGAGATGGGGGAAATGGAGAAAGAAATTGAAGATGTTAATTGATCAAACCAAGTGGAAAAAAATGTGGATTCTACTCTAGTGCTGGAAAAGGATGTGCAAGTTGGACCATGTCTCAGGATGAGGAGTAAGACTAAGAAGAGGGTTGTTGTTTCTTTTGATGAGCTCAAAGATGTTGTGGAGATGCATGAGGGGGTCATTGAGGAGAATATGGCCTTAGTGAAAAAAATGTTATAGCTGGTGTTGGCACTTTTGCTTGATCAGCTTGGGTGCTAATGTTTTTTGTTGTTGGTGTGTTGACGGGTTTCTATTGTTTTATCTTTTTTCAGCATTTTGGTTTTTTGGTCTACTAGTTTTAGTTGCTTAGTTTTTCTTGTAGCTTGTAATCTTTGTAAAGGGTTTCGGGGCCCCTTCAAAACCTGTTTTTCTTTATCAAAAACAAAAATTATAAAAAATAGAAGATATATTGCAACAACCTAGGGATATTTTCCAAGATACTATGGGTATTCCTCCTTGAAGATCCATTAAGTATGGCATTCATTTCATACCAAATAATCATCTCCTCAACATCAATATTTATCAAAAATAGTTGGTTGAAGTTAATGAGGTAATAAATCAATTATGTAATATTTGTTAGACTCATGTGTTACCTACCCTAGTACTTCTCAATGTTCTCCAATTAATGTTTTACCTAATAAAGATGGTTCATGGATAATGTGTGTTCATTTTTATATTTTGAATAAGATAATTTTCAAGAATAGGTCCCCTTTGCCATGAATTAATTATCTATTGGATTAGATACAATATGCTAAGTAATTCACCAACCTAGATTTTAAATTTGTTTATCATCAAGTGGAAATAAAAGAGGACATATAGAATATTCCATTCATGACATATCAAGATTTGTATAAGTGGTTTATACTTTATATTGGGTTGTCTAATGCTCCAACTACTTTCATGAGGTTAATGGATAAGGTATTAAGGCCATTTATAGAATCAAATGTAATTGTTTACTTTGGATCATATGATGAACATATAATACACGTGTGAAACAAGTTTTGGAAGTTGTAAAGGAGAACAATGTTGCAATTAAATGAAAAGATATTTGAATAACTTGTACAAAAATCACATATTTACTTGGGGGTTGTAGTTAGAGATGAAATTTGAGAATATATCTAACAAATTTTGAGGTCATCTTGAGGATTTCATGCTTTCTCTTACTCATTTATCCACCAAGATATAATTTATTTATTTTTCTCTATTATATTTCTTTCCTTGTTGCATTAAACTAAGTTAACAACAAGGACATTTACAAATCTAGATCTTGGTTTTATATTTTTTTAATATTTTTTTTCATGTTGAGACCTTAATTGTTGACATGTAAGGAGACTAAGGTCAAAGTTGCAGTAGGAGAGGTAACAAGGAAGAGATCATATATCCATATATATGAAGCAATGGTAGAAATGTGTGGTAGTGCACAACAATTCATAACCTTCAAGAGGTTAGACACCTTGTGGGTGATTATGGAGTGGAGGAGGATCCTAAAGAGGCATGACTATTGAGTTGGATTTGGTTTACCTTTTGGGAATGAACGAAAGGAAATTAATGATATATAAACTTAACTATCAAACACTAAGGGTGATAGCAAGAGAGAAGGATATTGTTGTTGAGATTGAGATGGCTCATGAGGAAAGCAAGAAGATGAGCCTTACAGAGAAAGAAAGAGATGACAAAAGGAGATTGAAATAAAATTAGGAGAGAGAAGAAATGTACAAGAAGGCAGTGTTCTATAAGTATTATTTATATAGAAAACCATATGAGAATTGAGTTGGAGATATTTATTGATGGAACTCACAAACATTGAACCAAAGTGGTCAATAGCATAGATAAGAACCATGACCAAGATGATGCAAACATTGAAGAGTATGAAGCAATGGTGAAATCAAATGAATTAGACCCTCTTTTTAGAGACAAACATTGAAGAGTATGAAGCAATGGTGAAATCAAATGAATTAGACCCTCTTTTTAGAGACATTGTAGAGGTGGTGGAAAGGGAAAGGTTTAGAATCATGGAGTCTCAGGTGGAGGTGAGATGTCTAACTTAGGGACCATCAAATGATTAGTTCAATCTAAGGGTTGTAATAATGGAAGGGTTTGAGGAATTGATGGCTTGAACTTTAAGATGGAGGACTTTGCATATTAGTGCAAACCATTAGACACCAAATTTAGTAGGCATGATAGTGTGTAGAGAAGGGAAGAAATAAGAAAATTAAAATCCTAGAAGAAAATGAGGAAAGAGTCAACAACAAGAGAGGAGATGTCTAAAAATTTTAGTTTTGTATTGGAAAAACTAGGTATGTTTGATGAAAGTAGTAACAAAAAAGAAGAGGCATAATAGATGAAAAAGAGAGATGTTTGATGTTTTTATGTACATATTAGGGCATGTGTGGTTAATAGGACAAGCACATGATAGATTATTTCTCATTGTTGATCTTTGGTAGGAAAGATGAACATGAACCTTAGTATAATAAGAAGCTCAAAGATGAAACCTTGTACTAGTAAGGGATCACTAAGGAATATGTATTGGAAAATAGAGAATTATGTGCCCCAACACATGATTAAGCATGCTTGAGTTGGAGTATTACTGGGATGGTTGACCTCCCAGGAAGCCTTGACACTTCACCTTTATGAACATCACCTAGATGCAATGAGTGCTAAGTGAATAATCCATTCTTGTGATAGATAGGTTTGTGTGAACCACTAGTCGTGAAATATGAGTAAATGAGCTTGACTCAAAAACTATGCAATTGGATCCTAATATTAATATATCATAATACGATGCAAAAAATACCTCCTACGTATCAATTGATGAGCTAGAGCAACTCTCTCATGAATGGTTCATGAGGCACAGTACTTGTTGAAGGTTTCAAAAACTATGCAATTGGATCCTAATATTAATATATCATAATACAATGCAAAAAATACCTCCTACTTATCAATTGATGAGCTAGAGCAACTCTCTCATGAATGGTTCATGAGGCACAATACTTGTTGAAGGTTTTGCAAATGGGATATCAAGCTAAGCAAGCTTGACGTGGGGGAAAATCCATGGTTAAACACACTTGAGTAAGAGTAGTACTAGGATGGGTAATCTTTCAAGAAGTTCTAATGATTCATCCCTTTGAACATTATCTAGATGTAATGAGTGCTAAATGTATCATTCATTCTCATGAGAGATGAGTTTGTGGGAACCACTACTCATGAAATATGGGTAAATGAGTTTGACTCAAAAATCACTCAATTAAATCTTAATATTAACATCATAATTTGACACATTGCAGAAAATACTTCATACCTATCAATTAATGAGCTAAAGGGGCTCTATGATGAATGGAGCATGGCACAACACTTGCTAAAGTTTTGCAAATGGGATAGCAAGCTAAGTAGGCTTGACATAGGGAGAAACTACATGGTTAAATGTAATTGAGTCAAAGTAGTACTAGGATGGGTAACCTTTTTGGAAGTCCTAATGCTTTACCCCTATGAGCGTCACCCAAAAGCAATGAGTGCTAATTGAACAATTCATTCTCATGAGAGATGGGTTTGTATGAACAACTACTCATGAAATATGGGTCAATGAGTTGCTTAAAACTATGCAATTAAATCTTGATATTTCCATCATAATTGGACATATTGTGGAAAATACCTCCTTATCAATTGATGAGTTATAAGGGCTCTATGATAAATGGTTCATAAGGCACAACACTTGTTGAAAGTTTTGTACATGAGGTAGTATGCTAAGTAGACTTGACCTTGTGGTAAACTCCATTGTTAGATGCACATAAGTCATAGTAGTACTAAGATGGGTGACCTTCCAAGAAGTCATGATGCTTCATCTCTGTGAGCATCACCTAAATGCAATGAGTGTTAAGTGGACCATTCATTCTCATGAGAGATGGGTTTGTGTAAAATACTACTCATGAACTAAGGATCAATGAGGTTGACTCAAAAACTACGTAGTTGAATCCTAATATGAATATCATGACAAAATTTAAATTATTTTTTGTTGCTATTATGAGTGATTTTATAACCAATTCTAAATGGTTTAGTAACACTTAAATAATGTTTGAAATATTAAAATACAAATTCCTACAAACAATTTTATTGTAGATGAAAACAAATTTTGTTAGGGTTAATTTAGGTTATTTAAAACATATTTAATTAATTAAGTTATGATAGTTCCAATAGATAAATTAGATTAGTGTAATAGTTATTTAAAAAATGGTAAATGCAATAGACATAAATATCTAGTATTATGGTCAAAGAATGTCATTAATGCTATTTTAGAAATTAGATTAATATTTAATTAGAAAAAGGTGATCTCTCTAGTAATGAATGCTTTGACATCTATACTAGATCCATGCTCTATTCAAAGGTTAAGTTCACAACAGTAAATTTGTCCTCCTAAGTCTAGACTCAAACCTTGTATAATATAGAATTATGCTCTTTTGTTCCCTTGTTAAATCTTCTACTTTGCTTTTCTATGATATCTAAGGATTGACAGTATTTATAAATATTTTAAAGGAATTGTTATTGTGATATCAGGATGTTTGATCTTCTAGATCAAAAATGTACACAAACATGTATATAAATGTGATAAATAAATGACTCAAGTGAATGTATAAGAGTGTGCGTATGAGAATATAATAGGGCTAAACATGTAAAAAGATGTATGTATAGATATGAATAAAGGTTAGGGAAATAAACCTAACTTTTCATAAAATTATTTCATTAATCAATATAACTGATCGAGCACGATTAAAGAGGTTGATAGAATGTTCCTTGATTATGCCATTCACCAAAATTTAAAACCTCGGAGGTATGATATAATAGATGAGGTCCAGATTGTGTCCCAAATGACTTTGGCAAAATGGATACCCCTCAATCCTTGGCTCAATCAAAACAATATTGACAGACTTGTGCTCCCATATAAAATAACAAAACAAACATGTAAGTCCTTCCAAAAATATATATATCTAAAAACAAACAAAAATATTGACATACCCATGCAAATTTCACAATTACATTACTGTAATCTTAATACCTTAGAGCCAGTCCAAAACCTCCCAATTCAAGCTAATCTTAAAATTACTCTTGGGTATTGACACGACTCATCGTAACAACGTTTTTGTTCTTTTATTTTTTCTAAGTATAATCACTGGTTTATTTATGTCGTATATGAGCCACCCAGGGATAAATCTCTAGAATTTTCTGTTTAAAATTAGCAGAACTCTTGTTTTTTGTTGTGGCGGAAGGCGGTGGGGCTCTGTAGGAACTGATAGAGGGACAAATACGTGTCAGTTCTCTCATATCATAATTAGGAAGTACAGAAACGCGTCAGATTCATTTGGTGTTTTCTTTTTCCATTAGGCGGTTGGATATCTTATTCATTTGTTACAATGGTTTTCAAAATTATTATAATTATTTATGGTGAATTGGAGCAGTTGGAAAGGAGCCACACATATTTGAGCTGTATTCTCCTATTCATCTTATATTGTCTTCACATGCTTTAATTATCCTACATTGGTCTTTGATTTTGCAAGCTATTGAAGTCAACTTAGTTTAGGTAAATAAAGTGGCATAACTTTGACATAATCGACCATAGTTTATCATGACAATGACATGGATCATTACAGAATATTGTCTGAAAGAATTAAACCTCAATAGAACCATTCTTTTAATTCCATTGACGAATAGAATTTGAATTTTCACCAATTTCTGAATAAGGATTTTTTTTTGTCAGTAACCATCACCTTAGGAGAAGCCAATATCAAGTCTTGTTGGCTTGGAACCATTCCAAGCAACTTTAATCTTACAAGTTTTTATTTGAAAATGTGCTAATACACCTGACTTCATATTTCTCAATGACCCAAGCGCAATCACCCAAGCGTTATCTTTTGTACCAAAAAAGTAGCAGGATAAGGAAATGTTGCTTCCTAACCATGTTTCCAAGGCAAAAAACCTGCCATGACACTGCACTGAGGATATTCAAATTGATGTCCAAACAGCATTAGATTTCGCTCTACAAATGCTCTGAGAGATAATGCATAACGATTGCTCAAACATCTAATTTCCAAAATCATAATGGACTAAATATCTCTAGGAACAAATTTTGTATTGAATGATGATACCAATTCTATACACTAGTGAGATAACATACCACGAACCAATGTAACTGTCAGCTAAATCCACCTGTGGGCTACAACAAAAGAGTCATTAAGCAATGTAGCTCAAATATAACTTGCCTCAGAAAGCCTGACATATAAGTTTTTATGTAACTGTCAGGTAAATCCACCTGTGGGCTACAACAAAAGAGTTATTAAGCAATGTAACTCAAATGTAACTTGCCTCAGAAAGCCTGACATATAAGGTTTTTTATTATCATACGACATTAAGAATAAAATAATTGTTCTATATAAGATACTGTTGTAAATGTTGTAAATAGATCTAGATAAATCCCAAGACAAAGTGTTTCTGCACATCCCAGTAATCTCTTGCTTCCCTCATCCTCCCTGCCCGATCCACATAAAACCTTTCCTTCCAATATTTTTTGCACCTGTTGGACAACACATTATTTAAATGTTTTTGTTTCCATGGATACTCAAACCAGCAACCAGATTATTTGGCAAAACCAAAGTAGCATAACACAAAATTGTAAACAATTGAGTAATTCTGACAGTAAAATAGCCATCACACAAAATAGGCGTGTAACTCATAAATTAACACTACCACAATCCTCAAAACCATAAGAAACATAAACGTTTTGAATAGATATGTACTGAAAAAACAATATTAATATATTTTCATTCTTCACACCTTTTCTTTACAAGCAAATTCAATTCTGCTAGATGCACTGAATCTGCGTAAACACCACTCTGTAATCACAATAACAAATTGCTTAGTGTCTGATTGTTCATGCTCAAAACTTCAAGTTTCTAACATATTAATACATAACATGGAGTCAATTTTCAGAAAATAATAAAATAAAAAAATCAATGGTTGTCTACTTAATATTTTGAAGTCATCAATCATCTAATGCAAATCATTTCCACAGTACGGATAAAAAATTGGTAAATAATATTGTACCTGTCTACATAAAGGACACCTTGCAAGAGATTTTGCATTCTTGACTCCTTCAATTAATGGCACAGAAGCAGCACTGCAAGCACAACTGTTACAGAAAAGATGCCCACATCCTAAAGCTACAGGTTCAAACACAATATCCTGCAACACCATCACTAGATATTTAACAAACAAGGCATCTCCAGAGCATGATATGGGAACTATTTCTTGATCAGAAGTCCATTACAGTCATATGTGTGAAACCAAAATTGATTAATATAAAATGGAATAGCTGATTAGATGTCTCTGAAGACTACTAAGGTAGAGTGCCCACCTCCTGGAACCTCTACTTCATCATCAGTAAGTAACATCAATTATAATAAATGCAATAAAAATTGTTGGACACTAAATCTATTAGCATTTAGTGTTCGAAAAATAAGCAAAGAGACGATCAATCTTACCAAACAAATTGAACATGTCAAGTTAAATTCCACCTTTACAATCTCAGATAATGTGCACATAATAATAGGCTCACTTCCACTGAAATCACACGAGCATTTACAAATCTCGTCACTGAAAGCACCATGCTTTGTGTCTTTCGTATTGAGCTGGAAGGCACTCAGTTCAATTAGCCATGGTGACTGCAATAACTCAAGGTGTCTTGCCTGCAGTATTCTCCTGAAGTTCTGCCCATTTTCAGAGCAGTGCACCTGCAATACAAATTCAAAATCAAAACTCAAAAATATTTATCAATCTAGAGATAATATTTGATAAAATTTCTGAAAAAAGCTTGCAATATTGAGTGTTGATCTAACTTACTTTGTCATATTTCTTCAAAAGTTTGTGAACAGCGATGGAATTCATTGCAACATAATTAATTAAGTTCTGACCTTCTTGAATCATTCCCAAATAGTCATCACCAAAGCAGTGACTGACACGCCGTAAATATCTGTGAAAAGCTGAGGCAAGATGCATATGCAATAAATGTCGGGCGCGTGAACTGAAGCAGTCAGCTATAGCTGATATTTCATTTGAGAGTTCGGAGAAGAAGTTCTGGCCACAAACTGCCCACAGACACTATTTTCTTAAAATATAACCTTATAGAGCTAACCATATACCATACAGAATACTTGAAGATATTAAACATAAAAATATTTATCAAAATAAAATTATATTAAGTTAACAAAGAGATCTGAGTAACACACCAAAGACAGCAAATAGACAATAATAGCCAAGTACAGGTTGCAAGCACAACAAACTACAATTTTTGTCCATGACCAGAAGCAGAAGGAACCTAAACCAAAATAGTAAACATTTAATGTCAAGAAAGTCCTTACAGAGCTAATCACATACCATACAGAATACTTGAAGACATTAAACATGAAAAATTCTATCAAAATAAACAACAACAATTTTCATCTATGACCAGAAGCACAAGGAACTAAACACAAATAGTAGACATTTAATGTCAAGGAGGTCCTTAACAGCGATTGAGATGGTGAGCTACCTTGTGCGTAACAGAAAGCTCTTGACCTGGTGATGATTTAACAAGTTATAAGCACAATGAAAATTATATGTACACGGTTTTTCCAGAAGTTTTGTTACTCTAGGTGTAAGAAGTCTATTTTGACAAAAGAAACCATTTGATAGGAATATTGCCTTTCCTTAATTAGAAGTGTGAGGTGCTCTAGCAGGTTTCAGATTGGGTCTGGCTGTGGTTAAAATTCAAAACGAAGAACTTTTCATATTACAGAACAAAAATATATGCTGCTGTCTTCTATCCATGCATAGAAATATTTATGAAATTCCAAATGATTCAGATTGCGCCGGCCATGGTTAAAATTCAAAATGTATAACTTTTAATATTACAGAATCAAAAATATATGCTTCGATCTTCTAATAATCTTCTATGCACAGAAATGTTCATGAAATTCAAGATGATGAATCTAGCGTTGAGGAGTATTTTGGCTCTCAAAACTAAGAAGCATTGAGGCCTGCTTGTTCATTAGCTTCTGTTTTATATTTTAAGTATAAAGGTTTATAGTCTGCAGAACATGGAAGTCTTTTCCAACCTAGCTGTCTGCAGGATGCTGGAAACCATTTCCTAGGATAGGAAACAATTCTGGATTAGTAGTATACTCTAGGTGCCAGAAGATTTCATCATCTTCAATTTCTCAACTATAAGACAGAGAGGAAGTAGGAGTAGAACCCACAAAACAAGCATTTTTATTATTTTCTTGTCTCTTAAATATTGTTGAGGCAGCCTGTTTTCAAAAGCAATACCAGTCTTCAAAATATATGGTCCATAAACAAAAAAAATGCCTCAAAATGGAACACTTGAAATTTATTGGACCCAAGAAATCTTAAATTATTGATTATTTGTGTAAAACTGCAGGCAAAAGCAATATTTTGGCATCATTTTTCAGTCTCTACAAAAACTATCTCACAACCAGCACTCTTACAGTACAAATAAATCCTAGAGCCTGCTACAAGGTATCTAGGTATCTTCTAAATAGCCTTCCAAGGAAATGGTCATATCA
Source organism: Sequoia sempervirens (assembly GCA_007258455.2). Taxonomy (NCBI): domain Eukaryota; kingdom Viridiplantae; phylum Streptophyta; class Pinopsida; order Cupressales; family Cupressaceae; genus Sequoia; species Sequoia sempervirens. Next base: position 68,983,533 of record VDFB02252616.1, read on the forward strand.
GACTGCTAAAGAAAAACCATGGTCCCAAATTCTGCAGAAGGAAATTTAAAAACATTGTTCAAGTGAAAAAGACAAGTAAAAGAATTATGTGAGCTTCAATTAGAATTAAGATGTGTGACAATCCACCAAGCAACACTGAAAAGAGAGCTGGATGTATATAGATTAGAACAAAATATGTAACTTCTCTAGCCAATACCATGTTACAAAGGTAAGTAACAAAAGCTTAAAACTAAATCACAGATGTCTAGAACTCACAGTCTCTAACAATATCAGGCCTGAAAAAACCTAAAACATTTAACAAATCCATTCCCCATGGCAGTAACAAAGGCTATATAAATCACAAATTTTGACCTTAAGCTTTTGATCTGGTTGCATAGTACACCGTTAAAAATTATATTGATGTCTAAGCTGCAGTTTCAACTCAACCAACCATATTTTGACAATCTTAATGTGCTGAACTCTAACAAATCAAGCTTACTTCTCTAAATTTGTAGTCTGTTTGAAAGAGAACTCCCTAATAACATAAAGATCATACATAACGTGTTTGCTTCTCTATAGTAGGCCATTTAAAAGAGGGCTCTTGACTAACAGGAAGGTTATATCATATACAGCTTAGCCTTTCCCTAAATAAGAAGCAGGTGCATGCAATTGTCTTTCAATAGAGCAGCACGCAATAGGGTCCTCGGTTGGAAATATAGCCTACATATCCTCATAACTCCTTCACAGCAATAAACCAGCTCAAAATCAAATTTACCCTGGTCTGACATGCACTAATATTTGCAATGTTCAACCAAGTTTTGCTGCCTAGGTTGTCCAGGTTCTGACATTTCAGGTCTCCCTTGTGAACCCATCATTAGGGATTTGGTGAGAAGACCTGAAAAGTCGGAATTTAAATAACCACTGCTGTCAAACCCAGAAGAATATTGCAAATCAATACACTGTGAACAAGCCCATGGGCCATAACGACTCTTAAATCATATGCACTAATATGTTCTTGTAACTGCCCATGCACCTCAAATGTTCTAGCAGCTGATGGGACTCTCCTCTGTGATAACCTAAACCTAGATGGATTATCTATGTTCTACCATACTTGAGTATCACAACTAGTACAGATCAATTTTTCCCCAAATCTGACATTACTCAAAAAACTGAAGGTGTCGATAACCTTGTTTTAGCACATGCATTCCTGTGGTTTATAGTTTATTTGGTAATTGTGCTCTGACTCCAATGTCTAATCCAGTGCACATCCAACATCCGCTCAGGCACCCGATAATGAGTAGGACAGCCATCCCTATTCCATTTGGATTCGAACTTGAGACTTCTACTATAGAGTACACTAGCCTGAGCCGTCTAATTACTGTCCACAAGCCGTGGTGTATATTGATTGATGGTACATGCACCTATCTGATCAAATGTTCCTTCTTGCGGCTCAACTTACAGGTAGCTTCCAACCCCGCCGAGGGTCTACTAGTTTCACACCGTTGTCTCGCTACACAAATAACCTAGGTTCAAACCTTGATGAGCTCACGATCGCATTTTATGTGTATGCTTTCTGCACTTGACGCTCTTCAACATATATACTGTAATTAAAGAATTAAACTATAATTTAACTAATACTTTTCAAAATAACCACCAAACTGTGAAAAAAAAAACTGTAACTCTTCCTGACATCCAAAATTTTATAATAGCAATCTCTGTAAATGCGAGAAACAGGGCAAAATTCACAAATCTCCATTTTTAAAGCCTGGTGTGATAATAGCCTATCAGTCATTACCCGTACTTTTCTAGCTTTACAATTCACATCACTGCATGCATGCAGACAAATATCAAGCCCCAAAAATGTAAACGAAAACCAGAAATGAATATAGAACTCATCACAGCATACGTCACCAAACAAATAAAACAGATTTTTGAAAAAGCAACACAACGGGCAAACAAAATCTCAAAACACCATTTAAAAAACCTATGTGTAACAAGACAGAATACCGGGACAGATTTCATTGTCGACGTGATCAGGAGCTTCACCGGCATGGCTGCACTTCTTCAGAACATTTTTCAATTCATTGTACTCAAGATGGCGGCATTTCTGAAGAAAACGATCATCCTCCGCATCCAAATACTCAGAATAAGCCTCGCCGAACTTCATCCTCGCAGAGCACAATCTCTTCCCTATATAAAACCTTTACATCGAAACGTCATTCAGCCCAGTTTTACATGAGATTGCCACCAAATCTAGTAAAACTCAACGCGATTCGAAACCGCACCCTTGTACCTAAAAGCAAAAAGTAGGGAACAAAAATTAGCTGCGCTTACCTTATGAAACGAACAAAACAATAGGACTGGCTGGGAAATCTTCTGAATCAGAAGGAACGCGTACAGAGTGTTGTACTGAAATTCATCCAGGTGTCTTTACACTAAATTTAGATGACATGCGTGACACAGTAGAGCCGGTTGTGTGCGTGGAAAGTAACGTGTTATTACTGGAGGAGCAATATTCGCACTTGAAAATGGTCGATAGCCTTAGGGCATGGTCTTATGGAAGGGCTAGTGAGATTTTTCAGCAACTGTGGTCGATTAGGTGGTTTAGAGTTTACACTATATATTTTTTTAATTAATAATAAGAGGTATTTTATAATGACAACGACAGTGGAGTGTAATGGTATTAGTTGTTTACAATTTTTTTTATTTTTTTATAAATTTGATAATCATTTATACTTAAAATATTAATATTTAATAATAATATAATGTTTTCAAAATAATTAGTACAAAAATTTATCTAAAATTAAAAAACTTTAAATTGATATATATTGAAGATATTGAAAAATAAATAAAAAAATAAAAAATTAATTTATTATGTATTTTTCTAATTTTTAAATAGAAATATTTAGACTACATTGATATGAGAATTTTTACTTTTATATAAAAAATTATAATATTATGAAAAATATACATTCAAACTTTAAAAAGTTTATTTTATAAAACTATTACAAATAAAGATATCCATTCCTCTTGCTTTTTTCTATAAAAGTAAATCCCACTTGTTGAGATAATTTGGATAATTAGAATCTATTATCATTTTTAAATGGATGGGGCATACATAGGATGCATCAATTATTTAAGGAAAGCATCTTTGTGAATTTCTTGAAAAAATAATAAGAGGGTTAACATCATTGTCTCCCTATATCCTAGATGAGACAAGATGGAAAGATCAACTCAAAAAACTTTAATAAAGTGGGTTTTTGGTTTCGTAATATTATATATATAAGAAAAGATTGTTTTGTTTTAAAGATTATTTAAGGAAATTATTTTGTAGATGTAAGAAACAAATAAAATGATTTTGAAAATATTTATGAGGTTAATAAATTAATTTTAGATAAAGAATTGAGTATGGTAAACTGATTGAAGTGAATTAATTTAGATAGAAATTAGATATGTGTTAAAATGTAAATGAAATGATTGTGTATTTTGAAATTAGTGAAGAATGGACTTCAATTAATGTGTGATAAAGGTCTGTAATTAAGAATTTGATACTAGATTACTAATCAACAGTTTAAAATGGATGAAATAAAAAAAGCTTAGTATCTAAAATGGAATCATGCTAGAAATCTTATCTAGGTGGTGAGATGTCATCTTGATTATGTGATTCCAATCTAAGAAAAATTAGGTTTTCAACACTCCAATGAATTTTCAATATAAACAATCAGAATATCTTGCCTTGGTTGAGAAGATGTTCAACATGGCTCACAACAAAGGTAGATCCTTCTTACCTTAGCAATTTTGTAGCTTTGAGGTGCACATTAAGCAATATACGTGTTTTGAAGGTTTAGTTAGTGTGCATCATTTCATCATGCCACATCATATCTCATTGATACTGCATGAGGATTTGAAATGTAGCAAGTTGAAATTTTAATGTTGATCCATGTAATTGGTCCATATCCATATGGTGGGTCCATTCATTTTCTTTCACATAAAGTATTATTTACTAGTGATGAGGCCCACCTTTATTTCTTTTTTGTTTTATGTGGGGCTCCTTGACAAGTATTACACAACATGCTCCCATGGTTTATGAAGGAGAGATAAATAGTTTTCCCTCAAAGTAATGCATCCCATTTGACACTTGATTAGGAATGCAATTATTCCTTAATCATTTTAATAGTGATGGAGCATCAGCCAGCTATTGCTTGAAGTCCATGAGTTCTTCAAAGAATTTATGGTAATTCAATGATAACAATAGATTTTTAGGTGGTATTTGAGCTCATATATTTCATATTCATCTTGTATCTATAATATAGAGCATTCAAAACTAAGAACCTCTTCTTTGACAATGTCTGAGACTGGACATCCACCTACTTGATGTTGGCATGTGCAGTAGTGAGGAGTCAAGATTAATTGGAAAGTTCCATGTGTTTGTCCTAAAGTTACTCCATCCATCAACAAGGGCATTTGTGTCTACCCCTTTCTTGTTTCTATGAATTTCTCTACTTAGATTTAAATCGACTTTTAACTCTCATTGAATGTGGAATTCAAATTCAAATGTTTCTTTATTTTTTGCTTTTTTGGGGGCGGCGGGGAGAAATATCAATTGTGGGATAGGTGCTTCCTATAAATAACTTAGGCCTACATGACATTATGTAGCTTATGTTCTCTCTTATATAGGTGGACTTTTGAGCCTTAACATATTAAACATTTCTCAATTCTTTTGTAATCAAATAGATAAATGTATGTCTATGTTTCTAGAGATATTGACATTTAATCAATATGAATGGAGTACAATACTATCAAAAGAATGAATGTAAGAGGTTTTTGTGCTTGAAGTTCTTACTCTTATTTCTATAGATATTTTTTTCAATGCACATTGAGTTATGTTTCTATCATTTTTGTTAGTTATTATAACATGAGTTGTAAATATATAGTTCTAGTAATAAAGAATATCTATTTGGCATGAACCTTTAATTTATGTCATTTAATTTATTACACCCCTCTCAATTTTCTCTTGAATAATTAGGCTTAAGTTAGAATAGATAAGGAGTTAATATTTCAACTCTAGGATTGACTCATATTTATCTTGGGCATCTATGAGACTTTCCATGTTTGGTAACCCTATGCAATACATTTATCCTAAAAATATATTTAGGAAATCAATATGTTTTAGCAATGATACCTATAAGTCTTCACCTTGACTAATATTTTTTGTGAATCTTAGTTTTTGAAGCATAATTCTTGTTAATTCACTTGGTGACTACATGCAAACAAAGAGTGCTCCATAGTCTTTGAGAGTAACTTTATTACCAAGTATGTGTGAGCATCACAATCTCAAGCACTTGTCAACTCTTTGCCTTTGAAAAAAATTCCACAACCAAATCAAGCCTAGCCTATGGTAAATGATATTAAAAATATTATAACAATAGATATTTAATCTGATTATAATGTGACTAAGCAATTAAACTTATATCAATGAAAATAATGGAGAAACAATTTAAAATACTATTAAACTCATAAAATTTAAACCATATAGACATTGTATATACATGGATAAAGACTTGTAAGGAAAAAATTTATCCCAAAGATATTCAAGCTTATATTGCTCCAAATAATGTACTACAATAATATGTTACCCCTTTGATAGAAATTTAATAGCATAAGAGTACCTCACAATCCACTGTCCCATGCCTCTAATGATTAGAAAATTAGAAACTTGAAACCATTAAGTGGTATTGTCATATCTTGTTTCTAGTCAATCTAAGTTTGTTCATATTAGTTATGTACTTGTGTTTTCAATGTTTATGTCTTGTGTGTGTTCCCTTCCTAAGTATGCTTTTTCTTCCAACTTCACTCTTCCCTTCATCTTGACAAAATTTTAGACTTTCCCCTATCAACATGCCTATTTCTTGACCCTTAATGCCTTGTCCTATAGTTTGAATCTTATGATATAGGTGACCCTTGGTCCCCAATATATCTTCCTATGCTTATAATTTTCCCCTCCTAACTTCCCAAAACATTTTGTATATTTTCAATAGTACGTTTTGTTTTTGATATATTAAGCATAATTTATAGGGTGTTGTACCCTTTACACAACGAGCCACAAGGGCCAAAAAAGATCAGGTCCAGAGAATCAAAATATTAACCACCAAAAAAACAAAACACAAAAATAACAGACAAACAGTCAAAAACCAACAACCTTGCGAACAAGACACAACAACAACAGACTAACTAGCACCCTCCCAATTCTGAGAGAGGAGGTTAATAACATCCTCCCCAACCTAGTTGAGGCCCTCCTCTATAGCCTTCTTATCCATCTTGTCCTTAAGCATGTAGTAGAAAGGGTACCAGCCATACAGTGCATCATCTTGACAGTGAACCGAGTCAAACCAATGAATTTCTTCTTGAGCTTCTCCACTTGCTCCAACAACATGTTATAATCCTCCACTTTGTCAACAGTCTTTGCATTATCTTCTTCCGTAGCCTTTGGGTCTAAGGATTGGGTCATCAAGTCATCCTTGAGCATCTTGTTGAGGTCAAAAAAGTGACTAGGCCCTTCAACAAATTCCTCCTTCTCCTTTGTGTCTTCCTCCTTCCTCATCACTAGAAATTTCATTAATCAACACTTTCTTACTATTTTTTTCCATCTTGTGGGATCTCCTAATGTTGGTATTCTCTAACCCCATCTCCATAGTAGCCGCCACCATGGTGTCCCCCTTGGAATCTTTACCAACAATATTCTTCCCTTCACTATCAGTGGTCAGCAACTCCCCCTGGCCTTTCCCCTCTTCTTTTAATTTTTTCTTAGCTACAGGTTTGTTGTTTGTCTTGTGGGGAGCAGCTTTGAGCTCACAAAGCCCTGTCATCACTTTCAATTGAGCATTTCCCACACCACCCTTTTTTCTTTTTGGTGGAAGGTTTAGGCTTGGGGGTTTCAGTATTCTCCGAAGGGGTTTTCCTTTTGGGGCCCTTAGACTCAGTCAGAGAGGGATTCACATTGGTCTAAATAGGGGGTTCAACTTCCTCAATACGAACAACAAAAATGGGTTTGGGCGGGTAGAGAGCCAGATGGAAATGATAAAGCCTCAAGATGAGGCCCTCGTGGAGTGGTAGGGGTGGTGTTTCTTTAGGGTTTTGGGCAGCAGAGTCCAAACATTTCTCAATAGACATCTCTAAATTAGTGAGTAAGAAAAAAGGAAAAGTCAAAAGCATCTTGTGGCGAAGATGATTTAAAAGAGAGGTGATAATAATAGAAAACCTTGTGTCTACCCTCCAATGTCACATACTTCATTAGAGCCAGACAAACTTGGTCTCACAACTGAGGGAGAGCTTCGCTTTCGAAACTAGACAGGGAGCAGACAAGTTTTTCATTTTCTTTAAAGAAAGCATTGAGGCTTTCATTTTCCTGGGCCTTGGTGTGCTTAGCGTACTTCTTTTTAGTGCAAGAGAGCCCAGTCACCTAACCAATAACCTCCTCATTGAATTTGAAGGAGATACCTCCCATCGTAACTCTCCTGTCTTTCCAGGAGCTCGTGAATTGTGTCGACATCCTCGCATCATGGTCAACCAAGCATTCCATTAACAACGCCATCCCACCTTCGACATAGATATGCCAAACTAGACGATCCTTTCATAATTCCTCATAATTATTTGGCTCCATCCTCACCCTATCACCACCCATTTTTCCACACTTCACTCTGAGAACCTAGGAATCATGTGAGAGAAAGAAGTTAAAATGTTTGTCAATATGATAGGTCACCCAAAAAACCCTTCTTTTAAGCCAACCAAGATGAATCCAAGTAATCAAGACGATCTACAGATTACACACTTCAAGAGTTATTTCCAAAAAGGAAATCTCTGCGGGCAACCCACAACAATGTTTGTGAAAAATGATGGCATTGATAGGTTTTCCTTCCAAGTTACAATTGCACAAGTACTGATAACAAATGGATGCAGGGCCAAATTTAGACTTCCCTAAGTCTCTACCTTTTATCTTAATTATCTTTTTAGTGGTGTTAATGGGACTTAGCAAAAGCTCCACGTGATAAGAAATAGTCATATCAAATTTGAAAATGGAAATCCATAAAGATGTATGGGGGATATGACAAGACCAAAAATTAAATTTGTGTATGGCCCAACCAAAATTAGTCGTTAACCTATTGTACTTCCCATCACTCCTCATTATTAGATCTGTTAACCACAACCTTCGCCCCATTATTCAAATGTTTCCAGGTAATTAACACCTCATCATCCATCTTCGTCCACATCACCCAAAGAACATATATGTGGACCACCAATAAAGCCTTGATAATCACAATTTTAGATAACATCATGGGTAACTAAGGTGCCCTATTCCTTAAGGATAATACCTTGTAGTTCCAACGGTAATTTCCCAATATTCCTCCAACACTTGGAAATTCTCCACTAGGAGCCAAGATTAGCCAAGGCGTCAACAACTTGGTTTCCCTCACGAAAAATGTGAGTAAAGATCTTCATATCCAACTTCGACACCAAGTGGTTTATGTCTAACAGGATATCTCTAGTGTTCTATCCTAATAATCTACCACATTTGATAGAATCAATCACCGACTTGGAATCCCCTTCTATGTCCAATTTCTATTGGAAAAGTATGCCTCAATCATCACAGGCTGAAACCTCCATTGGAGCCAAGTCGGTGTGACAGTTCTTATGTCTGGCCGACTAGCAGTTTGGAACATCATGTTTTGTACAGGTCGTTGTGACCTAGTTTTTGTCTCACCGAAAGTTCATATCACTGTGATAGGTTGCTTTCGGTGTGACCTCTTAGCGCCTGTGAAGATCTTTGGCCGATAGGCCATTCAATCGTATATCGGGAAGATCTTTGGACGAAAGGCTTTCTTCGGTGTGAAGTCCTAGCGACATTGGTGAGTCTTGCCGATGATGAGAGGTCTTCGGTGTAACATATATGTGTTCGATAAGAACTCTTGGCGAAGGTGATATGTCTTGGTGACTGTTGATGACTTTGGGGTGACATGTGTGATCTCGGAGAAACCTCTTGGCAATATTGATATGTCTTGCCGACTATTCTTTGGAGCTCAATATAACATACGACTTCGGTATAACCCATGGTGACTCGGCGTGAGGTCTTGACGAAGAACGATACTCTTGTCGAATGGAAAACTCACGTCTATGTGACTTGTGGAGCTTTGTTATGACGTCTCACCGAAAGCGTTGAGTCTGGGCAATAGCGATACATGTAGAGAACATCGGTGTGAGGTCCTGACGACATAAGGAAGTCTTAGCGATAGTCTCCTGAACTCGGTGTAACACAAGAAGGCTCGTTGGGATGTCTTGGTGAGAGCGATAGTCTTGCCGAAAGGAAAACTGAAGCCGATACAAGTTGTAAGCTCGGTGAAACCTCTTGCCAATGGAAACGACTCTTGGCGACATCGATATGAAGACTTTGTGGCATCGGCGAGACACTGTTATGGTCTCACCGAGATGCCAACAAAGTTTGTTTCTTTTGACCGAGCGATGACTATCTACGTGGCTGGTATTCGGCCAATCAGAGGAGCCGAATTGGAACTATTGGGAGACAGTTCATTGTGACAGTTCTGTGAGGAATCTCAATAGCCAGGAACGACATGAATATAGTTTGTAATCTCTATAGTGATTCGGTTGGTTCGATCAACAATTGTGTGTGAATAGTTCGAATTGTATCAGAGTGAATTCTATTATGAAAAGATTGTAATTTGAAGGTTCATGTACAAGATTGTTCATGGTGAATGCTGTTGTAAACAGACACTAGAAAGATAAGTCTGACATTTGTATGTAATCTCCATTACTGTAATACAAAGTGATTTCTCTTGGTGTGGTGGGTTTTTCTCCCGTAAGGGTTTTCCCACGTATATCTAGTGTTCTTGTGTGAATGTCAAATACTTTGTTTCTGTTATTTACTTCATAGTGCATCTTAATTGAACTGAAATTGAAAAATTAAAAGTATATCTGCATTCTTCTCTGAGGTTTTGACATTAGGAGAGTTGTTTCCGCATCTAGCTTTCCTTACAAGTGGTATCAAAGCCTAGACAGTTGTGTTATCCTTGTGGGTATGTTGGTTTTTTGAGTCAATTATGTTCAGTGGGAGTCTTGTAGAGTTTGTTATTTCTGCTTACAAGTTGAGATGGCTAGCACGTCTGGAAAGTTTGAAATAGAGAAGTTCAACGGCAGTAACTTTGAGTTGTGGAAACTCAAGATGGAGGATCTTCTTGTTGATCATGATCTGTGGCTTCCAGTGTCTAGAACTAAACCTATAGGCATGAAGCAAGAAGATTGGAACCTTGCAGATAGAAAGTATAAGGGGCTGATAAGGCTCTATTTGGTGGACTCAGTTCTTCTGAATGTGCATGAGGAGAAGACTACCTCTTCTTTGTGGAAGAGACTAGCGTCTATTTATCAGGGGAAGTCCTTGGTGAATAAACTGTTCCTGAGGAAGAAGCTGTATTCTTTGAGAATGCAGGAAGGAGGGTCTGTGGTTGATCATTTGAATGCATTTAATATGCTGATTGCTCAATTGACATCTGTTGGTGTAAAAATTGATGAAGAGGATCGCTGTATGCTATTACTGTGTTATTTGTCAAACTCTTGGGATCATCTAGTGATGGCTATTGGGACTACAACATCCAGTTTCAAGATGGAATATGTTGTTGGTTCTTTGCTGTCAGAAGAGATGAGAAGGAAATATTTTGAGATGGCGAAGGAAGCTCTTGTTGTCAAAGGAAGACTGAAAGAGAAAGGCAAGAAGAAGGACAAGAAATTGAAATCAAAATCAAAGGGGAGATCAAAGTCTCCTGGCAAGAAGTCCAAGGTGAAGTGATGGAACTATGGGCAACCTAGTCATGTCTAAAAGGATTGTAAAGAGGAGAAAAAGAAGAAGAAGGGCTCTTCCGATAATGGTTCTTCTCATAGTGATGGTGAGGACTTCATTGCAGCCTTGGCTACTCAAGCATCAGATGATGTCTGGCTGATTGATTCTGGAACATCTTTCCACATGACATCTCATAGAGAATGGTTCACAAAGGATGAAGAATACAATGGTGGAAAGGTGTACTTGGCAAGTGATTCAACTTTAGAGATTGTTGGTCATGGAAGAGTCAGAATACAATTCCCGATGGCAGAGTGAAGGGAATCAATAATGTAATGCATATACCAGGTCTGGCTTGAAACTTACTTTTTGTAAGTATGTTGAATGATATTGGAGTACAAGTCACATTCTCTAGAAATGGCTACAAGATGACTAGAGGTTCAATGGTGCTGGCTAGAGGTGCTCAAATTGGTACCCGTACAAGCTGGATGCACATGCTGTTAAATGTAACAGTGTCTCTGGAAAGTCACTGAAAGCTACTCATGGAGGTAAAGAGGGAAATATCCCTAATTATGTAAACTCTATGGAAGTAAAACTTCCAGCAGAGAAGACTATGCTCTGACATCATAGGTTAGGCCACATAGGAGAAAAAGGTTTAAAAACCTTGAAGAATAAAAACCTGGTTGAGGGGCTTGAAGATTGTAATCTCGAATTTGAATTATGTGAGCATTGTATATATGGAAAGCAGCACCGTGTTTCTTTTTATTCCAGTTTTCATAAATCTTCTGGTTTGCTAGATTATATTCATTCGGATGTATTTGATCCAATGGATGTTCCTTCTTTGTCTAAGTTAAGATACTATGTGTCGTTTATTGATGATTACTCAAGAAGAGCATTTGTATATTTTTTGAAAAGTAAATCAGAAGTATTCAGTCGGTTTAAAGAATTTAAAATTTTGTTGAAAATAAAACTGGTAGAAAAATAAAATGCTTAAGGACTGATAATCGGTGTATTTTGTTCTAATGAATTCGAGAGGTATTGCAAAGACCATGGGATTAAAAGACATAAGACTACACCTTATACTCCACAGCAGAATGGAGTTGCAGAGAGGTTCAATAGGACAGTGATGGATAGAGCTCGAAGTATGCTCAATAGTGCTTGCTTGGAGGAGAAGTTCTGGGCTGAGGCTGTATCTACTGCATGTTACCTAATAAATCATTCTCCAAATTCTGCTCTTGTTGAGAAAACACCTTTGGAAGCGTGGTCTAGTAAGAAGCCCTCTCTTAGACATGTTCGTGTTTTTGGCTATGAGGCATATGCTCATGTGTCGGATGTGAAAAGATCTAAACTGGAGAACAAGGCTGTCAAATGTATTTTTATTGGCTATAGTGTTGTCATAAAAGGATACAAGCTTTGGAATCCTGATATAGAGAAGGTTGTATATAGTAGAAGTGTAATCTTTTGTGAGCTGAAACCTTCCCACATTGGATCTGCAGTAGAGACAAAGTAGAAAAAATAAGGATGTAGCTTTAATTCCTCCTACACCAGAGAAAGAGGAATTGAAAATTCAAAATGTACCTAAAATTGAGGAGAGCTCAAGTAGTTCTGATAGTTCTGAAGAAGAAGAAGAACCTCAGCCTTTAGCAAGTGAGGAGGTCAACTCATGAAAGAAAGCAACCTGATAGGTATGGGTTCTCTTTAATTGATTCTACTTGTGCCTATGCTTTAATTTCTAGCACTGATGAGCCTAGGACTGTAAAGGAGGCATTTAAAATGTCTGATTCAGACTCTTAGTTGGAAGCCATGAATGAAGAGATGGCATCATTAGAAAAGAATGAAACATGGAGTCTGGTGTCCTTGCCTAAAGGCAGAAATGCTGTTGGCTACAAATGGGTATTTAAGAAGAAAATTGGTCTGGATGGCAGTGTAGAAAATTACAAGGTGAGACTGGTTGCAAAGGGTTATTCCCAGGTAGAGGGAATCGATTATGGGGAAATATTTTCTCTTGTAGCAAAGCTGACATCTATCGGATTTCTTTTGTCACTTGCAGCAACGTATGACTTAGAGGTCAAACAGATGGATGTGAAGACAACATTTCTTCATGGTGATCTTGAAGAAGAAATCTATATGTCCTAACCTGAGCACTTTGTTGAGAAAGGTAAAGAAAAACTGGTATGTAAATTAAAGAAGACTCTGTATGGGTTAAAGCAGTCACCTAGAATGTGGTACCATAAATTTGATACTTTTGTATTGTCTTTGGGATTTGTGAGATCAAAATCTGATCACTGTGTATATTATAAAGCTGAAAGTGATCGAGTACTTATTATTGCTCTCTATGTTGATGATATGTTGTTCATAGGCAATAGTAAGCTAATGATTTCTGATCTTAAGTCTTAGTTGTCTACTAAGTTCGAAATGAAAGATCTTGGTGCAACAAGGTATATTCTGGGGATGGAGATAACTAGGGACAGAAAGAATAGAAAACTATGGCTCAATCAGAGTAAGTATATAAGGACTGTTCTTGAGAGATTTTGTATGAATGATTGCAAACAACTAGTGGTTCCAGTCTTGCAGGGAACGAAGCTATCTGTTGAGGATTGTCCAAAATCTCCTACTAAGATGGAGGACATGACCAGTGTACCCTATGCTAGTGTGGTTGGCAGTCTCATGTATGTAATGGTCTGTACAAGGCTAGACATTGCCCAAGCAGTGGGAGTTCTTAGTCAATTTATGGAAAATCCTGGAAGGATACATTGGGATGCTGTGAAGAGAGTGTTTAGATATTTGAGGGAACTTCAGATTTTTCTTTTTGTTATCATGGAAACTTGGTTGAATCATAGAGGACTCAGCATTCGTGGATATGTAGATTCTAATTGGGTAGGGGACATTAACAACAGGAGGTCCACCAGTGGATACATTTTCATGTTGAATGGTGGTGCAGTGAGTTGGATGAATAAGCGACAGGCTGTAGTCGCTTTGTCCACTACATAGGCTGAATACATGGCAGCTACTCATGCTTGTAAAGAAGTAGTTTGGTTGAAACGTTTGTGTTCTAACATTGGTTTTGATGCAGGGGAAATAACTATTTTCTGTGACAGTCAAAGTGCAATTTGTCTGGAAAAGAATCCAACTTTCCATGCCAAGACGAAAAATATTGATGTACAGTACCACTTTGTACGAGATATGGTGGAGGATGGAAATGTTAGTTTGGAAAAGGTTGATACTCTGGAGAATGTTGCAAATTCATTGATGAAGCCAATGAGCACAGACAAGTTCAGGTGGTGTGCCAGTTCGATGGGCCTTAGTGCCCATGATTTTCATTAATTTTTATTGTGCTCTGGAGGTGCCTGTGTGATCTTCATCAAGTGGGAGATTGTTGGAAAAGTATGCCTCAATCATCACAGGCTAAAACCTCCATTGGAGCCAAGTCAATGTGACAGTTCTTATGTCTGGCCAACTAGCAGTTTGGAACATCATGTTTTGTACAGGTTTCTGTGACCTAGTTTTTGTCTCACCGAAAGTTCATATCGCTATGACAGGTTGCTTTCAGTGTGACCTCTTAGTGCCTATGAAGATCTCTGGCTAATAGGCCATTCAATCATATATCGGAAAGATCTTTGGCTGAAAGGCTTTGTTCGGTGTGAAGTCCCAGCGACATTGGTGAGTCTCGCCAATGATGAGAGGTCTTCGATGTAACATATATGTGTTTGATAAGAACTCTCGACGAAGGTGATATGTCTTGGCAACTGTTGATGACTTCGGGGTGACATGTGTGATCTCGGAGAAACCTCTTGGCGATATTGATATGTCTTGCTGAGTATTCTTTGGAGCTCGGTATAACATATGACTTCAGTATAACCCGTGGTGACTCGGTGTGAGGTCTTGGCGAAGAACGATACTCTTGCAAAATGGAAAACTCACGTCTATGTGACTTGTGGAGCTTCGTTATGACGTCTCATCGAAAGCGTTGAGTCTGGGCGATAGCGATACATGTAGAGAACGTCGGTGTGAGGTCTTGGTGACATAAGGAAGTCTTAGCGATAGTCTCCTAAACTCGATGTAACACAAGAAGGCTCGTTGGGATGTCTTGGCAAGAGCGATAGTCTTGCCGAAAGGAAAACTAAAGCCGATACAAGTTGTAAGCTTGGTGAAACCTCTTGCCGATGGAAACGACTCTTGGCAACATCGATATGAAGAATTTGTGGCATCGGTGAGACACTGTTAGTGTCTCACCGAGATGCCAACAAATTTTGTTTCTTCTGACCGAGCGATGACTATCTACGTGGCTGGTATTTGGCCAATCAGAGGAGCTGAATTGGAACCATTGGGAGAAAGTTCATTGTGACAGTTCTGTGAGGAAGCTCAACAGCCAGGAATGACATGAATATAGTTTTTAATCTCTATAGTGATTCGGTTGGTTCGATCAATAGTTGTGTGTGAATAGTTCGAATTGTATCAAAGTGAATTCTATTATGAAAAGATTGTAATTTGAAGGTTCCTGTACAAGATTGTTCATGGTGAATGCTATTGTAAACAGACACCAAAAAGATAAGTCTGACATTTGTATGTAATCTCCATTACTGTAATACAAAGTGATTTCTCTTGGTGTGGTGGGTTTTTCTCCCGTAAGGGTTTTCCCATGTATATATGGTGTTCCTGTGTGAATGTCAAATACTTTGTTTCTATTATTTACTTCATAGTACATCTTAATTGAACTGAAATTTAAAAATTAAAAGTATATCTAGATTCTTCTCTGAGGTTTTGACGTTAGAAGAGTTGTTTACGCATCTAGATTTCCTTATAGTTTCTTTATCCCCATAGTAACAGCTAACTAGATGCCCTTTAGCAGTGCCCTAGCTTCCGTAGTCATGGAGGTCTGAATCCCTATACCCTCGAGTAACTAGCCACAAAATTACCCAAGTGCTATACCTAATAATGCCCCCAATGCTAGCCCTGCCTGGGTTCCCCTTGTTCGCACCATCAAAATTGATTTTATGCCATCCACGATCTAGGGGTTTCCAAATTGTGTCTCGCCTAGCTTGGACCTTAGATTTTTCAAAGGAGTTGATCTTAAGATTCCTATTCCAAGATTTAGCCATTTTGATCTCCCACTCAGTAGGAGCTTTGTCTGGGGTTTTCCCATTGTAAATTGAAACATTTTTAGAAACAAGTCTTAGCCCTATTCCAAATACCTCCTTAGGGCTCATCTCAATATTCCTAAATATTCAATTGTTTCTCTCTTTCTACAAGCATCAACAGATGATGAGGGGGACCTAGTTCCAAATATCTCTAGGGATAGGATGTTGAAAGGGCCCAAACCAACCCAAAATGAAGGATTTGATGTCCCTACACATGGTCCAGTGGGTTCCCAACTTCTCAAAAGCTAGCTCCCAGACACCAACAACAAATGGGCAGTGCAATAATAAATAATCAACAGACTCTTCATTGCATTTACACAACAAAAACCTATTTGGGATTTGAAATCCCCTTTTTCCTTAGGTTATGCTAAGTTAGGATCATGTTATGATAGGTCATCCAGCAAAATAAATTGATTTTCATAATCATGTGCCTATTCCAGACCTGTCTCCAAGGTCCATTATCATCACCCTGAACTGATAGCAGATTGTAAGCCATTCAGATCGAAAGATTTCCCTGCCTATCTTTGATCCAATAGAATTCATCCTCAAAGTTGGATAGAGGTAATCTAGTGAGGGAGAGAAACTCTTGTAGATACTTAGCCAAATTAAACAACTTTGGGGACAAAGGGTAGCAAAGAAGTAAATCTTTCCACCACCTAGCACCCGGTTGACCAAGAAGGTAGTCACTTATGTAATTACCAAAGAAGAGTTGTGCAAGTCTCATTAGGTTCCTAGAATTAGAGTGTGAAAGGGGGGAGTCAAGCAACCAAGGTTCGTCCCAAAATATGATGTTATTATCATTCCCAAGCTTCCATTTCATCTCGGACATGAGCAACCCCTACATTCTACAAATGTTCTTCCATGCCAGAGATCCAAAAGGGTGATCATCAGAGAGGAATTTAATCATGGGTATATTGTAAAGATACTTAGCATTCATGATCTTGCACCAGTCCTTTTTATTCCTTAATTGGTCCCAACCAACCTTAGCAAGTAAGGATTTATTGGTGCATTGGAAATTCATGATTCCAAGCCCACCATAAGATTTAGGCATACAAACTTTGTCCTAGCTAACTAGAGAAAACTTATTCTTTTCCTCTATCCCAGACCATAAGAAGTTCCTTTGAATTTTTTCAAACTTCTCAGCAATATATCTAGGGATCTTAAAGATAGAAAGGAAGTAGATAGGGATCCCTTGAAGAGTAGCAGACATAAGTTGCAACTTACCAGCATGGCTGAGAATGGAGCCTTTCCACCCCTCCAATTTCCTTTGGATCCTTTCGAGAACTGTGTTCCAAAAGGTAGGAGTGACTTCCTTGATTGTAAGGGGTAGCCCTAGATACATTAAAGGGAGAGAGCCACTCACACAACCAAGGACAACAATCACCTGAGCTTGGAGAGCAGGAGTGTTGTTGAAGAAGTAAATCAGGCTTTTATTATAATTTACACACTGGCCAGAGCAAGTAGCATAATTACTAAGGAAACTTTTCCATTTTCTGGCTTCAATAACTAAAGCCTTCCCAAAGAGTATTATATCATCAACGAATTTTTAGATAACAACGGGTTCCAACGAAGTGGTAGGTTTAACCCCCTTTATGGAGCCCTCCGACAACAGTTTGGATATGTTCCTACTCAATATATCTGTGACCATGATAAACAAATAGGGCAAGAGTGGATCACCATGTTTGATACCTCTCCCAACATTGAATAAACCAAAGGGGGGCCATTAAACAAAATAGAGTATCTCACAGTGGTAATGCATTCCATCAAGAGGTTAATCACCCTTTGTTCAAAACCAAACTTCGAAAGTATTTTGGTAATAAAGTCCTATAACACCTTATCATATGCTTTTGAAATATCCAATTTGAAGGCTATAATGGAATTTTTGCATTTGTCCATGGAGTGTAAAATTTCATGGGTGGTTATGGCAGCATCCAAGATATGATGACCTGAAACAAAACCTTTTTGGGTAGGGCTTATCATTTTTTCAAGCAAGGGTTTCAGGTGGTTCACCAAGATTTTAGAGAAGATCTTGTTAATGGTATTGCAGAGGTTTATGGGACTAAAGTCAGTCATAGACTAGGGTTTAGTAACCTTGGGAACAAGGGAAATAAAGGTGTTATTCAACTATTTGAGGATCTTACTAGATTTGAAGAAATCACTGGCTGCTAGGACAAGGTCCCCCTCAACAATATCCCAAAATATCTGGAAGAAAGCTAGGGGGAACCCATATGGGCTAGGAACCTTATAGGAACCTATCCTAAAAATAGTTGTTCAGACTTCCTCAAGAGTGACAACAAAAAGGATGTTGTTATTATCATCTCAGGTTAGGGTGGAAGGGAGAGGGTCCAACAACAAGTTGTCCATAGCCAAATTAGGGGCATCATTAGGAGCCAAATAAGCCTTTTGAAAGTAACCAGACACCACAAGCCTAATCTGGGAGGGCGTGCTAACCAAGACCCCCTGCTTATTTTGAATCTTAGTAATATGGTTCCTTTTCTTGTGTTTAAGGGAAGAAACATGAAAAAAAGAGGTATTCCTATCACCTTCCTGTAGCCATTGGACTCTAGATTTTTGTTTCCAGAATATCTCCTTTAAAAAAATTTCCCATTCCACACGACTCTCTCTTTCTTGGTTACATGTTAGTAGGCTAACATCTCGCTCTTCCATTCTTTTTTGTATGACCTTCAACTTATCTCCTAAGGCTCTTTTTTTTTTTCAGAAAGGAATCTCCAAAAATTCTCTTATTCCAACCCTTCACCATATTTTTAACATTCTTAAGTTTGTTAAAAATCTTGAACATAGGGGAGCCATGTACAAGGATATTCCGCCATTCAACAACTTTATTCCTAAAATCAGGATGGGATTTCCACATAATCTCAAACCAGAAAGGAAAGGGTCACATAGCAGACAATTCATTCATGACTAACAGCAGAGGGTTATGATCAAAGACAGTACAAGGCCGTGCAACCAGATTAGCATTGAGCAAAGCTATCCAATTGTGAGAACAAAGAAATCTGACAAGTCTGACCCGGATCAAACCATCCCCAAGATTCCTATTGGTCCACATGAATGATTGACCCAACAAGTCAATGTCAACCAAGCCGGTGTTACTCAGAAAATTCTCCAGATCAACCATACTGTCAGAGTCCACAAGCCCTCCACTTTTCTCCAAAGGATACAAAGGAGAGTTGAAGTCTCCAACCACCAGCCAACGTGACCCCCTATTAATGTTTATCCAATCACTAAGATCCTACCAAAGGGCATACCTACCCATTTTGTTGACATCACTTTCAAAGTGGAATCTTTCTTACCCATGATCACTATTCAAATTTGAAGTTGTGGGTGTGCATGGTGGCTAACCTATTTTATTTGTGGAGGATATAAAAGTAAAAAAAAACATTTGGGATCATCATCTACAATTCACCAAATTCTTTTAAGAATCCTTTTTGAGCATTTGTGTTTAAGTGTGGGAATCTAAGGACAAAAACCTTGGTAATTTTGGAGGGTGATCTCATATAGAGTTCATATTTGAGCTTCACTAAACATGAACTCTAGCTACATTATATTAATTTGACTTACCATTTTTGCTCGTATGAATCACATGCTATTGCAAAATAATTTGAATGTAATACATTCATCAATGTAATAGGAAAGAGAACAAGAATTGCATCTATATTTGTTGTTCAATATAATAAGAAGATCGAGTATTATGTTGTCATTATTGATTGAAGTGTAATGAAAGTGTTGATGTATTAACATTAAATTAAATATGATTTATCAAAGATTTGATTAAATAATATGTCTTGATAGTGTTGTTTTTCAACCAATAAGTATTCAAGTGGAAGGTTAAGAATTAGATTTTCATTACTATGTTGGTCTAAGACATTATAGTGGTATCAGAGCTAGTGATTTGGTTATCCCATGTGTTTATAATTCAACTTTGCATGTTTTATTTTTATGTAGTACAATTATACAACAACTAGATATCACCTACATGAGATCAAAAAAAAATCTATAGAGTTTAGAGACTCGATAATCTCCTATAGAACCTATTGTAGAGCATAAAAATATCATAGAAAGAGAGGATAACAAACATAAATGACAACCTAGAGGGTTGGAAAAAAGAAAGTTTGATATGATAATTGATATGATGGCATAATTGCTTCACAAGATGGACAATCATATGAATATGCCTAGATAGTCAATGGGTGAAGCAAGTTCTTATGAGGGTAATAATTTGGATGCCACTTTGAGCCACACACAAAAGACTATTCTTATTTTAGTTGTAAGAAAAACTTAACCTGCCTTTCTAAATAAGGAGGTGGAGGCTCCAAACTTGAAGTTGAGAAATCGTTATTTGATGATATTAGGGCTTGTCATGCATAATTTTTATTTACATAACTTTTCATGAGAATATTTGAAGTGAAATGTTAGTCACCAATTATATGAACATGAAGAATTCCAAAAATGGTTAAAGACATGAGCCTAAGATGCAAGTATTTTAAGGAGACATGAGAAAGATTTGGGAAATTTTACACTCTCTCCTTATGATGGATTTAATAGATTATTAGATTGTGTGTGGGTATAGAAGCTAGAGACATACCTATCCTTCAAACTAATAATAAAAAATGAATATAAATATTTTTTTCTACCGTGCATTTGGAGGGTACTACACATGATTGTTGGTACCATGGTCTAATCACTCAAGGTCATATATGCATCACCTCATTAGATGAGTTTTGAAAACTTTTGATATAAAGGTTTGATTGGAAGGATCCTAAAGTTTATTTCAAATATTTGACTCAACTCAAATAGTGTGGTTCAATGAAGAACCTTGTAATAGTTTCAAAAGTTGTTGGTGATGGTGCTAGACACCATAAATAAAATATTGACTATTCTCTTTATCAAAGGGTCAATTGAATATCTCAAGGGATTGGTCAAGGATTTTGAACCACCTTCCCTATAAGAGGCCATCAAGTGGGCTTTGGCACTAGAATTCTATGCCAAAGAATAATTTCTAAACCAAAACCTTCATTCCAAAGAAGTCCTTTCACAAAATGATAAATGATTAAGAGTGAATAATTTCTAAACCAAAACCTTCATTCCAAAGAAGTCCTTTCACAAAATGTATAACCGATTAAGAGTTTTCCATCAAGGCTAGAAATTGAGGTGAAGAATGAATTGAAAGGAATAAGTTGTGTTTAAGTTGTAAGGAGCCATGGTCATGTTGACATAGATGTCTTGGGAAGAGAAAAGTGCATTACATCGAGGTAATTCCTAATGAGGAATTTGGATTTAAGGAACCCAAACCATAGAGTGGAGATGAACTTAAATAGGATATTGGAGAAGAAGATCAAAAAAAGAGGAAGAGGTCATCTCAAGAGGCACTCTTTCCATGTTGTTTGGTACTATGAGGTACAAACCCTTTCACATATGTGGAGTTCTAAAAGGTCAAAGGGTGATTATATATTTATTGACAATAGTTTTAGTCATAACCTCATTGATGAGGGACTAGTGGCCAAGTTAGGCCTCAAGATGGAGGAATTTGAAGGATTTGGTGTTATGGTGGTTGACGGTTTTACCATCTAATGCAAGAGAAATATTGCCTAATTGAATCTTAATCTAGGAGGATACACAATCTATGTTATTAGAATAGGAGACAAAAATATGGCCCAAGGTATCTAGTGTCTACACTCATTAGGATATATCACACAAAACTTCCAGACCATCGAATTAAATTTTTAGTTAGAAGGAAAAGAAGGTGCACTATGGGGAATGAAAAATAAAGTGTTAAGTATTTGTATTAGTTAATAAAATGGAGATTATTTTCTATCATAGACAAGTCACATGAGCAGCTCAGTGTTTAGTGACTGTAACAAAACCATCAGAAGGGAAGAAAGCATATCATATAGAGGTACATAAAAGCTTGGAAAAGAAAAATAAAGTATTCAATATCATTCCTTTGGGGATACCACTAGATAGAGGCTTCGAGCATGGAATTTAGCTAGAGGAGGGTGTTAATATTGTCAACGCTATTCCCTACCATTGGACCCTAGGAGACATGAGTAAATTAAAAAAGGCCATTTTTGAACAACTAGAAATGGGGTTTATCAAACCTAGCTCAAGTCCCTTTGATTCTTCTATGGTTTTGATGAGGAAAAAGATGGCACAATGTGGATGTGCATCAATTATAGATCATTGAACAAAAATACTATCAAGAATTATTACCTCATTCCCAAGATCAATGAATTACTAGATGAGCTTCAATAAGTAGACTATTTTTTAAAAATAAACCTTAGATCAAGCTAGCATTAGATCAGAGTTTGAGAGGAGGATATTCACAAGACAACTTTTTGATGTCATTAAAAGTAGTATGAGTTTTTAGTCATGTCATTTGGTTTGATAAATGCTCCAAAAAATTATTAGTCATGCATGAAATAGGTTTTTATAATAAATTGATAAATTTCATCCTTGTCTTCTTTTATGACATTTTGATCTACAACAAAACTAGGAGGAGCACCTATAACATATTGATAAAGTAATGGGAATTTTAGAAGGACAAATGTTATTTTCCATGGAGTCAAAGTGTGAGTTGGTTATGACAAAGATCTTGTATCTAGACCTCATAGCATCAATGCAAAGGGAGTGTATAAGAGTGAATTTGCACCCCTTATGCAAATTCCCCTTTTTCCTTTTTCCACCTTAGGAAACAAAGTTTAGAGGCTTAATTACACCTAATCCCACTGCTTTCATCCCACTTGGTGCCTGTTTTGAGCATCGGTGGGGGATTTTTTGTCTGGGACGCTCGTGCGGTGCACTTACATCCCTGGCAGATTCTTTGCGGTTGGACCTACAAAGGCGTTACACTTCTCACCCTCTTCGGCCGAATGACCTGAATATGGTTGTTTCCTTCACTCTCTTTTTCAAATTCACTCCTTCAACAAGCATTTCATCTTCTAAGCTTTCAACTCAATTCACTCACACTCTCTTGCATTCACTTCAAGCATTCTAGCAACACTCTTGCACTCCATTGCAACAACAACTTCACTCCATCACTTCAGTAGAGAAAGTTTGGGACCACACCATTGCAACAGAGGCTTGAGTACTCTCATTATCTCCCCCATCAGCCTTGAGTGCTTTTGGTGGAGGTGGTAAGCTTCCCATTCCTCTCCTCTATTACTTGGTAGAGTAAGTGCATTTATTGTTTTGTAGTTCTTTAGTGTTCTTCATTATGTTATTTTCTTTATCTCACTTTCTTGGTTGTCCGTGGAGGTGGAAACACCTAAGTGAGGATCTGACTGAGGCAGGCCCCTATACAACCACCCAACATTTTTCCTCCTCTTTGTGTGTAGGTGAACGTGCTTTCAAGGAGCTAGCTGGAGAATGAGTTTCTTTGTGAGATCATCCTTGCCACCCTAACTCTTTCTTTTTTACTTT
The DNA here is from genome assembly GCA_007258455.2 of Sequoia sempervirens. Lineage (NCBI taxonomy): Eukaryota > Viridiplantae > Streptophyta > Pinopsida > Cupressales > Cupressaceae > Sequoia > Sequoia sempervirens. The sequence goes on from VDFB02252616.1 coordinate 69,006,927, forward strand.
ATCACATTAGAGAGTATTTTGTTTACTTAATCATGTTATTTTGGCCCTTTAGTAGTAGTTAGCTGGGTCGTTAGCTTGTTTTCCTAGGTTCGACCTTATCTCTTTAGTTGTTTGGTCATAAGGATGCCAACGCACTTGAGAGACACCAACGCGTCGCGTTGTCATCCCAGGACTGTGCTTTTGTCCTCAGATAGAGAGCTTCCTAAGGCATATCATTGTACCTAAAAACCGGCTTGCCTAGTCCCATCTTGCATTTCGGGACTGTAGGGTGATTGAAGGACTTTATAGTCCTCATCATTCTTGTCCCGCATTCCCCAACATCTTGTTAAGCTGAGGTAAGTTAGGGAAGCCTTCCGCTCTTGGCCCTTCGTGACCTAGGGCCTTGAACATGGTTGGTCCCCCTCTCTTACATTTTTGGTGAACCCGACGTGAACCAACATTTGTTCATATGTTGGTGTTGAAACCTCTCTCGTGTACTCTGCGACTGTTGTGTTCCTGAGTGTTGTGAAGGTTTATGAGCATCACAACCCAGTCTACAAATTTTAGGTATATCATTAGGAGAAGTGTACGAAACCTCCTGATGGAAAGGATGAAGGAAACTACTAGTTTCTCTATAGGCCTTTTCTTCGGTCCCGTTGTTAGTGTAGCCACGCAGGAGTAGTTTTCAGGAGGCGAGATAGGATTCTCTGACGAGACTGAGCACATCCCCACTCCTCCTGCATCCCCTACACCATTGTTGGTGGATGATTATGAGGCTATTAAAATTCCTTCAAAATATGTTTCCACCCTTAGCAAAGGGTTGGACACTTTGGAAAATCATTTGGAAAGAATCTCGAAGATGGCTAGGTCCGCTCGAGTCATTAGTGAACTATAATTACATGATTGAAAAAGATTGAACAAGCTTAAAACTCTTGGCTAGTCTTACTAGTCTGATAGAAGCATGTGCTCCCTCAAACACTTCTAGCATTATACGAGGAGCCAATTTTGAGGATTATGAAGGAAAACTAGGAGTATCGATGCCTCCCATGTCTATTTACATGGCCAATGTAATCCCTTCTATCAACATCCCTTATGTCTTCGAGAAACCCGAAACTATCAAAGTAAACAAGGTCCTTTTGGGCTTTAGCTTCACGCCTCTTGTCACCTCTAGTGGTGGAGGTTTTGGTGGGATGAGTGGTGGAGGTTTTGGTAGTGGTGGTGGATTTGGTAGTGGAGGTGGTGCTAGTGGAGGTGGTTCCGGTGGAGGTCATGGTGGTGGCTTTGGAAGCAGAGGTGGTTTCAGCGGAGGCCCTACTAGTGGGGGTGGCTTTGGTAGTGGTTCTGGCGAAGGTCACATTGGTGGCGGTTCTGGAGGAGGCTTCGACAGTGGTTCTGAAGGAGGTTCCTTTGGCCCTCTATCTTCTAATGACCCTATTCTAAATAGCCTCCTTCAAAATATGGGTAAGATGCAGAGCCAGTTGATGAGTCTCTCCCAAGCCTTTGCCCAACCTATCTTTCAGCCCTTCTTTCGACACAACCTGTTGTTAGTTGCACTTTTGAACACTCCCTTCCCGCAAGGAATGGAGATCCCTAAATTTGAAAAATATGATGGTAAAGGGGATCCGCAAACACATGTGTTTTCTTTTAATGCCTTGTGCACCGACTTCTTCCACCACGATGCATTAATGGTGAAGTTGTTTCCCTGATCACTCAAGGATACAACACTCAAGTGGTATTGCTCCTTTCTTGACAATTCTATTTTCTCATTTGAACAACTTGTAAATCAATTCCTTAGACAATTTCAAGCTAATATTGGGTTGAAGATGACCTTCTCGGATCTCGTTCGATGTAAACAAGGAGATAATGAAAAAATCACTAATTTTATAGCACACTATCAAACACTTCTTTCACAAATCTTGTATTAGCTGCCCAATTCTAATGTATATAAGGTATTCATAGGGAACTTATAAAGGCCTTGGCAAGAGAAGTTCGCCCTTATGAAGTACCCTTCTTTCGCGCATTTGTGTGCAACCTTATGAGAATACCAACAAATGGTGGTTTAGTTTAGGGGATCCTCCTCAAGCTCCCATTCTGAGGGAAAGTCCATCATATCATTCTCTGGGAAAGGTAAGGCTGTTATGAATGTAGTAGCCACTGTTGATGACAACGACCTCAGACGTAACTGAAAGTTCACAAAGTTATCAGAATCTTATTCTTCTATCTTACAAAAGTTGTTGAAGGATAAGATCGTAACCTTGCCAAGTCCTAAGCCTCTTAAGGAGCCTTAACCTAATTGGTATGATGGGAGCACTTATTGTTAGTACCATAGAGTTAATGGACATGATACCGAATGTTCTATTCAATTGCGTCATGAGATATAGGACCGCATCGAGGACGGTACTATTCATCTCGATGGGAGTAAACAAAATGCTAACAAATCAGTGGTGAAAGCTAATAGTGAATTGAAGATATACATGGACCCATTTTTGTCACATTTTGCTAACATGATTATCGATCCTACTAATTCTATTACTCAACTCGAGGCCTATGTTAACATGGTCACGGTGACGTCTATTGCTCTACCTGCACCCAGTTCACCGAACATAACATTCACATCACAAGACTTTCCCTTAAACAAAAAGCCCTCTCCCCTCTACATTCCTGCTTGCCTCAATGGTAACATTGTGACAGGGGTCTTGGTAGATCCTGCAAGTCATCTGAATTTCATCACGGAGGAAACATTGGTATTAAATTCATTATAGAGGGAAGAATATGAAGAAACAAAATCTACCATTTGTACGCACGATGGTATGTGTTTCAAACCCTATGGCTCGATAACCTTTTCCATCCTAGTTGGACCTAGGTTTGTTGACATGGTTTTCGATGTTATTCCAGAGTTAGATCTATTTAGGCTGAAGCTAGGCATACCTTGGCTACCTTCCATGAATGGAATCGCCTCCGTTGTTCACAAGTGTTTAAAATTTTCTCACGAAGGTGTCATGCATGTAGTGCATGACACTGGATATCAGCCCTTGGTGTCCCATGGTGGATATCTGTTGGATCCCTTTTGGCCCGCCCCAGTCAGTTTGATTCCTCTGAGAATGGACCTACTTTACAAGAATTATGTAAAGTATAAGATTGGGGGCAAGGGATGGCCGAAACTGACCCTTCCTATGAGATATCAATCTGTCGTCTCCTCCTCACGAGGGGAGAAGGAGAAGCCTACACCGACTACTCCCCCTTCCTAGAAGAGAGAGGAGAAGTCCACACTAGCTCTCTCTCCTTCTGGTAAAGGCAAAGAGAAGGTTACCTTTCCCCAAACTACCTCATCCTCTCCCCTTTCCTGGAAAGAGTACTGGATGAGTCGGCCCGGTGGCTATCTGCTGAGTTTGATGATACCTCCTTGGCACAGGCCCAAGCTTGGGATCTTGGATCTCCCTAACGAATACCTCAGACTGTGGTATTACTTATATGGAAGAAAGAGAGGTTCCCAAAGGGAGTTCGATCTATAGCCTCCTACCGCTCCTGCTCCTAAAGTAGTGAATGGGAAGAGGTCTACTGCCAAGGCTCTTGAGATGACTCCCCCCACTGCTTCTCAACCTATTCATCATGCTCTCGTTCAGGAATCCATTCCTCCACCAGAGATGACTGTAGTGGATGTTCCCATAGTTGAGTAGGAGCCTTCTGCTCCTTTGCAGCCTCCAACCTCCAACTCAAAGAGTTGTAGAAACCACCTTTTGTGCGAGCGCAAGCGCTAGCGAAAGGCTCTCTTGGCTGAGCAGGTCACCTCACAAAGGAAGGAGGAAGAGATGGCCGCCCCTACTTTAGGGCCTCCTACGGTGTCATCCTCTTCCCTTCCTTCTGCTTCTATTCAGTCTAGTTTCATGTTGCTTCTGGCTTCCACTGTGAGTACTAATGTGCCTAACCCCAACGGGGTATAGGTGTTTATCGCTCCTTCGGTGGAGCTGCCTTTGCTGATGTCTGTTCTAGATATCTGGAATTTCCCAAAGCCCATGGATATGATTAATACCTCGGTTGTATCCACTATAGTTCCTTCCTCCTCTTCCTCTACACCTCTAGCCTCATCTTTGGGGAGTTCATCTCCTCCGATGAATAAAAATGTGGAGTGTGGTCCTTCTAGTAAAGAAGGACGTAAGAGGACCCCACCCTCTTCACAAGGTGATCCTGTGTTGACTTGTTTTGTCCTAGTGATGAAACTAGCCCCGACTTCCCTTGAGTTTTCACTACTCCCAAGTCATTCGACAAGCCTAGCGGTGAATCTTAGGTGCAACATGCCCCATCCATTGAAGTTAAACATGATGCTCCTATGGGGTGCATGTTTAGCTCTATGGATGAAGTTTCAGCCTTGTCAGCGATCTTCACGAAATCGCCGACCCTAGCTCCAAAAGAGCTTGATGATGAAGACTTTGTGGGGCCTTCTTCCTTGGCCCTTGTTGCGGGAGGGTCGGATGCTCCTCCTCTTAACATCCCACCACTGTAGGATTGTCCTCCATCCCTCTATAATGATCTAGAGTGGGAAGCAGATGACCTCTTGGTTGATCAATGTTAGGAGGAGGCCTCTTCTTGATCTTGTGTGTGTGTGTGTTTTATGATGTGTTCCCCTGTGCTCGTGCTATGTGTGCTTGGATGAACCTTGTCACCATAATTGGTGCTTGGATACTGTAATGCCCCGCCACGCAACCCTAGAGGAAGTTGCGATTCACTACTTAAACGTACCAATTTTTTTTTTTTTTGTTTAAGTATAAATAACATATAAGGTGAATTTATAATGCCAACAACCTCTAAGGCCACAAGACAAAGATTACTTAAAAACCCAACAACACATAACATTAACATAAACTGAAACAATATGCACTTAAGGAAATGAGACAACATACATTCCATGCATGATAAATTACAACAAGGATATTAAAAACCTCAAGATTCCAATATAACATTCAAACAATAAGGTTACATCACTCATTCCCCGAATGAGGTAAATCCCATACTCATAATTACAATTTACAAATTCCACCTCGAAACAAATGAGGGGTAATAAATACATTAAGAACTAAAAGAACAAGGCAAGAGAAGCAACTGATTCCCACGAGCTCTCCAACTGGAAATCACGAACACACGAACAAGAAGAAGAAGAACCAACGGACTCAAGATGCACGCCACCTAACCACGTGGAACCCAAAGGCCCCACTCCCCCGTGCTAGGAGATAGTAACCAGGAATTCCTACCCAAGACCATCTACCACTAGACACAAGCAAGCACACTGAACTGAAACAAGAACAAAACCCACATTACTTAACACAAAGGTTACAATGCTTCCAGAGTACAAAATCGAGTACCATCACTGTACAAAATAAACTCACGGTACAACACCATACCGACTGCTGTCATAGGAGGAGTGTCATCGCAAAGGCTGCATTGGTTATCCAATGGTGTTCTTCCTAGGTCTCGGCTCCCCTCTCGGGATATCCTGGTAACCTCTCACGAACCCGGCGCCATATGCCCACCAGAGCGGAATCGATTATCTCTCGTAAAGACGAGATAACGATCTTGCCATTCCAGGCCTTCCCGACTCATCTCAAGTCTCGTACAAGCCCTTGAGCCAATGAGCGAGGCTAAATTATCTTATTAATGTTCAAAGCTACTCTCTCCCTAGTAAGTTATTTTAATTTTCACTTAATTAACTAACTCTCAAACGAGTTATCCTGGAACCACTTTGGGCCCGGCGCTCGTTTGAAAGCCACTCCCCTATCGACAACACATAACTCAACCACATGCCAAGGGTAGACAATGCACTAACATTTACCACAAATAATCCAATACCTCAACAGGTAACACATCCCTATGGATGTACAAAACTGAAACCAAAACGTGCACTACCCAAGGCTAACACAAGGTTGACTACATAAAGAAACCCACATAACAACTGAAACTCGACTCAACCATGAATCACAAGGGCACACAACCCGTTCAAAGAACCAGGTAACCACTTGAGCTTACTCACACATAATCCAATAAAGCCAAAGCAAAACATAAGAGACACAACATTATCTCAAGAAACACTGCTGGAAGACTTACATGATCAACACGAAACGACGTAAATCCAACAATCATATAAACTCATGTAAACCACCCATACAATAAATGAACCCATAACAGGAAGATTCACAAAACATTCACTCTCCTTCCTCAACATCGAAGGCGAACAATTAACATTGAAAACATTTCAGACACAAAGGTAAGCTAATGTTCAGATTTCTTAAATCCATTCAAACACAGATTTCATAACTTGCATTTATCCAGTCAATTGATCTCGTTTCTAATCACGACATTGGAATATATAAAGAACAGATCATTTACTCTAAATTTCATACCCATATTCATAAGCAAGACATGATAATAATGCAACTATCTGGTTAAAGTTTAAGTCAGCTGCTCTCCCTAAGTTTCACTAACATAATCAAACTCAAGGTATTTTAGTAAATAACGTTTAAATTAAATCACTTAATCCATTTTGCAACATAGGTTACTCCATCAACTAAAATCAATATTCAAATAAAACATAAGATTTTCTAACTCCACTCTTGTCGCTAAAGCACGACGGTAATCGTCTCAATACATTTGGATTATGATACCCCTAACGTATTTAATTAGAATAAACTACCACTGCGAAACCCAGACAATTAAATATAAAAGCGTAATGACAGGTTGAATACAACAAATATTCAAGTATGAATATACCTTCATATACACTTATATTTGATTTAACAACTATTATCTTAACGAACATTAAAATACTCAATAATTAAAAATAACAATTAATTTATCTACATTTTAATTACTCATCTTTTTAAAAAAAAGAACCATATGATTAACATATAATATAAAATACATTTTCTTTTTATACAAAAATTTCATTAATTACTATATATTAAATATATCATATTTTATATAATATACAATATTTAACAATATAAATATTATATAAAATATAATATAAAATATAATATTTATAAAAGTTAATTGAAATAAAAAAAGAATTTTCGAATTTAAAAACATGCATAGGGAGATGGGCCGAAGCCCCGGGCTCACAGCCCTGCCTCCCGCCGGGCGGCGGTGGCTGTGTGTAGGGCACACAGCGCCGCCTCCCTTGCGGGCGGCAGTGGCTGTGGGTTTACACACAGCCCCCGCCTCCCCTGCGGGTGGCGGCGGCTGTGTGTAACACACACCCGCGGCTGTGTTCCGTGGCGGCGGTGGGCGGCGGCGGCGGCGGTGGGGGTTGACCTCCCCAACCACCCCAAAAACCAAAAAAAACAATTTAATAATATTTTAATCTCTGTGTTTTTCAAACGAAATTTACCAGAAATTTTTCTGGGTTTACCCATATTAAAAAAAAAATTTCAAAATAACAATTTTATTGCAAAGATATTTGTGGGTATTACATATGTTAATATATAGGATTGAATTCAAATATAAATATACCCACATCATGATTTCATGTCCAAATTGAGGAAATAATGTATCTAACCCATTCAAGAAAATGATTTTATTTCAAATAACAGATGGGTTTTTTCAAAAACTAGTTCTCCATGGAGTTTTCTTTTATTTTTCTTCAAAAATTTGGTATAAATTTTATGTTTGGTTTTCAAACCCAAAACTATCCACCATTACCAAGTTTAAAAGCTTTCCCATGAGATCTCATTGAATCTACACTATGTTTTTAACCATTCAAATGAGCAAGTAGATGAGAGGTGGATGTATAGAACCTTATGTTTTCTCCAAGGTTTACAAGCTTCCACAAGGGGATTTCCAAGCAATCCTTCAACTCCACCATTTTTGCCTCCTCCAAGCCTCTCCACCAAAGCATCCAAAACCAAGAATTTCATGCATGTTGAAAGAAAACCCTAAATCCAATATATCCTTTTCTTTTCAAACTCCCCAAATTCACATTCAAATTCAACTTCTAAAACCAAATTCAAATTCTAATTAAATTCAATACCAATGCCATTCACTTTCAAATTCACACTAAATTCAATTTCAAATTAAATTGAACACAAATATCTTTCCAAAATAGTCAACTAATTCTGAAAATATCTCCTCTACCCCAAAGTCTTGCATAAGAAATATTTGAATTTTTTTAATAACTTTAACCCATTTTCTATTTCCAATTTAATTTCAAATATTTTTGCACTTTACATTCAACAAAAGAATTAAATCTTTTACACTTTTTTTAATTCATAGGGATAATTTAATTAATTCCCACAATTAATTCAAATTATCAATAAAATAAGTCTAATTCGAAATTAGATTATTTTATTAATTCCATTAAATTAATTAATCAATCACTAATTTTCCAACATCGCAATAAGACAAACATTCATTATTTATAATTTCCAAAAGCTATTTAATCACTTTTAGCTTGCAACTAAACACATTTAGTCATTAATTAGACTACGCAAGCCATTAAATAAACTTTAACTTGAAATTAAATAAACACTCAAAGGGAACTGACCAAGATAAAACAACTGACCCCAACGACAAACCAACAACACGCTACGACTAGGGTGACGACCTGGTTCGGAAACCCTAGCTACTATCTCCCAAATAATTTCCGTTGGTCAATGGACACGCTCAGACCTGGAAACCAGGTGGAGTCGATGTCATATACCTGCCAACTTGCAACAAAGAGCATGTCGAACGTGCATATATACATAATATGATCAGACACACCGTGAAGAGGAAATCTCAGAATCGTAGGGCACTCGCAAGCGAGTGATACAACCCCATCCCCTTCACCAATACAATATCACTAACTGACAAAGCTAACATTATTAGCATAATCAAAGCATAAAGCATCATTAATTCACATGTTAACACGATCGAAGCATAACATAAGAAAACATTGTCTAATTATCAGAGTACAAAAAGGAGGGGTGTTATAGATACAGGCATGGTTTTTGTGTCATAAACCTTCTTCTATTTGTATCATCATTCTTCTATGTTTGTGCTTGACTTTCGATAAATTGGGGACGATGCAAAGCGTTGGGGGAATTTAGCCTTCCCTTCCATGTTGACCCAATTTTTTATTTTTACTTTGTCTTCTCATGCATTCTTCAGATGGTCTAATATAGTAGGGGGTTGATGACAGCTCATTTATATACTATTACTATACATACATACATACATACATACATACATACATACATACATACATACATACATACATACATACATACATACATACATACATATATATATATATATATATATATATATATATATATATATATATATATATATATATATTTATGAGCAGTTTTGACCCTGAAACATTAGGCTACTCATGTGCCCTTTGTTTTTGTTTTTCTCTTTTGCTTTCTCTTATCTTTCTCTCTTCTTTTCTTGAGTTGTCCCTTTCATGTGTGGCAACGCTTTTCTTTAACACTTCAATTTTCAAAAAATGCATTCCTTTCCAACGAATCTTTTCTCAAAAATCTTCGCAAATCTTTCTTCAGAATCACATTCACAACTTGGAACCCTAATAGAATACGTTTCCTTCATCACGGGTTCGTAAAGAAAGGAATTGAAACTCTCCTCCAAAGCGAGAACAACATTGACCTTCCCCTCGTGTGGGGGAATATTCTTCCTTTCAAATTCCTTGATGAAGTGAACATATTTCGAAAGGATCCCTTGATGATGGATTGATTTGAGAAAGAGAACATCTTCTTTCGAACTGTGCATCGCTTGAGTGTACCCCTTCTTCACAACGGGTTCCCTAGGGACCCCTTTGAAATTCTTTCAAATTGTTGATGGTTTGTGTGACTGTCTGCCTACTTTCCTATGTGGCCGCTTCCTGACTCTGTGGAGTCTGCTTTCCTAGGTCTCCTCCATGCAAGAGATCTTGGGGGATACCTCCCTGCAGGGTTGAGAGCATGTAGGATGCTTCCTTTGAGCTTCCTCCATGTGAGAGATCTTGGGGGTGGATCCCCTACAGGTCTGTGGGCTTGTAGGATGCTTTCTTGGGTTTCCTCCATGCGAGAGATCTTGGGGGTTACCTTCCCTATAGGTTTGCGGGCATGTAGGGCACTTTCTTGGGTTTCCTCCATGCAAGATATCTTGGGGGTTACCTTCCCTATAGGTCTATGAGTTTGTAGGGTGCTTCCTTGGGTATTCTTCATGTGAGAGATCTTGAAGGATACCTTCCCTATAGGTCTATGGGTCTATGGGGCACTTTCCTCGCTTCCTCCATGTGAGAGATCTTGGGGGGCGCTTCCGAGGTATCCTCCATGTGAGAGTTCTTGGGGGACACCTTCCTTGTAGGTTTGCGGGCTTGTAAGGTGCTTACTTCACGGGGCTTCCTTCATGTGAGAGATCTTGGGGGTTGCCTCCTTGCAGGTTTGCGGGTCTGCAAGACACTTTCTTTCTTCAACTTCATAGTTCTGAGAAGCTATGAAGTCCTTTGATTATCCTGTACCTTTAGGTTCGTTAGATCATGGTCTGCTTCCTCAATGGTTTAGATATACATTTCTAACCTTACTCCTTCCTTGATCTACTTTACTGAAGCACTTAGTAGTACTCGTGCTCGCTACAGCGGGGGCAAAATGTATAAGAGTGAATTTGCACCCCTTATGCAAATTCCCCTTTTTCCTTTTTCCACCTTAGGAAACCAAGTTTGGAGGCTTAATTACACCTAAGCCCACTGCTTTCATACCACTTGGCACCTTTTTTGAGTGTTGGTGGGGGAATTTCTATCTAGGATGCCCGCACAACGTGTAGACATTCGTACGGTGCGCTTACGTCCTTGGAAAAAAACTGCAGTTGGACCTGCAGAGGCATTACACTTCTCATTGGTGGTCAAGTTGTAATGCCCTCATCAGCCGATCGACCCGAATATGGTTGTTTCCTTCATTCTCTCCTTCAAATTTACTCCTTTATTTCATCTTCTAAGCTTTCAACTCAATTCACTCACACTCTCTTGCATTCACTTTAAGCATTCTAGCAACACTCTTGCACTCCATTACAACAACAACTTTACTCCATCACTTCAGTAGAGAAAGTTTGGGACCACAACATTGTAGCAGAGGCTCGAGTACTCTTATTATCTCCCCCATTAGCCTTGAGTTCTTTTGGTGGATGTGGTAAGCTTCCCATTCCTCTCCTCTATTACTTGGTAGAGTAAGCACATTTACTGTTTTGTACTGCTTTAGTGTTCTTCATTACGTTATTTTCTTTATCTCACTTTCTTGGTTGTCCATGGAGGTGGAAACACCTAAACGAGGGTTTTACTAAGGCAGGCCCCTATACAACCACCCAAAAAAATTCCTCCTCTTTATGTGTAGGTGAACGTGCTTTCAAGGAGCTAGCTAGCGAATGAGTTTCTTTGTGAGATCATCCTTGCCACCCTAACTCTTGCATTTTTACTTTATCACATTACAGAGTATTTTGTTTAATTAATCATGTTATTTTTTCCCTTTAGTAGTAGTTAGCTGGGCCATTAGCTTGTTTTCCTAGCTTCAACCTTGTCTCTTTAGTTGTCTGGTCATACAGACGCCAACACACTTGAGAGACGCCGGCATGCCATGTTGTCGTCCCAAGACCACACTTCCGTCCTCGGGTAGAGAGCTTCCTGAGGCGTAGCGTTGAACCTCAAAACCAGCTTGCCTAGCCCCATCTTGCATTTGGGGTTTGTAGGGTGATAGTCCTCATCATTCTCATCTTGTATTCCCCAACATATTGTTAAGTTGAGGTAAGTTAGGGCAGCCTTATGCTCTTGGCCTGTCCCAGGACCGTGCTTCCGTCCTCGAGCAGAGAACTTCCTGAGGCATAGTGTTGAACCTCAAAACCGGCTTGCCTAGCCCCATCTTGCATTTTGGGTTTGTAGGGTGATTGAAGGACTTTATAGTCCTCATCATTCTCATCCCGAATTCCCCAACATCTTGTTAAGCTGAAGTAAGTTAGGGTAGCCTTTCGCTCTTGAACCTCCGTGACCTAGGGCCTTGAACGTGGTTGGTTCCCCTCTCTTACAAGGAGTATAGGTGGACATGGAGAATTTCAAAGAGATTTGGGATTAGCCTCTCCTGATGATCTTCACATAGTTAAGAGATTTTTTTGACCCTTTTAGCTTCTATAGGTAATTTTTAAAGGGTTTTTCCCAACTAGGAACACCCTTAATTGACCTAATAAAGAAAGGAGCTTTCACATAGACTAAGGATGCATAGTGAGCATTTGAAAAACTAAAAGAGGTAATGGGCTTGTGTTTTCCAAATTTCACTCTTCCCTTCATGCTAAAATATGATGCATTAGGAGAAGGAATTGGGATCGTTCTCATGTAGAAAAATCACCTAATTTATTTTGATTGTATAAACTCATAGATGTGAAAAAATGGCTCTCCATCACCTGATCATAAGGAAATGCTAGCCATCATGCACACACTAATCAAATTCAAGAAATACTTTGTGGTTCAACTTTAGTTCTAGAACTGGTCCAATTGGACCAATTCGAATTGGAAGCATGGGGGCTGGGATGACCAATTTATGGTCAAAATTGATCACAATGGCTTGAGATATTTTTTCAATCAAAATGATCTAAATGAGTGGCAACAAAAGTGGGTGATAAAACTCTAAGTGTATGATTTTGATATTGATTAGGTCAAAGAGAAGAATAATATTATAGTTGATGCATTATCTAGAAGGTTGAATATGTGTTTCATGTTTCATATCTCCATGGATTAGCATAATTAAATCATAATAAAGTATGCCAAAAATGCATTCACAAATAATTTTTCGGAATGTAAGCTATTGGATGATAGTTAAATCATAGTCAATAACTCATTATCTATAAGGGAATAGTCTACTTATTGAAATTATGGATGAAGGGAAATATTTTATGAGTAGTTCATGATACTCCCTTGGTGGATTGCCCTAGGTATTTCAAGACCTCCAAACTGTTAAGTGAGAAAGAGATATAAGATCCAAAAAGTGAATTAGCCTATATTTAGCTTTCCTCTCTGGCTTAACATTAGAAAAAAAACCAACTAGGGTTTGATGATTGGATGACTACCTCAAAGGAGATCCAATCTACTAGGGTTTGGTTCCTTTATTGCAAAGAGGGAAGCTTTTATGTGTGATTTAATGAGCATAATTAACATAAACCCTAGATCAAAAAATTTAATTGATTGCATAGACAAAAATGAAAAAATATAGAAATGCACATAGATTTGGAAGAGGCGGACATAGAGGCACATGCGTATGAAAATTGAGCTTGAATTACATGGACAAGAGAATTGGGCACCCTATTTTAAAAATGAGGGATTTGAATAATTTGAATCAAGATCTAGAAGCTACATGTCTACACTATATAGTTGTATTTTTTGAAATACGTCATCTTTGCACCTGAACCTATAAAACATAGCCAAAAAGAGGGGAAAGGTTATGCTGTATAGGGGGTTTCCTAAGTCAAAACCTAGTTTTTGTGTCTCCACATCCACAACAATAAATGATGATGGTATAAATTATGTGCTCTAGGTCAAGAAGAGTCAAAGTAAACAATAAATGACTGTAATAAATGAATGACAATTGATAAAGTTGCCTTAGGCATGGAACCCATGTCAAAGTGGTGTCACACCATAGAATTCCAAAAGATTTGCTGAATAATTCATGAATTTCCTTAAATACCTACAAGAGGTTAGCCACATAACACAATAGATTATTGTAGCAAGCATGTAGAGAATAAGTCACATGTATCTTCACAATTTGTACATAATAATTGCTCATAGTTCATAATAGAGTGTTCTAATGTTCAAATAAGAGGGAAAACTTGTTTTTATATCCATCCTAATTTATCTTTTTGGATATAATCTGACTTAGGATCATTTTTAAATCACAAAATGCCGACACTCAAAGTTTGTAATTCTTAAAAATCACCTTTCTAGACTAGGACACCCAACACCCATGTCTAAGGATTTTTGGCTCAAAATTCTAGGGATGCTAGGGAATTTAATATATTTTCTCAATATGGACGTAAAATGGATAAATTATTAATAAAATTAATTGAATATACAAAATATGGTGTCAATATAGTGTGAAATTATTAAGGGTGACAAATTACTACACTGCATTTAGCCCCCACTTTAGTGAGGGTATGATCTTATGTTCATAACCACACTAAAGGAATAGAGAAGATAATTTTATTTATCAAAACTCTAAGGGGATAGGATGAAACCAAGTTGAGAGATGTGATAGAACCCAAACTTAGGGTTTTATCGATCCACAAAATTAAGGTAAACATAAAGAAGATATAAGGAAACTTTTGATCATGCATAAGGCATACAATGAGAAATCAGTGGAGTAGACATAAAAGAATACACAAAGCATACATAAGGAAAAAATGATGCATACAAGGAATAAATGAAGCTTACAAGGAATACACACAGAAAAAACTCAGAATACATGAGGCAAACACGTAGAATAAACAAGGAAAACACCCAAAATGCACAAAGAAAACATGATACACATGAGAAGCAAACACAAGATGTACATGGAGAAAACATGTAACATCATGAAGCATAGATCATATAGAAATAGTGTTAGTACACTATATAACACTAAAGGTTTGAGTCAACAAGATAAGGAGACCTTAGTATGTAAGGTTGTCTCAATCACCAAGGATCATCTCTTGAAGGCACAAACACAAATGAATTCTAAATACAAAAAAAGAGTCATGCACATTAAAAATCCCCCATGGATCACACACTAGAAAGTTTTTTTATGCTAGGTGACCATGGATATGATAAATAAGGATCTCATAAAGCACACTAGGGTAGAAATTTGTGTTATGCTAAACCTGGCTCGTGAGATACATGGATCTACTGGCTAGCAAGTTGCATTATGCAAGGTTTCCATGTAAAATTATAGATGATAGGTCCCATAAGGCTAGAAATTTATGTTATGCTAGTTCACTCATGAGATACATGTATCTACTAGTTAGCAAGTTGTGTTATGTTGTGTCCATGTAGAAACTTCATAGGCTAGCAAGCTGCATTATGCTAGGTGACTATGAATAATACATAAATGTTTAATGTCATAGTTTGATAATTATGCCTTAGGAAGAACATAAATGCCTAATGTCACGAGGGATGAATTGACAACCATGCCTCAGGGGAAATTGTGAATCAACACAACGACAAATGGGGCACATAAATAAGTCAAAGCTCTCAAGATGTTGATGTGTGGATATATGAAATGAATAGGATGATATTCCCCCCCTTAAAATGTTAGCATACTTCTTATGCTGATATTTTAAGGAAAAGAAGGGGGAAGAGGAGATCCTCAAGAAGGATGTACACCTCCAAAATTAGTTATCCTTGCCCCCCAAGTGTATAGGAAAGGATAACCATGCTAGAGACTATTGTATTGCTACCATGGTTGAAATATGTTTGCATGTAAGATTGTACCACCATGAATGGTAATGAGAAAACATATGGAGCTGCAAATGCCACATAGTGAGGAGAAACACCATATAAGAGAGTTTATCATTTAGGATGAATAGGGGCATTGGCAAATGGAAGAGTGATAGAACCAAAATTGAGAAGTTGTAATTTATTACTCAAGGCCTAACATTCATTGATGAAATGTCCAAGCACTCAATGATATGCACAAAAAGAATGATTTTCTTGATTATATTAATGAAATTCCTTATATGTTTGAAGATGAAGATTAATCAAGTGGGCTTTGATAAGCCTAAAAAAAATGCTCTTTCTTGGATAGAGGATAAGGAGTAGGAAGACAAATTTTCTCTTGTAAAGAAAAGTTTGCTTGGTCACCATAGGAAGTCATAAATACATTAGATGATGAAGGATGATATGTAGATGAAGGAGGAGGCTGGAAACCTAAACCCATTTTAGCAAGGTGTGGTGTATTCTTCATAGATCCTTAACTCCTTTTTCCCTATTTTCATTATATCCAAGTTTAGAAAGAATTTTAAATCCAACCACATAATTTTTTTCCAACTTAGATGGAGAAGAAGTATTTTTTAAATGAGAAGTATGATTATTTGTTGAAAGAGGATTAGAAATATTGACATGAGAAGAATTGATTCTTTCACAATAATGCATATCCTTTTTAAGTTTTGAAATGTTAGGAGGAGGAGGGTCATTGTTATATTTTTCCAACACATGGGGGATGAAATCTAAAGAGCTCCCATTGCCATCAATGTATGACAATGTTTGTCAATTTTTTGATGTAGAAGGAGTTGAAATAGAAGGTTTGAGTTATTTAGAAGATTGTGCAAATGAATCAAAAGATTACTTAGGTTTAGATTATGAGATTTTGTACTCTTATACAAAGGAGGGTGTAAAATCTAATGAACACCAATCATCATTGAAACATGTACTTGAAGATGAAGCATAATTCAAATAATTGTCATTGTTTGAAGGAGTTATGGTGTTGGTATTATATTTTTGAGAATAATACGAACAATATTGTGTGGATACCACCAAAAAAACCTTCATTTCTTTAGGATTTAATGGTGAGATTTTATACTCCCTAATGAAAGAAGGTGTAAAATATAACAAACCCCAATCATGCCCAAAGAGTGCAATAATAGGTGATTTAATATCATTGGAATCATTATCATTGGAAGGTAGTGGTTCAATTTTTGAAGATGGAAACAAAGTACTAAGAGATTCAAAAATAAGAGTTTTATGTCCAATTTTGGCTTGTAAACAACTTTTGGATTTTTTATTTGCTTTAACGGTATAGACCTTGTTATTACATACAAACTTCATTTCATGGTGAATGGTAGATGGGAATCCCCTCATGGCATGAATCTATGGTCTACCGAGAATAATTATATGAAATATTATCAAGCATTACATGGATAAGGGTAGGAAGAATTCTGGGCCCTACCTTAACAGGTAGTGTTATTGTACCTAGTGGCTACCTACCAACATTATCAAATCCATGAATAGAGAGAGAAATAATTTTAATGAGAGATGTATCTATGTTGATCTTATGAAAAATTTCAATGCTACAAACATTAATACCTGATCCATTATTGATTAGAGTATATCTTATAATATGATTATAATGAGACAAGTTATGAGAGCATCATATCGGTTTTGGATTTCAAGAGGAGGTAATTCATGTTAAGGGAATGCAATGTCCAAGTTTTTTTCTTGCATACAATTGAACAAGTTTACTACATCATTCATTCTAATAGAAGATGACACCACTATATTTTTCAAGGCCTCTTGGAGGATCTCATGGTATTTAGGTGAGGTTTGAATTAAGTCCCAAAGAGAGATCTTAGCTAGAGTATTACATAGTTGCTCAACAAGATCATACTCTTTACCCATATGTTGAGGAAGAAGAGGTGTAGGGGGAAGATATGGTTAGGGAAATAGAATGGAAGTTGGAGTGTTTTGTGTTTTCTTTGGTTGTTTGTTATTTCAATTATTATATATACGAGCAACTACATGATAATGTGGTTGTTGTGACACATTTTGGTGTTATGGTTGTTTTGCAAAGTTTAAGATGTGACTAGGAGGTTTAGGCTAGTTTGAAGTACCTCCAATAATAATATGTTTAGTATGTGGTTGAGGAGCATGAGAAGGAGGATAGATAATAAGTTTTTGCTTAGGACACATCTTGGGAGAGGGTAAATTTGTAAAAGGAAACACCTTGAAAATGTAATTTGGTAATGAAACAAAGTTTAAATGTGAAATACTATTGGTTGTTTCCCCAAGGGAGAGCCAAGTAGGTTGGGTAGGATTTTGATTAATTTTGCTATAAGGAACAATAATTTTTAGGGTAATGTAATGAATTAGGTGAATTAGGGTCAAGTTGGTAATGTACAACCGAATCTGGAAGTTTCAAGACAAATTGCCAAGAACAAGAATCAGATGTGAGAAAAGGCTACATAGTAGAACTATGCACAAAAAAATAAGGTCAAATTGACAAGACATGTGCATTAGGTTCCCTAGTCTAGGGTTATAGATATTTAAGGTTTCAAATCTTGCACAGGTAAAGCAATTTCTATAGGATTTTTTCTATTAAAACTGAGGTTTGAAGTCTGATAGAGTTTGAGAAATCAATATGTCCTAATTTGATGATAATAGGCATATGGAAGTATGAATTAGGGATTTTAAGCATTCAAAGGAGTTGATAGATCAAATCAGCTTCACACATGAGTGCTCTTAGGAGGTGGAAGGTAGGAGAAAGTGTTGATAAGACAAATATGCAAATGAAATGGTAGAAAAAAGGAGAGTTATGTTTATGTTTTTGTAAAGAATAAAGTGTTTAGATTCTTTATTTTTCTAAAGTAAATATACATCATTTTCCAATGAAAATGAAATAATTTAGATCTAATTCCCTAGATAAGAAAAAATAAGATTTGAAACTATGCAATTGAATTGAAATATTTTGTAAATGTGATATAAATTGAATTCCCCAAGGTTTTTAGTGTTTAATGAATAAAGAGTGCAAATTCTTGATTTTGAAAATGAAAAAATGCATATCAATAACAAGATATTCAAATAACCTAATGCCTGGTCATATTACATAATTTATGCTACGAAAATAAAAAAAATTGCATGTAAGAAATGTCGGGTTCACCAAAATGTTAAGTGGGAAAGATATCTAAGATCCAACAAGTGAATTAACCTAGATCTAGCTTTCCTCTTTGGCTTAACATTAGAACACAAACCAACTAGGGTTTGATGATTGGTAACTACCTCAAAGTAGAGCCAATATTCTAGGGTTAGGTTCCTTTGTTGCAAAGAGGGCATGTTTTATGTGTGATTTAATGAGCCTAATTGACATAAACCCTAGATCTAAAAATGTAATTGATTGCATAGATAAACATAAAAAATTATAGAATTAGGCATATATCTAGAAGATGTAGATAGAGAGGCACTTAGTATATGAAAATTGTTACACCCCAATTGTGTAATTACTATTTACTATTACTATGTAGGGTAAAATGTGAATGTAACGTGAATTCCAAAGATGAATAAATTGTGCTTGCACTTTGTTATCTAAAGAATTATGAATAAATGCTATCTCTTTTAAATGATATGTGAAGAAATGCATATATGTGAAATGGATGGTTATTGAATTAATATTGTAACTATGAGATGTATTATGTGTAATTCATATTTTTTTGAATAGTTGACTACCTTGGGAATATGTTAGTGGATGCAGGGACATGTTCATTCCTCCAGGCGGAGGGGAAGTATCACTCAGGAGAAGATCTTGGTTGGGTAACTAGTAATGTAACCTATCTGAGCTTGCACACACACTCACAGTGGATTGTTGAGTCTAGTCATTAAGTTGGGGAATTGGTAAGTCATCCTTAGCATGAGTGCTTGCATTAGTAAGGGTCTTGTTTGCTATTGAATGCATGCTTAGGTGATATTTATCTATTTGAGCTTATGAGTTCTTCCCTATATTGCTATGCTTATTTCTATAAGGTGAACACACGTGGAATGGATGTATTGTATATATTCATTACACATATCTCTCCTATTGATAAGATAGTAAATATGTATGTGCTTAATTGTACAATCAAATGTATATATATATACATAAATACATGCATACGTATGTATACATGAGCATAGAGGAATATGTATATATATAGTCAATATTATGTACAATATTATTATCTTGTGTGTATAAGAAGTAATGATATATATATTTATATATATCGCTTAGACATATTCCTTTGATTATTGAATGGATTATTACTTTATTGCTTGAATGATATGTATATATAAACATATACACACATGAGCATTAATGCTTATTAGAAGGAATGTGTACATGCTTTATTGACATATGATATATAATAATATATACTAACATATATATACATATACATATATGTGTGTGTGTGTGTGTGTGTGTGTGTGTGTGTGTGTGTGTGTGTGTGTGTGTGTGTGTGTGTGTGTGTGTGTGTGTGATGATATACATATATATATGTATATGTAAATATATGTTATATATTTAAAGTAATTATATGCTTTGAAGTTAATTATCATTAATAAAAATTTAAGGCTGATTGTTAACTTAAACAAAGGTTGAATACATAATTCATGATGGTTGTCATTAAAGGTTGAATGATACACATGTTGTCCATGCATAATGGACGAGTTAATAGCAATATGACTCAACCATTAAGTCGATATAAGAATAGAGACTTGGTCGACACTTTGTATTGATATATCTTTGACTTATTAAACTGGTAGATGCCTTGTCATTGGGTAAATATCTACAATAGATAAATGCATGCAAGATTATGTACAACAAGTTGATGAATTGGTCAAACTGATAAATGAGATGAATTGACTCATGTAAGACTAAGTCGACATGAACTATGTGTTACATATTTGATATTGGTTGATTCAACAAGTGTAAAGCCACACCAACTCTGTAGGAGATTTCTGCTTGCTTTGGCACCACCTTATGAATCCTATTTGCTGTAGATGTTCATTGTGAAGACAATTAGAATATCACCTTTTCTATCATGTGCTGATTTGAAATGGTCTTATGCTGCTATCAACTAGTGAGGTCGAACTATAGCTTTAATTAGTTGAGCATACTCTTATTTGTGTACCACCTTTTAGCTAAGTTGAGTGAGTTGTTATGTATGGAGATTGTTGTCAATACTCATGCCTATTATGTAGGATGAGAAGTCTCTTTTCTATTGTATAATAGTGGAGTTGAACTCTCATTTGGGACGCATTGTGTTCATCATTCCATACACTTTTGCTTTGCATTTATTACCTACAATATTATTCTGCTATATTTAGAGAGAGAGAGCTTTGAGTATTTGTGAGATTATTATAGCATATTGAGTGAAGTATATTATCAACTTGAGAGATAGAGGTATTTTGTGGCATCACTTGAGAGATCAAAGTTAAGCTAGTTGTTGTTTGGAAAAGCCAAATTGTAGTCAAACGATTGGATAAGTGAATACAGGCATGAGGATAATCTTCCTTTATTGTCTTGGCTTTTGAAATATTTTTTCATGATTGCTTAAACTAGTCTATTGTGAATACTTGCATTTAGGGGAAAATAGTATTGCTTTGAAAAAGAATTAGAAACTTTGTTTATACTACTTTGTGAAGTGCTTGTAATTACTCCATAATAGGAGGTATTGTTTGTCATAGGTATTAATTTACTAGATATGATTAAACAATGGTATCTTAATGGTTACTCATAGCTAAGTTATTTGATTATAATAGATAGCTAGTGGGTTACTCCTAGGTTGAGGGGTATATTGAAACCTAGTAAGTTAGAGCTACTACTTGATAGTGGCAATGCACTCTTAAATACAAAGTTACTGTATTAACAAGAGTAGACTAATAGTTTAAATACTTTTAGTTAAGGAGATTATACTCTCGAATGTAATCATCTATTGTTATGACAATTCTTTGATTGAGGTCATTCATTGATGTGATCGTACTCCTAATGAGAATCACTTATTAGTGTGATGTGTTACTAAATGGAGTCAATTGTTTATGAGTATTTAATCTATGATTTGATGAGGCTTATGTATCTATACTCTAGGATATAAAGTTACACTTGGGACTAGTTTTTCTTTTGAAGTAGATAACTTGTTTATGCAAAGATAAGCTCGTATGTTAAACCTGGAGATGGGAATATCCAAGGAAGGGGTAACTTGTGCTTAGGCTTATTGGTAGAAATACCATAGTGAACTAGGAAAAAGGGAGTAACTTAATCTTGGGGTAAGAGATTATCCATGGGAGGGATTACCTATGCATAGAATATAGTGGCCTTAAGTCAAAATGAGCTTAAGAGGTGTAAGTGAATAATGATCTTCACTCAAAGTACTAAGTGAGAAAAATTTGGCCAAAGTAGTGTGATTGCCTTTGGCTCCAATGTTAGTTCACTATGTCCATGTAGTGCATGGTAGTTGTAGCTTGAAGGGTTACAAGTTCTAGTCATGTAGGGCACAACACTAAGCTCAGTGTGGTTTGTCGTACGTGGTTACTCAACCAATCTCTTTGTCAAAGGGTAGGGCTATCTATCATTGATAGATGTGCGAGGGACCACATATGAGCCTGTGGTTGGAAAAAAAGCACTTGAGTGATGCTTCTCCTCCTTAGCAGGCAACATAATCAAAGGTTTTGAAAGGCGGATCCTAGACCATCTATATCTTATGCTCTGAAGCTCAGAGGAGTTATGTATGTATCTTGTAACCATTTTTATGGGATGGTGTAATCATGAATGATATACTTGAGTTCATTCAATATGATATCTATGTTTTGAGAAGATTTGTAAAATTACATTGGAATGCAATGACAATTTGGAATTAATGTTATTTCAATTATGCATGTAATTTACAATATGGGAAGAAATTTTTTTATTACTATGTTTTGGAATCATGGTTTATCACTTGAGGTGAAAAAATTGGAAATTTTATTGTGAAGAACACTGGGGTTCTTACAAAAATTGATCATGAATTGCATGGAAAAGGATGTTGGATTCCCTAGTATGAAAATGAGGGATTTGAATACTTTGAATCAGATTTTGGAAGCTATACGTCTACACTATATAATTGTATTTTGAAATATGTCATCTTCACACCTAAACTTGTAAAACACAACCAAAAAGAGGGGAAATGTTGTGCTATATAGGGTCTTTCCTAATTGAAACCTCAATTTTGGTGTCTCCACCTCCACAAAAAAAAATGATGATGGTATAAATCATGTTCCTTAGGTCAGGAAAAGGAAAAGTAAACAATAGATGATTGTAATAAATGAATGATAATTAATAAAGTTACCTTAGGCATGAAACCTCTATCAAAAAAATGCCAAACCATACAATGCTAAAAGAGTTGATGAATAATGTATGAATTTCCTTGAATACCTACAAGAGATTAGTCACATAACACAATATATTGTTGTAGCAAGCATGTAGAGAATAACTCACATGTATCTTCATAATTTTCACATAATAATTACTTATAGTTCACAATAGAGTGTTCTAATAGTCAAATGAGAGGGAAAATTTGTTTTTATATGTATCTCAATTGATCTTTTTAGATATATGTTGACCTGGGATCATTTTTAAATCACCAAAGGCTAACACTCAAAGTTTGTAACTCTTAAAAAGCAGCTCTCTAGAATAGGACACCCAACACCTGTGTCTAAGGCTTTTTGGCCCAAAATTCTAGGGATGTCAAGGAATTTAATATATTTTCCCAATATGGACTTGACATGGATAAATTATTAATAAAATTAATTGTATATGCAAAATAAGGTGTCAATATAGTGTGAAATTGTCTAGGGCGACAATTTACTACACTACACAAACAAGTTAGGGAAATTTTTACATGGAAGGGTCTCAAGGATGATGTCCTCACCCATATCAAAGAATGCATCATTTTTCAAAATAACAAAATGGAATTAGATATTTCCAAAAAAGATTTATTAGCCCTTACTCGTTGAATATCCAAGATACTGAGAGGGGGGGTGAATCAGTATCTTCTTAAATTTACTGAACAAATACCATCCAATTATTTCAATGCATAAAATAATAAAGATAATTAAGAGCATTAAATCACACAACATGTGAACACCAAGATTTTTATGTGGAAAACCCAAAATGGGAAAAACCACGGTGAGTGTTAGCTCACAATATTGTATAACTGTTTATAGAATATTACAAAAGATGGTAGCTCACTACTAGGACTCACTGTCTAGAAACAAAAAAGGCTCACTACCTACAAATTTACAATGACAGAACGACTTACATCCACAAGATGAACCGATAATGTACATCTAACTAGTGTTGATTCAATTTCAGTGATGCTCAATAAATAGACTTAATGCACTTCATCATCTTCGCAATTTTCGCATGCACGACTTCGTAATTACTACTAATTCTTTTCATATTTCAATCTTCAAACCTGTCCAATATATATACTTGATCCATTTGCAAGCATTAGTTAGGTCGGCCTAATTAGATGCAATCCTTGTTTACCAAGAATACCAACTATCGGCTTCAAGTAGTCACAAAAATATTTCCAGACAATAAATCAAAATGTGTAGCACACTTTATCATGTTGGCATAGACCTAAGATAGGTCGCACATATATTTTCACAACAAAAGTTAATTCACCATAGCTCTAACATTCCATGAAGTTGGCTAGATATAGTCTTAATGAAAAAATGCAACAACAAAGCAATGTCGATTCACCATATGAACATTTGAGCATGAGAGATTCTGAACACACAACCTTTTGACATCCATAAATTTTTCCCAAAAACCACAAACAATGGTAATCAACTGTTAAGGACTACAAATCAAAACACCGGAGGATGATAACTGCATACCGGATCAGGTACCAATTAGAATACCGGATTAAACTGAGAATTGATCTGCAAATTGCAACTCATATATCATGGTGACATCAATGAAAACAAAAACTGTATAAAAGACGTTCTTCATTTTTCCAACAATCTCCCCCTTTGTCATTGATGGCAACATGTGCCGAAATTTCAAAACTAGCAAAAGCTTCTATTTTCAGCATCAAACTCCTATTTACAACATTCTCCCCTTATCACCAATATTTTCCTTCCACTATCACCTTTTCTCCCCCCCTTTGACATCAAGGACAAAGGGTGTCCCCAAAATTGAAATATGAAAACAAGGAAAACAAAGAGACATGTATTAACTGGAGGATGGTGAGCCTTGAATCTCCTTAAGAATACCTTGCCATGTTGATTTACCATTCTCCCAACTTTCCTTTGCAACAATCAACATCTTGTTCAAAGATTCCAACTCTACCAGAGTTTCCTCTACATCATCCAAAGTATTAGGGGTCAGATTTATCTTCTCAAGTTTCTCTGTGCCTGCCAAAGCCTCGGCAACTGGAGTGTACTCCATTCTTATAATTCCACTTAACTAATCAATTTTTTTGATAATCTCTTCCTTCTGCTTCTGTAAAACAAATAATTTATCTTTATGCACAGAGATGGCATTCCAGGTTGATCTATCTCCATCTTTAGATATACTATAAGTACTGGAGACAACAATCAACTAGGACTCAATGGAGTCCATGAAAATCTTAATGTTTTGAGTGGCATTCAACCACTTCAGGAAATAAGCAAGAACAACATTTTCTTCTGATTCATAGATCTGCACAGCTTCCAGGTTCTTCTTAACATTTGTACGTACTAGAACACACTTGTCATGCAACACCAACAACCTTTTCTCTGCTATCTTCTCCTCAACCTCTTGTTTTGTCTTTTCACCAACCCTAGAGGCATACTCCTTAAAAGAATCCAATAACAATCTCAAATTTTCTAAAGGAATGAGAGATGCATCTATAGATGTACCAGGTGTGACCTCCTACAATGCCTTAAGATTGTCTTCAATGAGTTTTGTTCCTTTATGATGAGTTTCAAGAATCTCCTTTCTTCCAAATGCCAGTAATATTATGCACCAGAGAAATCTTCTCCACATCTACATATCCTTCAATCATAGGAAGTTGTAAAATCTCCTGAGGAATTATTGGATGGAATTTGATCTGCTTGGATATCAAGCCTTTCAATATATCATTACCGGAGGAAGGTTCTCCTGGAGACTTAAGAGATTCTACAATTTGCTTTTGATTTTCTTCATTTTTCCTAGCAGATTCCCCATTTTTATTTTCTTCCTCTTTCTTTTCCTTTTCTTCTTCCTTCTCTTCTTCTTCCACTTTCTCTTCTTCTTCTTTCTCCCTTCCTTTTTATCTTCATCTTTATCTTTTTTCTTGTTGTCTTTTCCATCATTTCCTTCATTTCTATTTTTATTTTATTCTTCTTTTGCATTATCTTTTTCTCCTTCATCACTACCTTTTCCCTTTTCAATATTATCTTTTTCATCCTTAGTATGCCCCAGAGGAGCATCATCATGTTTCTCTATTTCTACTTCTCCCTCAATCTACTTCTCCATCTCTAGAGGATAATTTTCAACACCTGTATCTAGAGGTATATCTGCATCAATTATTTTTTAAGGAATCCCTGTATCACCTGTACTAGAAGGAATATTTTCTATAGCCTCTTCTACAAAAACTTCTTCTTTTGTCTTAGGTTTGGAACCAAATGGTTGTGAACCAAGCATACCATACTTTTCAGCTGTGTCCTTTATTACCTCTGTAGTTTCCTTCCTTATCTTCTTTATCTGCTTCTTATCCCTAGTCATTAGAATATTAACCCTTTTCTTCATCCGGAACATATCTGCACATATCTTTTTCAGAGTTTCCAGATCATCTGGGGCTAGAGAAGACCCAATTTTATCAACTGCATCATTCTTGATTTTCTCTTCAAATTCAACAACCTCTGATCTTCTTTTCATCAGGGCTACCCACATATTCTCAAGCACATCTTTATTCACACCATCCCACTTAACTTCCAAGATGATAAAATATTGAATGATAGCTAAAATTAATGTTTTCTTATCCTCTTTTCCAACATGATCATAATATTTTGTTGTAGGATTCAGCATGTTTTCAAAATGTAACACAAGAATTGAGAGTTTCCTCTAATTTGAAATGGGGGCCAAGACTTACTAGAATGTCCTTCCGTTATCCCTGGTCTAGAGAGGCTTCTTCAAACATATTTGCTTCCTTCAGTTCTAGTTTGGTGTGCACATGAACACCAAAATTCTGCTCTTCATCTTCCTCAGAGGATGATACAATATGCACTCTCTTAGAACTAACACCTTCACCAGAGGACACATTTCCTCTTTTCTTCCTTACCAATTTTGAATCAAGATCCTCTTCCTCTTCATCTTGATCATCTATGACACTAAGGTTCTTCTCCCTTGTAGCATTTGCTTTCTTTCCTCACAATCCTTTCTCTCTCATTCATATTACTTTTGAACACAATAAAGAATGTTGTTAGAGCATTTTCTCTGCTCTTCAAATCATCCAACTTATGTAATTAATCAAAAATATGATTGTGATATAAGAGGGATTCACTGCACATGGGTCTCTCCTTTCTCAAGAGATCATCAGGGAATGAATTGCCCTTATACACCTCAAAAGAACAAATTGAGAAAATGATAAAGAATTAAGAATCAGTTATTCTTTGAGAGTTGTTATCAAAGATCCCGAGAGAGCTAGACCAAAGGATTCCTATCCCAGAAGAGGGATCTCTTAGCTAGAAGATGTCAACACAGTTCTAGGATGCCAACGTGGTGCACTGTCATCTAAAAGACACGCTAGTGTCCTGAGCAACAAACAACTCAAGAACTCAGCAGACGAAAATAGATCCTACTTGAAAACTCAGGAGTGGTTCATACAGGACTGTTCAACTAATCAGAAAACCAAATGTGGAAGTAAATGTAGAGATGCTTGGAGAAAGCTTACCCTTTTCTGGGTGTTCAAATCTTCACTCCAAGATCCTTTTCGCAACCTACACACATAATACAAAGGGGAAAGTTATTGGGTGGCTATATAGGGGCCTACCTTAGTTAGACCCCGCTTTGGTGTTCCCACCTCCATGGACAACCAAGTTTAAAAGGAATGCTAAAGGAGTAAACAAAGTGTGTGGTGAAAGCAATACCCGCTCAGGAGTAGAACCCGCACCACGATATGCATGTGGTGACAGAAATACCCGCTCATGAGTAGAACCCACACCACGAGAGTGTAGACAAATGTGTGTAAAAGGAAAGTGAGAAAGAGAGAGAGAGAGAGAGAGAGAGAGAGAGAGAGAGAGAGAGAGAGAGAGTTACCCATGGGCCAAGGCCCTCTTCAGAGCACATAGACACACCACTAAGTGCTTGCTTCAGAGTTGTTACTGTTGTTGGGGGGACCTCAGTCTGGCATGGCTTCCCCTGTGAGTGGACTGCTATCAAAGGAGGAGTCTCAAAGTTGTAGCAAAATAGAGAAAGAGCTAGTGTGATGTCTTGCAACCTTCAAATGAGGGGTAGAAAGAGGTTTTTATGCTTGCAAGGGAAACAAAGAGTTGTTACTTTCGGAGTGTAACTGCCCGGACACGTGTCTCAGGGGTTAACTTTCCAAATTCCACATTTTAAACTCTGGAAACGGATAGGACGCTAGTGGGCCACACATACATTTGTGTGCCACACGTTTGTCCAAAGCTTATATTCTCAGAAAATGCGTCGCCAGGCTTCTATTGCTCAGCCACTTGTCCACATGGAGTCAGAATCGTGAAATTCTGACCCATGGGATTTTGTCATTAATATCTCAAGGTGCCATAAATGCTAGGCATAAATGTCAAGATATGGAATTGCTCCTAGGTGCAATTCTACGATATTGCATTTTCCCCCCACTTTAGTGGGCTTGATTTTGAAAAAATCAACCTCACTAAAGTAGAAAAGAAAAAATTTCATCTAAATTTTTGAGTTTTACGGATTTGCGTGTCAATAGAGATAGACCATAGTGGCTACTATAGCTGAGCTAACTAGAATTGAAAGTGTCCCTAGCATCTGAGCGATCACCAAAAACCGTTGAAGGTTCTAACTTGCAAAACTCAATTTTTAGGTCAGTCTCAAAAAATTAGAAGAAAGCTACCACGGAGAGAGGAATGATTAAGAAAAAAATCATCAATTCGGAAAAAAAATATGATCAAGCGATGATATTATGCCCCCTCCTGAGTTTTCCCCCAGCTTTGAGCCGATTGCACGCTTGCAAACTGCATATGAGGAGTGGGGTGTAGAGATTGTCTAGCTCACTGCAAAGTTGACAACTACCTAGGGGTAGCGTGACTAGCTATCGAGGGAGTCGTGGATGGTGCTCACCGAGTGAGATACGACAGTGAGGAGGGATGATGCCACTGAGTAGGCGTGTGATGCCCTCTAGAGTAGTCTCGATGACCTTGGTGGGCAGCTGGTGGCTGTGATTCTGATAGATGTTCAGCGACTGCATGATCAACTATGACAGGTAGAGCTGACGATATCCTCTCTTCAGGGGGAGATCAGAGGAATGTTGGTGGCCATGTCCACATCACGTTCACATCGCTCACACTCCATGACCACTGTCCAGCCTCTCCTACGACTTCCAAAGCATCCGCTAGAGCCAGAGGGCTTCAGGAGCCATGCGCTGCAGTGATCATCATTAGTTTTGCACCTATTATTTTTTGTAGTGAGATACATATACATTCATCTATACTTGTAGATATTTTTGTATAGACATATATTCATTAGCCACACATTTTTTGTAGTAGTGGCTCAATACATGTACATGACATTGGATACATACATTGCATATATATATATATGGATACATTGATTCTGATTTCATGGTGTTGTTTACTCGGGTGTGTACATTCTTTATTTCTTCACATATGTTTATGCTATGGATGTTATATTCTCATGTGGATGTATGCTTACATTAGATGCTAATAATGATTTAATAAACACACATGACTGTATGTTAATTAAACACAATGATGATCAAATGGGCACACACACACATGCACGTGGTCGTTCATAACACAAAAATTCACATAATGTGTTAATGAACAATGTCAACATATGTAGTTCTACTACTCTTCTCATAGAGAGAGCACCACATAGGTGACACATAGGACACTACACATTGTATCGACAAAGATGCATTGCATTAACAAGTTCTTTTAAAGGCATTACATCCATAGATGATAATCCATAGGCGTCTGAACCATTTACAAAATCACAATGTAAGGGCCTAACCAGTTAGGGCTGAATTTTCCTCTTTGGTCAGGTGGCCATTTAGATTTCTCTGGTTTTCACAGAGAACTAAATCTCCTATTTTAAAGGTTCTAGGGAGCACGCTTTGATTGTACTGTCTAGATAACCATCGTTGATAAGATTTAAGATGTTCGAGGGCTCACAAACGATGTTCATCAAGCATCTCCAACTGATGTAAACGGTTAACTCGATAGGTCTCGTTATCAATTATCCCTTTAAGGGAAACCCGTAGAGATGAAATCTCCAACTCCAAAGGCATGATAGCTTCGGCGCCATACACGAGGTTATAGGGCGTTGTTCGTGTAGCCGTACGAACGCTTGTGCGATAGGCCCATTAAGCGTACGTCGGTTGAATGTGCTATTATTTTCCATGTTTGTTAACTATTTTATAGAGAATAAGTTCAAGGGTTTTATTAGACACTTTCACTTGACCATTAGATTGCAGATAGTACAGTGTGGAAAACCTATGCTAGATGTGGAATTTCTCAAGGACATGTTTCACTTCCTTGTTTTTAAATGGTGTACCATTGTTAGAAACAAGCGTAGTAGGCAATCCAAATCGAGAAATGATGTTATTCATAAGGAAAATATAGATAGCTTTTGCGTTCGTGGATCAGAGTGGGATAGTCTCGACCCACTTCGTGAAGTAATCCGTAGCAGTAATGATAAAGGCATGTCCCTTGGAAGAGGGGGGTGATATCTTTCCAATAATATCCAACCCCCACTTAGCAAATGGCCAAGGGGAAGTTTTATTTTGTAACCCTTGGGTAGGTGCATGAATGAGATGATTATGTTGCTGACATTGAGAGAACTTTTTGACAAAGTCAAAGGAATCTTGTTCCATTGTTTTCCAATAGTATCCCATATGTATCAGTCTTCGTGCCAAGGATTTACCACCAAAATGTTCACCCCCAGAGCCTGCATGGGCTTCCTTAAGGGCAAGTGGTATCTCCTCTTTAGTAAGACACCTAAGAAGCAAGCCATTATAGGCCTTCCTATAAAGGGTTAGACAAGATAACATAGTGAACTAAAAGTTTCCTCACATGAATGCGGTCATTCTTTGTCACATCATCGGGGAAGTTTCCAGTCTTTAGATAGTTATAGATGTTAGAAAACTATTCCCCAGAGTCCACATGGGAACATATAGGGGACTCGGCTTCAGGTTCTTCAGGAATCGCAGGGGTTCGCAAGACCTGGACCATGAAATGGTATTCTTTCGTATCTTCTTCAGAAGGTACCAAGGAAGTTGCACTCACCATGGCGTCAGCATGTCTATTTTCTCTCCTAGGGACATTATCTATCATGAAAGAAGAGAACTGTTTAAGCAAAGACAAGGCAAGGTCTCACTATCGGGACAACTTACTTTTCTTGGCTTGATAATTTACCATTATCTGGTTCACTATAAGTTCAGAGTTGCCTAGGATATGGAGATGCTTGATTTTTAGTGCAATCACGACATGTAAGCCAACTATAAGGGCTTCGTACTCAACAATGTTATTGGTACAAGGGAAATTAATCAAAAGGATAAGGGAATTGGTTTACCTTCAGGGGATATTAGAACCATGTCTACTCCGGAACTAGTTTGACACCTTGATCCGTCGAAATACATTTTCCATTTAGGGTCGTGATTGATTACAAAAATGTTTTCATTGGGAAACACATCCAAGCCAGGAAAGGAGTGAGATGAGGGAGCGTCTACCAACTGATCCACAACCACTTGACCTTTTATTGATTTCTGAGTAACAAAATTTATGTCAAACTCGGAAAGCAACATAACCCATTTTTCTAGCCTTCTTACCAGATTAGTGTTGGAAAAAAGATGTCTTAAAAGATTCATTTTTACTATGACATGTGTTTCAGCATGGAGGAGATAGTACCTTAACTTCTGTGTAGTGAAGATGAGAGCAAGAAATTGCTTCTCCATGGAGGAATAATGGGTCTCGTAGTCAACTAGGACAC
The DNA here is from genome assembly GCA_007258455.2 of Sequoia sempervirens. Taxonomy (NCBI): domain Eukaryota; kingdom Viridiplantae; phylum Streptophyta; class Pinopsida; order Cupressales; family Cupressaceae; genus Sequoia; species Sequoia sempervirens. Next base: position 69,038,588 of record VDFB02252616.1, read on the forward strand.
GACTAATGTAGTAGACTGCTCTTTCCTTCCTAGTGTCATTATATTGAGCTAAAAGAGCTGCCAAAGCATATGGTGATGCAGCTAGGTAAAGCAGAAAAGGTCTATCTTGCACAGCTGACATCAATACGGGAGGATTGGCCAAGTAGGCTTTGATCGACTCAAAGGCTCTTTGACATTCCTCATCCCATATGAAACAAACATCCTTTTTAAACAAGCGAGTGAAAGGAAGGGTACGATCAACCAACTGAGATATAAATCTACGAATCGCCTGTATCTTCCCTTGTAGACTTTGCAACTCAGTAATATTCCTTGGTGGAGGCATGTCAATGATGGTGTCAATATTTTTAGTGTCAACCTTGATCCCATGATGAGAGAATATAAACCCCAGAAGCTTGCCGATGTCAATGCTGAAGATGCACTTAAGGGGATTTAGTCTCATTTTATAGAGTCGAAGTCTTTCGAAGATAAGATGAAGGTTCTTGGGATGATCTTGATGGGTTACTAATTTTGTCAGTATGTCATCGATGTAATCTTCTAAAATATTGTGAATTAAATCATGAAATATTAGGGTCATCGCCCACTGGTAAGTAGCTCCCGCATTATTTAACCCAAAGGGAATGACCACATAATAGAAAGTACCCCACAGGGTAGTAAAGGCTGTCTTGTACTAATCATCTGGGTTAATATAGATTTGATTATAACCTGAGAAGCCATCCATGAAAGAAAGCAATGCATGGCCTTTAGTCGAGTTGACAATCATATCTATATTAGGTAGAGGAAAATCGTCTTTAAGAGAAGCCTTGTTAAGATCTTGAAAATTGATACATATGCGAATATGACCATCAAGATTACTAACAACAACTATATTCAAAATCCAAGGGGAGTAATCGATAGGACGAATAAATCCTGCTTTCAATAGTTTCTCTATCTCAATCTTAACCATCAATACCATCTTGGGATTTATCTTCTGAATTTTTTGCTTAACTAGCTTGGCATCAGGACATAGGACAATATTATGAACCACTGTAGATTCGTCAATATCGGGCATATCCTCATATGCCCAAGTGAAGATGTCCGAATGAGAATGTAAGAGATCAGTATGTTCATCTGCTTCTTCCGAAGAAAGGCACTTCCTGATTTTGATCACTTTTTTAGAGGATGTAGGACTCATGGAGATATCAACAGTGTCCCCCTTAAGGAGGGAGTTATGGTCCTCATGAGGGGGTATCACAATGTCATCACTGGTTTTGGATAGAGGGTCCTCCTTGTCAATGCTCAAGACTGACTCTTTGAAATACACCTGGCTATGCAGACGATACATGAATCGTCATTTGTGATGATACAAAGGCAACGGGGAATAAGCACCTAGAAATTCCTCCAACGCTTCATCTGAAGAGAAGACATCAAGAGGGATTTTCTCGACTTTCTCCCTTTCCTCTATTAACTTAGGGTGAACAAGGTTTAATAGTTTGGCTGAAATCATATTAACACTCCACCAAGGATTTTGTTTAGACTGTTCAACAGAACATCCTAGTCCCAAATAGCGTCGTCGCGGCTTAAGATGGATGGGGACTTGAATTCCTTGCTCGATATGCCCTAGGCATTTTTTTACCATAGCCATACCAAGAAGCGAGCTCATATCTGAACCTAGCAAGTTTGCATTCCTCAGGAGGTGGTGGATCCACATAAAGTGTTTCATTCCACCAATAGATATCAAATGATTCTATGGGGGTACTTCCACTTTCCTTGTCGAGCTCACAAATGTTAATTTACTTTGTAAGGGGAAGATTGTTTTTCTTAGTGTAGGAAGGAGTGGTCTCCTAAAGAAGGTTACACTTCTTCTCCTCAACAAGATCCTTATCTTCCATTGTATCAGGGGCATGTGGAAGGTCCACGCAAGAAAGATTCACCTTATATTCTGCGATAAAGAATTTAGAAAAGTTCAAGGAACCCCAATCATCTCCAAGGAAAGCATTTGTTTGAGAAGTCAATGAGGAAGGTTCAAGATCTTCTGCTTTAGGTGGTTCTTCATTTCCAACACTCGCCCTAGGGACAACTTCCAAAGAGGGTATTGATGAGGAACATGCCATAGCATTAGCACTCAAAGAAGGAATACAATTCTTGAGGGTAGATATAGTCGAAGTGTGACCGATGATGGCCAACTCACAGAGGTGAATGCCTTTCGAATCCACTTTAACTGTAACTACTCTATTATTTGAGACAAATTTCAAGGAATGGTGTAAAGTAGAAGTTACCACACCCATAGCATGGATCCAAGGTCTCCCTAAGAGGAGATTATATGGTAATGGGTCGGGCATCACATAGACCAACGTGGGTAAGGTAACAAGGCCTAGCTGCAAAGGAAGTATTATCGTACTTAGAGCTTGGTGGCCAGTGTTATCAAATCCACGAATATACAAGGAGGAAGCTACTAAAGAAGATGAATCAATTTTAATTTTAGGTAGTAGGTCCATACCACAAACATTGAGATCCGAACTAGTGTCAATGAGGGTATGCCTAATACCGATGTTGTTAACATTGACTATAATCATCAAAGGCTTTGCTTGCTTCTGCACATTTGAAGGCAAGAGTTCTTGCGGGTGGAACATGATATTCATCAAATTTGTATGAATATGAGCCAACACATTAACGTCTGTGGGCCTAGCGGAGGTAGGAAAGAGAATCTTTTGTAAAGCTTCCTAAAGCATCTCTTGATAAATTAGAGCGGTCTAAAGCAAGTCCCAAAGCAAGATCTTAGCCAGAGTAACATGAAGCTACTCAACAAGATCATAATTGCCTAGTGCTTTGATCACAGGCTTAGGTGCTGGTTGAGAAGGTGGTAAAGAAGTAGGGACATAAGCTTGTGAAGTAGGAACAAAATTTTGTTGATTCAAGTTTTGTTTATTACTCCTTGTAGGATATGTGTGCCCAACAACGTTATAAGATGTAGAGTCCATAGCTTTCACAAACTTTGAGTACAATTCTGACAAGTTGTTATGACAGGAAATTCCATAGACCAAAGAGTTGGTTGGGGTCACATAGCGATGGGTTTCTTAGGGCTCAGAGGAGCCACTGAGACCACCACCATGTTTATAGATCCCTTAGCCTGTAAAGAGGAGACTCATTCGGGAGATTTGCTGATAGGTGGGAGTGCTTCTAAGAAATCATCTAGAGCATCCTCCAGCATATCAAAATCTTCCTCAGAAAAGCCACTATCATGAACATACACCATCGCAAAGAAAGTTCCAATGTTCATGTCGGGTTCACCAAAATGTGATATAAGAGGGATTCGTTGCACACGGGTCTCTCCTTTCTCGAGAGATCACTAGGGAACGAATTTCCCTTATACACCTCAGAATAACAGATTGATAAAACAATAAAGAATTAAGAATCAGTTATGCTTCAAGAGATGTTATAAGAGATCCCGAGAGAGCCAAGCCAAAGGATTAATGTCCCAGGAGAGGGAGCTCTCAGCCAGAAGATGTCAGTGTAGTTCTAGGACGCTAGCACAACGTGATGTCATCTAAAAGATGCGTTGGCGTCCTGAGCAACAAAGAACTCAGGAACTCAATAGACGGAAACGGATCCTACTTGCAAACTCAGGAGTGGTCCGTACGAGACTGTTCAACTAATCAAAAAACCAAATGTCGAAGTAAATGCAAAGATGCTTGGAGAAAGCTTACCTTTTTTTGGGCATTCAAATCTTCACTCCAAGATCCTTTTCGCGACCTACACACAGAAGACCAAGGAGAAAGTTGTTGGGTGGTTGTATAGGGGCCTACCTCAGTTAGACCCCGCTTTGGTGTTCCCACCTCCATGGACAACCAAGTTGAAAAGGAATGCTAAAGGACTAAAAAAATTGTGTGGTGAAAGCAATACCCGCTCAAGAGTAGAATCCGCACCATGAGAGTTTAGAAAAATGTGTGTAAAAGGAAAGTGAGAAAGAGAGAGAGAGAGCATTACCCATGGGCCAAGGCCCTCTCCAGAGCACATAGACGCATCGCTGAGTGCTTGCTTAAGAGTTGTTGCTACTGTTGGGGGGACCTCAATCCAACATGATTTCGCCTATGAGTGCACTGCTATCAAAGGAGAAGGAGTCTCAAAGTTGTAGCAAAATAGAGAAAGAGCTAGTGTGATGTCTTCCAACCTTAAAATGAGAGGTAGAAAGAGGTTTTTATGCTTGCAAGGGCGGCAAAGAGCTGTTACTTTTAGAGTGTAACTGTTAGGAAACGTGTCTTAGGGGTTAACTTTCCATATTTCATGTTTTGAACTCGAGAAACGGATAGGACGCTAGCGCACCGCGTAGATGTCTGTGTGTCACGCGTTCATCCAAAGCCTATATTCTCAGAAAATGTGTCACCAGGCTTCTATTGCTCAGCCACTTGTCCACATGGAGTCAGAATTGTGAAATTCTAACCCATGGGATTTTTCATTAATATCTCAAGGTGCCATAAATGCTAGGCATAAATGTCAAAATATGGAATTGCTCCTAGGTGCAATTCTGCGATATTACACTAATGTGCCACTAGTCTGGATGAATCCCAAAATACTGTATCATCCATTCCAGGAAGTCTCTTCATGAAATTGAACAACAAACATATAATCAATGAGCCAAATTTAAAAGCATACTTCTTTTCCTTGGTCATCCTCAAATTCTCAAGCAACTGTAATCAGAGAAGTTTTCTTAGGTCATAATCTACACCATTGACCACCATATCAAAACCAGTATAAATAGTTGTGGCCGAAATAGAGTCCTCTTTGTTGGTGAAGTAAATTTTATGACCAATTATCATAGTGGCATATTTCACGGCTGGATTAGTGATGGAATTTTTTGTAAGAGCTCTCTTATCATATTCGACATCGGTGAGTTCCATCACAACCTCATTCTTCACTACTTTCAACACAGGTAATGATTCGGTGTCACAAAGTCCTGTAATAGCCTTAATTGCTTCCTTAGTAATGAGATGGGGTTGGTAAGTCCACATGAATTTTTCATGCATTTTGTTGAGTATTGGCTTCACAAACTTGTCATCAACCGTAGAACTAAAATTAGGAAAGTAGTTCCACCTATCCAATTTCTTTGTGACAACATTTGAGTATTCAGGTTTCACCAAGAAATTGTCTTCAGTGAAATATTTATCAATTTTCCATAATTGAATTCATCTATTTTTACTTGAATGTACATTCTTGTATCCTCTATCGGCATAACCCCATGAGGGATCGATGAGAAGGCACCCCTAGGGTATTCTTCGTAGACCTTCATAGAATACTTCCTATACAATGGTCTAGGTCCTAAAGCATTAACAACTACAGGGATTGCCATTCTTCTCAATTTCCAGCTCAAAGAACTTAGAAAAGATGATACTCACAAATCCACAACACGGATAAGTAAAATACCTTTTTCTTCAGGAAGAACCAGAGTTAGGGTTCGCACAACTCAAACTCCAAATTGCCTCAGGAACGATCCAAAATTCTTTCTAAATTCTTCAAACACACAAGTGATTAAAATTCCCTACTAAATCACTTAATAAAATAATGATCTGCCCTAGTTTGCATTAAATGCGGTAGGATACAAAAAGTTGCTAAAAACATTCTTCACAACATAGAAAACCCTAATTCACTTTGCAAAACAACATGCCTGCATATTTTCTTTTGGTTTCTTTTGCAAAACCTCTACCTCATCATTCCTTACAACATATTTGTGTGTCAAAGTATGACACACCAAATATCTAGGGGGTCGTACAATTTTCTGTTAAAGCTCCTCCTAAGACCATGCAAAATCTAGTTCCTAGAGGAATTGTCTGTACCAGATGAGGGCACAAACACATCTATTGTTTCAGGCTCTTCTTTCTTTCTCCAAATTTTGTTCATCTCTTGCTTCACTTCTTCTTTTTCAATTTTCTTTACCGGTTCATTCTACTTTACCAGAGCAGACTGCTTTCCCCTTTTATTTCTACAAACTCGTGAGATCTGTCCCGATATGTTACAATTATAGCAGACAACATTTCTCTGATTAGTTTGACTTCCATTGACTCTTGTTCTACACTGATTAGCTTTATGTCCATACTTGTTGCAAGTATAACAGTAGGCATTAAAAGATTGATTTACTCTTCCTCCATTAAACTGATTCATCATTTGAGTTTTGCATTCACTGGCTTTATGTCCAATTTTATTGCAAGAAAAACATTGTCTAGAGAAGGAACCAGAAAACTAATTCATCCTATTTCTGCAATCAGTTGCCCTATGACCATATTTTTTACAGGAAAAGAAAATACCATTGAAAGATGGATACCTTTTTGCATTTGGTTATCTGATAGGAGGTTTTCTAGAAAAGCTCTTTGAGTTTCTTTTACGCCTCCCTTTATCTTGAGTCTTCTGATTATTCACTATTTTTTGTACACTCTTGGAACTTTCACCAGTATCATTTCCCAAACCTCCTTTGTCTTTAGAAGGCCTCTTCCCTACAATTAATTCATCAAGCTTATTAGAGCTAGGTTTGAAACTCTCTTCACAAAGCTTTGCTTTCTCCAGATCTACTTTCAAATTCACCACTTCTTGTTCAAGCTTAGTGCATTCATCAGTTTTGCTTTGCACCATTTTATTCAGACATTCTTCTATTCTTTTCTTTTCCTCCACTTGTACCTTCAAACAAATAACCTCCTCATTTGCTTGCTTCAGCTGCTTAGTCACTTCCCTATTTCTTTCTTTGAACTTCAATTTCTCTTTCAGGTTTCAGACACATTCATTTGCCTCCTCAATATTTTCTTTCACCTCTCTATTTTCACTTTCAGCTTTATCAAGATCTTCAAGTACAGTCTAGAGCTCTTCTTTATCATTGATTTGTTCCATCTTTAGGATCTTCCTCAAGTTGTTAGGCTTCTCGAGAGGAACTAATCTCTGATACCAATTGTTGAATATCCAAGATACTGAGAGGGGGTTGAATCAATATCTTCTTAAATTTATTGAACAAATACCATCCAATTATTTCAATGCATAAAACTGTAAAGATAATTAAGAGCATTAATAGAACATGAAATTGCACAACACATGAACACCAATATTTTTACATGGAAAACCCAAAATGGGAAAAGCCACGGTGAGTGTTAGCTCACAATATTGTATAACCGGTTATAGAATATTACAAAAGATGGTGGCTCACTACTAGGACTCACTATCCAGAAACAAAAAAGGCTCACTACCTACAAAGTTACAATGATAGAATGGCTTACAGCCACAAAATGAACTGATAATGTACACCTAACTAGTGTTGATTCACTTTCAGTGATGCTCAATAAATAGACTTAATGCACTTCATCATCTTCGCACTTTTTGCATGGATTTGCAATTACTACTACTTCTTTTCACATTTCAATCTTCAAAGCTATCCAATATATATACTCGATCCATTCACAAGCATCAATTAGGTTGTCCTAATTAGATGCAATCCTTGTTTACCAAAAATACCAACTGTTAGCTTCAAGCAGTCACAAAAATATTTCCAAACAATAAATCAAAACATGTAGCACACTTTATTGTGTTAGCATAGACCTAAGATAGGTCACACATATATTCACACAACAAAATTTAATTCACCATAGCTCTAACATTCCATGAAGTCGGCCAAATATAGTCTTAATGACAAAAAGAAACAACAGAGCAATGTCAATTCACCATACAAACATTTGAGCATGAGAGATTCTAAACACAACCTTTTGACATCTAGAAAATTTTCCCAAAAAATGAAAACAATGGTAATAAACTTTTAAGGACCATGGATCAAAACACCGGAGGATGATAACTGCATACCGGATCAAGTACCAGTTTAGAATACCAGATTAAACTGATACTTGATCTGGCAGTTGCAACTCATATATCATGGTGACATCAATGACGACAAAAACTGTATAAAAGACGTTCTTCTTCATTTTTCCAACATTACCCATCCCATAGCTGAAATGAGAATGTGTCTTGATGGATTTCAATGTGGGACTTCCTAAAGTCCAAGGTAAGGACTATATATACATTGATGTGGATATTATAATGAACTATGCATATTTATTTATAAAATATTTATATCTTAAGGTGTTGTACAAATGGTTGATTTGTTCAAGGAAGTAATGAAGCTTCATTAACAACCCAAGAACATCATGCATGATAGAGACACTTTATTCATTGATTTTTTTATGAGAGATATTTCTTTTGGCGAGAATTGAGCTCATCCCCAACACTAGCCACCATTTGCAAATAGATGGACCAATTAATATTGTGAAAAAATGGGTTGAAGGTTATTTGATAAATTATGTTGGTGATCAACAAAATACCTGGATCAAGTGAATTTACTTGGTGGAGAACTTTTACAATACCACCTACCACATGTCAATCAAGATGGCATCATTCATGGTTTTGTATAGGTATGAAGCTTGAAGCTTCATTGATCTCACTCTAGAAAATAGTAGTGTACTAGGAGCAAGTGATGTGATAAAATAGAGTCAATATATTCTAAAGTCACTCAAGAATAACCTATAACAAGCTCAAAACAAAAAAATATATGTATGCAAGCCATCATAGGATTGAGAGAATAGTTAATATTGGAAACATGGTTCTTGTGAGATTTTATTCATACTAGAAATCTTCCCAAAAGGAAAGTGGATTAAAAAATATTTCTACAAGCCTTATACAATTCTGAGAAGGATTGGTGAAGTGGCCTATGAGTTGGAGATGCTAGAGGGAAGCAAGATACACAATGTTTTTTCTTAAAAAGGCACTAGGAAAACATATAGAACCCTTATATGTGTTTCCTCTAAACGATGAAGATGGAAAACTAATTTTGATTCTTGAAGTAGTCATGGATATAAGGGAGAGGAATCTAAGAAATATAAGCACCAAGGAGTACCTAATTTTATGGAAATATCTTCTAGTGGAGGATTTAATATGGGAAGACCCATAGATATTGGAACTATTATCACCTAAGTACACACCCTTGCTAAGTTGCAAAACTTAGCTTACTGGTGAAACATTGAATCTTTTCCAGGTTTGTGGGTCACCTATGACCAAAAAGAACCTCTAGAGAGGGTTGGTTCCCTTTGGTTCTATCACCTAAAATGACTTGACTATTGTTTTTTGTTGAGAAAAAAATATAGGATGACATGAATCAAAATTTACCTATGTGGGTGATGCACCAAATATGTTTTTTCAAGACTTTACACTGATGTTTTAATGTACACAACTAATCAATAACTTGGCTATTTGTGCACAACATCAACATTTGACATATCTATGTATTAGTATTTCATGGAAAGTTCTATGTTTTTTTGCAATTTTAGAAGGAAGAGAAATAGTAATCTTCACAACTAACATGTGTTTAAACAATGAAACAAGCAATGACCTACAAAAATATTATCCTTTTTGCTTGAAAAGTGATGAAAATAAGACATTCATTCAAGGATTGACATACAAAAATCACAAAAATGACATCAATTATCTTGCATACATAATGGAAAATAGAAGTTTTGAAGGCCAAAATTGCTCAAAATTTATTGATTGCATGTTTCCCTTACAACAAAACAAGTCTAAAAACTTTCTTGAAAAATGCTTTGAAATAGAAGTATTACAATGCTTTGTTTTAGTGTGAAAACTAAAACTTAGAGTTTACAATACACCAAAAGGACAAAAAGAAGCTTTTACAACTTACAATACAACTCCAAAAAGTGAAAGAAATCTCTACAAAGTGAGTTTAGTTTTCCTTTTGTCTATCCTATGTTGGAGAGAATAGAGAACAAACATTATGAACATTTAAGACCACTGCTTTGACCAAGTTGTTGGACCAATCCTCATTTGGGTGCTGAAAAACTATTTCAGCTAGTTTTCATCCTCAAAAATCTCCACCAAGGCATTAGTGAGATAGAATGCTACCCTTTTCAACCACCTTTTTTCTTATTTTCTACTAAAAAGGCTCCTATATGCTTGCCAACTGTTAAAACTACTCATAAGTATCCCCTAGATTTTTGGAAGAAGTTAAAGTTGTCGCTTCATGTGGCATTGGTTGATTAAAAACTACTCATAAGTGGCATCAAACCACCAACTGTCATAACTAGTCATTTACCATGTTTAGAGGAAATCTGTTGATGAACTAAAAAGGTCAACAATCCCTTGGCGTAGGATAACTTTTAGATTTTCAATTTTGACACATGCTTTATGTCTTCAGGATGTTCTTTATCTACCACTTTCCACCACTAGTCTCTTTTATCATGATGCATTTTTATTTTCAATAGTCTCATTGTATATGCTCCTCCTATCTCACTTCACTTATGGTTGTCCTTGACACCTTCATGATCATGTTAGATGCTTTGACATTTTTCTTTTCTTTACATCACTTGTATTGACAATCATAGTACCCCTTGGACTATCACTTTAACCTCTTTTCCCTCAACTTACTTCTTAGCTACAAGAAGGGTCATCGTCACATGCATTGCATATCATACAAGTTATTGTGTTGATCATCATTGTTTATAAAAGTGTTACCAATTTTTTGCTACAACTCAATTGGTGGAGTTGAATAAATATTGTTATATCTTAAAGTGAAAATACAATTATTTCTGCATATGCTTAAGTGTTGTTTGCATTGCATTCATCATTCATCAAGTGACGGTTGCACAGGTGTTTCGAGATAACTGAAATTCAAAAGTATTGCTCAAGTAATTTATAGATCAAATGGAGTACATAACTGAGTATACAAATGATAAAGCATAACATAATGCTTTCATTTATTTCATGAATTGATTCACATTACATGTTTTCATTTGATTGCAAGAATACAAATGATAATACAAATTTGCAATTCAATGTTTTCTTTTAGAATGGAAATGAAAGAACAAAATTAAATATCCACACAAGTCGTGGTTTTAGCCGTTTCCATTCATAACAAGAAAGGAAATATACAACTGAAAGAGGAAAGCAGATAACATAGGACATATCCGTCATTGCCTGAGTTGGTCTTTGGTTGTTTCCTCGTAGCTTGCTCCGTCCTACTTCTGCTCCTAAGTGTGCCTGCAAGAGATTAAGAAGGGCGTCAATTAAGAGCTCGGGATATGAACTATACTACATGCCATACTAACAGAGATATATGTCAATCCTTGCAATGCATAGAACCAACTAAAGGAAGGAACAAAATCATGAACTGAAAAGAGAGAATATCATCATCACATATTGTTTTTATGCTAACATCGTTGTTTCCTTGTGTAGGTATAGGAAAAATCATGAAGCTGGTTATCATTTGAAGATCAAGCATGTGGAGAAAAATGGGCTCCCACAAGGGTAGAGCTCGGCATGTTGCCCTCATGCATTACAAATGGGGCTGAATGATGGAATGCAATCATCATGTTCATCAGAACTATACAACTGAAAGAGTAAAACGAAGTTTCAGTCATCAAAGAAATTAAGGAAAGTGTTTCATGTCATGATGATGATAGTGAGCAGGCATACATAATGCCTTATTAGTAAAGCTTCTAACAGATGATACAACACATAGTGGGTTTTATTTTATAAGAATGTTGAGCTGAAAATGCATGTTCTTTTTTGAAGCATTCGCGTACATTGTATGAGAGGTAACAAGCATGAAGGTAATCATACAAGCAAAGTGGTGAGTGAAGATCATCAGATGCTATGAGCCATTCATGAGGGAGCCAATACCATAAGACTATAAGATTAGGCCTTAGCCAGTGAATGATAGATATGGTGTTGTGTATGAGAACATAATCATTTTTTTGGAACATATTGCAGATGCCATGTGAGTAGCAACAATGGTATGAAAGTAAGTATTTTATCATTTTATGACAATGAACAAACTAAAGGAGCCTTCAATAGGCATAAAAAATCTTTCAATACATGAATATCCATAAGAGGTAAAGGTAAAGGATATAGAGAATACCAGAGGCTTTAATCTCTGTCAAGCATTTAAATGAAAAGCATATAGCTGCAATTAGAATAAGAAAATAGTGAAGAGGAAGACTATTTCAGTCCCAGAGGTGCAATTATCATGCTGCTATAGGATAACAGAGGGAATTTCTTTCATTTTCCCAAATACCCATATGAAGTTTTCATCTTAAATACAGATTTTCCTCTTGTTTCAAAAATCCCATTTGATGGTTTTGACAGATTAAAAGATAGGTTTTCTTTCATTTTCAGAGTTACCCACATGGGGTTTTCAACAGAAAGTAAGAGATAAATTATTTCTTTAAGAGTCAATGCATATTCATGATGTGTTTTCAACAGGTTCAACAAAAAATGTAGTAACAAGTGAGTTTATTCCAGAATTACAAAGGTTTCTTTCATTTTCAGAGATACCCACTTTGGGGTTTTTCATAAAATGCAGAATTTCTTCATTTTTTACAAGTGCCCATATGGGGTTTAGTGTTACAAGCACTCCTTTGTGCTTTCATGGCACGACTTATGATGAAATGAGGAAATAAAAATGAGTGGTTCTTCAAAGAAAATCAGAGCACGTATTCATGGTGTGGCCTGTATGATGGTCATAAGTTTGCAAATAGAATCAACTTTCTGCAGTAATAGAAACCTTTCTTAAGCTTTTGTTTTAGAAATGCTAACAGAAATACAAAGAAAAATAAACTTACCATGCGAGCCTTGGGAAGAGATCAAACTCTCAGCCGAGCTCAGTTAGATCCCCTGCAATGTCTCCTCATGGCGCCTCATCGAGAAGGAAGAGAATAGTAAGGAAACACTTGGAGGCCGAGATATGTAAAAGGATGCATTAGATAAATATATCATAAGTCGCTGCCTATGAGGCTATTTTCTCATCAAACGAGCCAAGAAACAAAAGAGAAGATTAAAAATAAGCTTACCATGGCTTGGAGGCAGAGCATGATCAGAATTAAAGAGAAGCAAAGCTCGAATGGAAGCTCCAAATCAAAACCCTAGCTTACATGGCGGCCCTTTCTCAACAGAACATTTTTTTCAAAGTCACAAAAGGCAAATGATTCAAATTTAGGGTTTCCTTTAGGTTTTGTCTATTCCTCATGCCCTAATTCGAAAATGGGGTTTTTGTTTAAGATTAATGCCTTAGATTTATTCTTTAATGTCTTATACATGCCCTAGGTCGAGCATTATAGAGGTCTTCACATTATGATTTGCCTAAGTCTTTAGGCTTATTTGATAAAATATTTTATGGCCTAAGACTTTAGGGATTTGTGAAACGTCAATTTTGTGCCTTAGTTAGAATTGAGGAATGATTAAATGCCTTATATTTTAATTGATTTTGGAAAAAATAAATTAAAATAAGAATGATAAAGTCAGATATGCCTTGGAGAATAAACCTTTGTCACTTAGGTTTTGCTTTTTCAATTGATTTTAAAGAAAAATCAATTAAAATATTTATAGATCACATTATTTTTATGATTTTTTAAGAAAATCAATATTCTAAATGGAGATATAAGGTTGTAATTGTTTTGCAAAAGATTTTCCTAAATCTTTAGTTGCAAAAATTGAGTCAAATTGAGAGAATAATTAAATCTGCAAGCTATGTAAAGTAGGAATAAAACGAATTGTTTTATTCTTTGCTATTTTTAGCAAATCATTGTTGCTTTTCTTCCTTGGTCGGATTTTAATTTCTAGATGGAGAGATGAGGTGTTTTTTTTCTTTAAAAGAAGATTTGGCCTTTTTCGAGGAGCTTTTTAGTATGTATTTGCAAAAAGTGTCCTCTTTTGTGCAGACTTTTGAGGCAGTTTTTGATACCTTTCCTTGAGCTCAGTTTAGGGTTTTGGAGATATATCTTGTGAAAAACTTAGTGTTTTTCTAGTTCAATTTGTGGTTTCTTGCTCTAATACACTTTTTGAGAGCTTGTAAACTTTTTGTACTCAGTTTAGACAGATACACTCTTTCAGTTTCAATAAAGCAGTAGAGTTCTCATTTTTCTGGTCTCAATTTTGTGATGGCAATCTGATGTCTTTGTGTTTTAGATTTGAATCCTTACATGTCTTGCTATTGTGAATCTTTGTTCATAATTACATGCTTGTAGGTTGCATGTTGTATTTAGTTCCTTTTACATCTTCATGCAAATCACTGATGAAAACATGTGCTAATAAGATTGTGAGGGCTATTGTGATAGAGAAACTATTATGAGTGATTAAGTCTGAATTTTCATAAGTCTAGTGAATCATCTGTTAGTCATAGGTTTTAATTTCACTCATCTTTCTAACTCTTTCCCTCAGAAAATATTTTAGAGTAGAATATATCATTCAGAGAACCAGCTCACTCTGGAGATTCCTTCTTCATTCAGATCACCCACATCTGAAGAAGGTTTCCATGTGTCATTAGATTGTTGAATTTCATATTCAGCAGGGTGCAAATCTAATTGATAACAAAAAGTATAGTTATCCTCTTAGTCATTTGCATGTTCTTAACACACTCACTCTTTCATTCAGTGCCATATCATGGAACATTGTGGTCTTGGTTTGTCTTTAATGAATTTGAATATATCATGCTGAATTTTGTGAGTTCACCTTACAAAATACATATATGCAATTTTATATGCTCCTTCTATGTCACAAAGACTTATCTCATAGAGAAGGAGCATCTAGCATTGCATGCGTATTTTGTAAGGCGAACTCACAAACTTCAACATGATATATGCCAAATTCATTAAAGACAAACCAAGAACACATTGTTCCATGAGATGACAGTGAATAAAAGAGTGAGTGTGTTAAGCACATGCAAATGGCTAAGAGGGCAACTGTAATTTTTCAAAGAATGATGATAACACAGTAACTTTTATGATATGCAATGCATGTGAAGATGACCCTTCCTATAGCTAAGAATTAAGTTGAGGGAAAAGCTAAGGAAAAGGAAGCAAATAAAGTGATAGTCCAAGGGGTACTATGAATGTTAATACAAGTGATGTAAATCAGAGAAAAATGTCAAAGCATCTAACATGATCATGAAGGTGTCAAGGACAAACATAAGTGAAGCGAGACAAGAGGATCATATGCAAAAGGACTATTGAAAAGCAAAAGGCAGCATGAGCAAAGAGACTAATGGTGGCAAGTGGTAGATAAAGAGCATCTTGAATACATTTAAAGCATGTGTCAAACTTGAAAAACTTTAAATTATCCTACGCCAAGGGATTGTTGACCTTTTTAGTTCATCAACACATGTCCTATAAAAATGGTAAATGAATAATTATGATAATTGGTGGTTTGATGCCAGTTATGAGTAGACTTTAATTAGTCAATGCCACATGAAGCAACAAATTTAACTTCTTCCAAAAATCTATGGGATACTTATGAGAATTTTTAATAGTTAGAAAGCATATAAGAGCCTTTTTGGTAGCAAATAAGAAAAAAGGTGGTTGAAAAGGGTAGCATTCTCTCTCACAAACACCTTGTTGGAGCTTTTTGAGGAGGAAAAGTAGCTAAAATAGTTTTCTAATGCCCAAATAAGGATTGGTCCAATAGCTTGGTCAAAGTAGTGGTCTTAGATGTTTATAATGTTTTTCCTATATTCTCTCCAACGTAGGATAGACAAAGGAAAAATAAACTCACTTTGTAGTTTAGTTCTTTTCACTTTGACGCAACATTGCAAACTTTTAAAATTTTCTTTTTGGACATTTTTGATATTGTAACTCATATTTTTCAATTTTTAGACTGAAAACAAATACTTTGTATCAAGCAAGAGACACATATTTTCAGACTATGTATTGTTACAAGAGCATCTTCTATCAATAAAAAGAGTATTTTGGCCTTCAAAAGTTTTGTTTTTGTTGTGTTTATGAGGTAATTGATGTCATTTTTTGTGATTTTCATATTGGAACCCTCAAATCAATGTCTTATTTCTGTCATTTCAAAGTAGAGGAGATATATTTGTGTAGGTTATTGCTTGTGTCACAGTTCAAACAAGTGTTAGTTTGTGAAGAAAATCACACTTTCTTCCTTCTAAAACTACAAGAAAACACAAACCTTTCAATAAAAAACTTGTACATAGGTATTCCAAACACTTATGTTGTGCATAACAACTAAAAACATTGATTAGTTTTATGTCAAAACAATAGTCTAAAGTATGAGAAAAACACATTTTCAGTGCATCACGTTAGTAGTAGATTTATTTCATGTTGTTCTTTCTACCTTTTTACATCAGTAAAGCAGTAGAATAGGTTAGACTAGGTGATTGAACCAAGAGAACCAACTCACTCAGGAGGATAACTCTTGAATTCTAAGCCCACAATCAAGAGAGTTATCCCATGTTTCACTGGTAGGTTGAGTTTTGGAAACTCAGTAAGGGTGCACTATTTGGTGATAACAGGAACATTTGAACCTACAATTTCTTGAGGAAAAGAAATTTGAGTAGGGCGGACATGTCATGTATCATTTATAGTCAATCTAATTTTGTACATATTAGGTTTGTAATTATCTCTTCCATATTTTAATATGTTATCTATTTTTCTTTATTGAGTGTTCTTTTCCTTCCAAATCCACTCTTCCATTCTTCCTATAATACTTTCATAAATTCTCTTACGAACATGCCTATTTCTTGATCCCCTAATGCATCATCCTATAGTTTGAGTCTTGTGATATGGTTGACCCCTAATCCTTAATATTTTTCTAATGTTTATATTCCTATCTTAACTTCCTAGCACACATCATATTATTTCTAGTAGTATACTTGGGGAAGATATAAAAGAGAAAATGTTTTCATCTTGGATAATCATCTATAGTTAACCAAATCATTTATAAAATATGTTTTAAGCACTTATTTTCAAGAATATAAATCATAGGATGAAAACCCTAGTGATTTCAATGGGCTATCTCATGTAGAGTTTGTATTTGAGCTTCATTGGATGTAGACTCTTGCTCTGTTATGTTAATTTGGATTGCCATTGCTCTAGGTATGAATTGCATGCTATTGCATAATAATTTAAATGTAATACAATCACTATTGTAATAGGAAAGAGCATGTGAATTATATATATATATATATATATATATATATCATTATAATAAAAATATCGAGCATTATATCTCTATTGTTGGTCAAAGTGTAATAAAGTGTTGATATATTTTAACAATAATTTAAATTTGAGTTGTATAAGATTTGATTAAATATTAGGGCATGATATTATTGTTATTCAACTAATAAGTGTTTGTGGAAGGTTAAGAATTATGTTTTTTATTATTTTTTGGCTTGAGACACATACAATTATTCATAATCATGAGTCAAAATCATGAATCATTACAAAAATTCAATGCTAGTCAAGCATCTCAAAATAACATGTAAGTATAATCTCACACATATTATACCCCTCTTATGCATCATGGATTCCATAGATCCTATCATAACAATCAATTTTACCATGATCCTAATCCTAGGTGCTCCATGAGAGTATTTAGTATTTTTGTAATATCCACCAAATCAAGAAGATGCTTTGTAACTCCCAATTTTGACCTTTTAATGTTGCCTCTATATTCAATGTATTTTTGTATAATATCCCAAGTATCATAAGGAATAAATAATAACTAAATAATTTCCCCACACACAAGGACATCCCATTTTACCCACTAAACATGTTTGGAGATTATACATTATTTATTGTCTATATAATTAATTTATAATTTACGAGACAAGACTTGCAAGGTGAATGGAAAAACTACTCCTAAAATTAACTCACTTGATATTTTACATTGCAAGGAATAATATGAAATTGAATAATAAATTAAGTGATAGAAGAAGCAAGGTCCATGACCTCTCTACACCAATTGAATTTCTCTATGCCCACTAGCTTAGTGAAAAAAATCCAAAAAAATGTGGTGTCAACATTTTTTTATCATGACTCTACCACCCTCAACCATATCATAAAGAAATTGATACTAAACATTAATATCATTTTTATGAGTATGGTAAATCAAGTTATTACCAAATAGATGGCACTTTGGCAATCATATTTGATCCTAATATTTTTTCTCTTAAAGCCAATATTTTAAAAAAATATTTGTAACCACATTACCTCTATTGGAAATATGTGTTGTCATTGATGTCAACTTAGGATGTATTGTCATTGATGCCAAAAGTGTATACTAAAGGATGTACATACTCTAGAGATTGTTGGTATGTAGAATAATATGTTAGCAGTACTATATAAGGTTGAAATGATATTTAGTTTGGTGTCTAAGTATGTTCTGAATGAAAGTACACAAGTTTTGATATGTTTACAATATGCCTACTTTGAAATCATTCTTGTTTGGTGTACGACACATTGAGATAAGTTACACAAATCTTGCTAATACATTACAGTGTATACTTTGAGATTGTTTCATAGTATGTTTGTCTACATCCCTCTACAGTTTAAGATTTTGTCTTGCATTTCAGAAGATAAGATGGTCGAGATGTGAAGGTGTTATATCCAAGGATTCAAGTCATCACGCCTTCTACATTAAAAGTTATAAGTGACAATGTTCTGGCTTGTGCTCTGGTAGTATAAAGAGTTGATGTGGGATTATTGGGATGCTTTGCATTCCTTCGATGAGATAAATGTGTTTGTGTGGACTTAGGGATATGTTCACAAAGGTATATGGATTCTTCCAAGGTACAATGTTATGAATTCTCAATCATTTCATGGTTAGTGCTATGCTTGCAATAAATTTTGTCATAAGGAAAATGAATGTAGAAGTAAAATAATAAGGAATAGTAATGCTACAACTCCTCAATCCTTCTATGGTTATTACTGCACATGCAAAAAGCTCAGTCATAGGGATGCTGATTATAGATCTAATGTGACAAGAAGTAATTACGCTTCACAAGCTAGTATCACCTACTACAATTGTAATAAACTAGGACACATTGCAAGATTCTGTCAGGGAAAGAATGTAAAGGTCTTTTTCTCCACAAAATAAGTCTATCATTAGTTAGAAAAAGAAGGAAATGAACAAAGTATGACAAAAGAGGGAAGAGAGTAAAGTAAAAAGTGAATTTGTACCTCAGCATGGTACAGATGAATCCTTCAATAAATAAAAATAAAGTATTGGCTTAGGGGGAGTTTCAAATGCAAGTCTTTTCATACCCCTGTAAAGCATGCGATGTTGAAAGATTCAAAATAATGGATAATGATGATATAGTTTTGTTTGCTCAAAATTATGGAGAAAATACACTTTCTATGAAATATTTCTAGACGATCATGGATCTCTATGATATCTCGAGCAATAAAAAGATACTAAGTGTCAAGAAAAAATAAAGGCATTTATTGTAGAGTGACTAGGGTTGGTGTGAGGTATATTTAATTTTTATTTGATCAAAAATTGATCTCATTTGAAGATATTAAGTGTATACAAGTATTGAGGAAGATAAGAAGAATTTTAGTGTTGCATGTAAACCCTAACAATAGTTTTCATAGGTATTTCTCTAGTTTTTCTTGTAAACCCTAGTATCAAAAATTTTTTACACCAATTTTCATTGATTTTGTTGAGAGGCCAAGGCCCAAATACAAGAAGTTTCCATTCAAAGCAATGGAGGTGGACAAAGATGGTGCATTTTCAAAAGTTCCAACAGATGTTGTATAGTGTGAGGATATAAGGATTTACATCCATGCCCAGTTGAATCAAATTAAACATACCTATCCTTTTGAAATGGTTCGACATGAGTTGCTAAATGAGAATGGAGTATACAAGCCAAAGTATGTGAATATTTTTGCAAAAGGGTTGGACATCTGGAAATATTTTCCAAAATTCTGTGAAAGTAAGGAATTGGTAAGAATTATCTTGAGTTGCATTCATGGGGGTTTCATTTGGCTTGAAAAACCATATATGATCACAAATGATGCAATTAGGGTAGTTACTGGTCTTTGTGCCTTTGAACTAGTCCCGGTGCTAAAATCTGTGAAAAATGAAACCGTTATGGAGCTCATCAATGCTAAATTTGATAAGAGATCCCCTAACAATTAATAATATCATTGATCCCAGTGTCTGGTATGCATCAATGGGTATTTCATATAAGATCTAATTCACAAATAGAGAGGGGTCAACCACTGTCGTTGTAATTCACACCACATATCAAATGGTAAAAGAAGGTGCCAACTTTGATCTATGTGAGCTATTAAGAGAGTAGCTAATGGAGAGCATGAGGGAAAAAAAAAAGTAATTATAATTTTAGGTTTGTTTTTTTTATTATATTCCTTACTTTCCTCTTTTTGAATGAGTTACCTAGTTTTAAGGGTAAAATACGGGACAAATTCACTTCGGTAACGACACAAATTAAACAACATATGAAAATTTTTCAGAATGAGAAAGCTTTCACTACTTTTTATCGGTGATTTTTCAAGAATTTGCAAAATGAGATGCAAAGTAGATATAGGATACCATCTAGTTTATTCCAAAAGTATGAAAATGTGATAACTTTTATGGTAAAAAAGGATCATTGTCTTATGGAAGCAGTAGAACCTAGAACCTCATGAATATCTGACCTTCCCTATGAGGTTGAGAATGAATTTGTACAAGGTTATGTAGATATTTTGTTGTCGAAACCAAAAGATCCCAAGGTAAAAATATTTGGCACATATAGAGAAATCATGGATGAAATTTACTAGAAGGAGAGAGAGGAAGCCACTGAAAAGAAAGTGGAAAAGGTGCTTAAGGAGATAGGTGCTTTGTGGTACTCAAAATAAAAGATAAAGATGAGCTTCACAATATTTTGGGCACTTCCTCAAAGACTATATCAGATAGCCCTACAGAGGTTTCCATTGCCAAATTTGATCTTCTAGAAGCCAATCAAGGTCCAAGGAGATCAGGTAGATCTTCCTTTGTTGTTGCATCTTCTCTACAACCCTCTGAGTCCACACAAATATCTGGCACTAAAATGAAAGCTACATCTGCGACTCCTCTAGAGAAAAAGGCCACTAAAGTTGGGCATGCTAGGCCCAAACAAAAGGAAAACGGAGAAAAGACAAATGAAGAAGAATCAAATGATGTTGAAGAAGTTGAAAAAGAAGATATATCCCTACAAAAGAAGAAAGGGAAGAATATTGCAAAAGAGGATGTTGAGAAAACCCCTCTAGTTACACATGAACCACTTGATTTTAGGGCCATCTTGAATATAGTTATTGAGTATAGTCTAATAGATGATACAATAGAGCTACATCCAAATATCCCTCCTAAAGACAAGAAAATAATTGAGAAGGAAATTATTGAATATATGCTCATGCAAAACATTCCCTTCAATAATATTGTTGACAAAGCTCTAGATAGCCTAGTTCAGGCTTTGGGATAGAGAAGAGAAGAAGCTATCAAGGTAGATGAAGTAATGAAACAACAAGAAATTGAAAAGTCTAGGATCTTAGTCTCTCAGGAAGAAATATAGAAGATTTTTAGGAGACAAGTCAAGGATCTCTGCACCAAAAGGAGAATAGATCTACTAATGAGCCTAGATGAAAATGTCAAAAAAAAGATCTAGAACGAAATTGAAGAAACTATGCAAAGAAAATCATTAATAATTTGTAAAGTGAAATTGATCCACCAACACCTAATCTAAAAATCACAAATGAGAAAAACGCATATGGTCAGGAATAAGTACAAGGACTCTTTGGATTGCAAGAAGTAGAAGGTGCCTCCAATATGCATGAAGTGTAAACTGTCTCCAATATGGAGATAGAAAAATAATAAGAGAAAGAGTTCAATGAAAAGAGATCCAAAATCCTTGAAGAAATGAAGATGGCTGAAGTGACTTTTGAGGATCAACCAAATGTCAATATTTTGCAAGATATACTTGATGTGTCTACTCAAGACATAAATCTATCATTTTTTGAAGGTAATGTGATAAATGGTGAAGAGAAAGAATAAGATGATAAGAAAAATGAGGATATTTCTCCTATGATGAATACTAATGCACAATGGGCAGGAAGTCAAGATGAGGTTGGTGTCCCTCCTTCAAAACATAATGTTGATCCTTCAGAGAACTTGGGGAATAACGGGCAAGATAACTCTAACATAGTTGAGGATGCGAACGAGAAGACATTTGAGAAGAAAGATGCTACTATGGGCATATGCCAGATTTATTCTTTTTCAAACTCTTTTAAGGATTTACTTGGAATGTAGATGTAGTTTCATCCTATGGTAACACCTTAGCTTCTACAAATTCCCCCCCTTGAGGGAAGGGTTGAATTTTCTAACTTTTCTCCAATTCATAAGCTATAGCTTGGAGACATTCTATATGCTTCTACAAGGAAGGAGATTCTATAAGAGCATGTAAAGAAGAGTGAATTGATTGAAGATGTTGTGAAGACCATCCAGGAGGGTTTACTTGAGATAAACATCGATGCTTCCTTGTCTTTGGAACAAAAGTTAAAACTTTTAATGGATTCCTTTAAAGATAATTCCTCTCACTTGGAGAAAAAGGAAAAGCAAGAGGTCCTAAGAAAGATAAAAGACAAAAGGATGGTAGATGCATCTAACAGATGTGCCAATACACAATAATTTGCAAGATAATATAAAAAATGTTTAAAGAATGTGTGGATGAAGTTACTACTCTATATCAATTTTTTTTAAATGGCCTTGTTCCACTAAAGGTATCAAGGATTAGATAGACTCCATTGAGTCACATATCACTCAAGTGGCCAAAATATATGATCAATTTAAAAAGATAAGAATGGGGAAACTAGAGTTCAAGTTGAAAATCTTCACTTATAGTTGTTACTACTTGACCATCGAGAACAAATAAATAAGTAGTTTGGTTAGTTAAGGGAAGCAGTTAATGTTAGACTTGCTTCATCATCTAGGTTACTTGTTGAAGTTGAAAAGGTTGAACAAAAAATGAAGGCTCCAAGCAATATAGAGGAGGCTAAGGATTTGTGTATATAATTTGAATGTCAAAATAATATCCCCTCTTCAGCAAAAGTAGACTGGGTTGTGTTGGTTAATAGATTTGTCCTTTAAAAATCAACACAAATTGACTCTGTTTTCCCAAAAAGAGGACTAATCTATCAACAATAGTTGGAGAGATCACCATTGCATTGATGATCTTCCTCTTAATTATAATTGAGGTACAACTCCCTCTTATGATATAATTTTAATTTTTGAGATTAAAATAAATAGGGGTATGCTTTTAACCAAAAAACTAGAAAGGAAAAACTAACATCTATCTATAGCCATGAAAATGGATGAGATTAAAAACTGATTTGAAACTAACAACTAATGCTTGGAATTTAATTGGAAAAAATTCAATATCCCAACTCACAAACTAGATTATCAAATCTTGTTGACTTGACTTAATGCAATCTCAATATTTACTGGTAATACATGAACAAGACACAAAAGAATAACACATCCTCATAGGGAAGGGATTTTCAAATGCTTATCTAAGCTCACAAACTTATTCATAAACATTAGTATTTCATTCACAATTCATTGCACACAAACAATAAACATCTACAACAAGATAATTAAAAATGCAAAATTTGATCCTTCAATTAAGATCGATACTCACTCATACATCACAGTGCAAGGGGGATCAAAATTTTAGACCCTTGCAATATGAAAATAAAGCATTTTTATAGTTTTTGCAACATAACTATCACCAAAGTATTGAAATAACTAAAAGTAACCGATTCTTGAAAAAAATAGAATAACCAAGTCTTAACATCATAAATAAAAAGACAAATCCAAGGAAATCAAAAGTCATCTATTGTTGGGGCAGTTGAGTATGTGAATTGATAGGAATTTCTCCTTCTGGTAGTGCTTATTGGGCAGCTACCACATGTGCCTGATAATCTTTAAAAGCTAGCATGACAACAAGAATTTTTGTCTGTTGTGGAATAGTTATGTTCCTTGTTCTTAATTGCCACGTAGCTTTTTTGGTGCAGATGACCTCCATTTTATAGGTTATGAGGACAAGAGAGTCTTCATTCCATGATAATGTTGAATCAATCCTAGCCAATTTATTTAATGCTTCTTTATCAAACACCTTTTCCTCTAAAAAATATCAACTACTTTAAAGAAGTTGTCTTTTAACTCCTCAAGTGTAGTAGGACCTTGATTGTCAGTTTTCGTTATCTAGTATCCAAAATTAGAGAAGTTCTTAGTGAAATTATTACTAAGATAGCTACATTCCTTTATCAACTTTGTCTGTTCTAGGAAATTCGAGTTTATGATTTGAAGCTTCCACTCTATACTTTTTCTCCACATAAAAAACTAGGGAATCTTCTTTGGATGAAATAATATTTTCTGAAGAATCCTTTTCCATACCCATGCAATGATTTCAACCAACTCATGGTCAATTTTTAACCAATGTGTCTCTTCCTGCTTATATTCAACCAACTCAGACTTGATTGAGTTCCTCAATAACAAAAATTCATCATAAACCTTTTTCAATTTCTCAATCAAAGGAGGTGCTTTATTTTAATCTCTGGAACCCAACTTTGAACAACCTTGCCATAATATTTTTCTTTTTAATTTTACTCATCATTTCCTTCCTAGCCACAAAATTAGGATCAAAGGTAGGGCTTTCTTGGCTAAGAGTTGAGGAGAGGGATCTATCAAGGCTCTAAGGCAATTTGAAAGGAGTTCAACTAATTTCTTTAACTCATCTTTGTCATGTTTATCCTTTTCTAGTCTTTTGACCAATCTAGATGCTGGAATCTAAAAATTATGAATAACTTTGTCCCTATTGGGTGGACCCAAATCCACTTTAGCTATATTGCAGTACACAATGGTAGCCTGATCATGATCCTTTTGTATTGAAGGTTGGGAAAATTCCATAATTAGATGTTTGGAGGCTTCATCTTCCATCAACCTAGATGTAGTTCTAAGTTTCTTAGCTTTAGGGGTTCTTTCTAAAAGTTTCCTTACTATATCTTCCTCTGGAAAAGTAATGGGTACCATTTTTATTTTCTAGGAGAGGAAATATTCTAACCAGGAAGGTGAAGATGGGGTAGCATCATGATTTTGAGAAGTCCTAGGAGTTGAAAAATAGAGAGCTCTATGGAGAGGAGGAGTTTTCATTGCACTCTATTTGTTTAAAGGGAAAGAGGTTGAGGTCTTACCTTTTTGTATGCTTTCCTCTGGCCTACCTTGAGATTGGATAGGCAATTAAATGTGAGTTTCCACACATCCTCTTTTAGTTTCTTGCTCTTGATCACCTCCTTCTGGTTGCTACTTAGCTTCACCCTCCAACTGTTCTTTAGTTATAATATCAAGGAGAGGACCCTCACCACATGTTTTTTCAAGGCCCTTATTCTTCTTAGGAGGATCATTTCCATCTGCACTATTTCTTGGCAGAGATGTGATTTGCGTTGGTGGTGGTATTGGCACAGAATGAACTGTACTCATCTAACCAGTAATATTTTTCTCGAGTTCCTCTCCTATCTTTAGGTGGAGATTTGATGTTTCTCCCTTCTTCATAGTGAACCACATTTGGGTCCTCCTTAAAACTGTTATAGTTCTAGCATTCAAGTCTTCATTTGCTCTACTATCCTAGTCAATTGGTGGCAAATGTTGTGTTTGTATCTTGATGACATAGGTGCGATCAATCATATCAAAATTGACATCTTCTACTCCTCTTATATTCGTTCCTAATTTGAAATTAAAAATCTAGCCTAGTGTTAGCCTCATCCAATCTCTTCTCCTTACCTCATTATCATCAACACAATCTACCCTAATATCCTCTAGGTGTAGCACATGGTAATAGCCGGGACCTAGATGAAGATTATTTCTCACAAAATTCTTGTCATCAAATGGAAATATTCTCTCATAGGTTTGAAAGGTATATTTTTCAAATTTTCCCCCTAAATTCAGAGCATTCGACTAATATTTTGTTGGAAGTTTAAGGAGTTCATCATTGTTTTTCTTGTTGGTAGCATAAGCATGGCATATACATTGTGGAGATATAGTGTTGTCATTGATTTCAACATTGTGGTTTGAGGTTTACTTGATGATTAGTTGATATAGTGGCCATATATGTTTAAAATATTGGTAATCCAACATAAAGTTGTAGATGCTTTGCTCTGGTGTAGATATATGAGTTAATTTTTTGGCTAAGTGTTAGAACATAGTTTTTAGTGTATAGTGCATTCAGTTTTTGGTCCACATTGAAGAATATTTCTCTATGGTTCTAAGGAAATTTTTTAGGAGGTGAGAGGAGTCTAAATCCAAACTTTCATATTGTTTTTCCCTCTGGTGTAGAAGTTATGAGTAACAGAGAAATGGGTCTACCTGCGATAGTGTTCCCAGTGTAGAGTGTATGTTTTGATAAGTCCGCACTTCACTGGTGAAGAATATTTGATCTTGCATATTTTTGAAAGTGTTTACAAGTGTCAGTTACATCTAAGTTCCAAGTGGTGTGATGTTTTGAGGCTCATGTGTTGGTTTGAGGATGATTAGTTGGTGAATTTTAATGTTAGGTTATGAGTGATGCCGGCCTAATATGTTTTGAGTTATGTAGAGTTTAGATAAGTGTTGATCAGTTATGTAGGAGCTATTATAGGTCCACCTTGACCTATTTGTTGTGTTAAAATATTTTAATTACTGCACAAAGCGTGTATGTTTGATCTTGAGCCAACAAGTTATTATTTTGTATGGTACATCTAATTAAGCCAACCTAATTGATGTTGTAGGTTATTGTGAATGTAATGGGTATAAGATCATTTTTGGTGTTGAAGATCAATTATTTTAGTTGAGTGTTTTAATTCCTAAGTGGAGCATGCAAATGTGATGTGAATGGAAAGTAGAGTAGAGTGTTAGAACAGAACAAAGTAATATGAAGTGTGTTGATTTAGTATTTTGAGCTTCGATGGAACTATATTTTCTGCATATTGTAGATGCATTTGTAGCAGTTCAAATCTTGGTAGTGATCCACCCCTCTCTTTTATTTCTCTTATTCTTTGGATAGTGAGTGGGTTTTCCATGTAAAAAAATTGGTGTTCATGTGTCATATGTTCTTATAGTTGCTTTCATATTTTCTTTCATTACTACAAATTGAATATGATGCTTGAAATGAATGTCTAAATGGTTAAGTGGTTTTAGAGAATACTGATTCACCCCCCACTCTTAGTATTCCAGGTGTTCAACAATTGGTATTATAACAAGGTCCATTCATTTGGCTTGATCACTAAGGTAGATCTTGGAGTTGAACACATGGGTACTAGGAGATATCATACTCCTCTAGAAGAAATTCCTATGTAGGATTTACCGAGGAAGACTACATTGTTGATATGGAAGGGGAACTCAAATCTTCCTTGGATGATTTAAATAAAGAAGAATATAAAAATAAAGATTTGAAAAAGGATCATAGTGATGTAGATGAATGCATTAAGACATTGAGAGAGAAACTCAAGAAATCCATAGACATGATCAAAGATCTCACACAATCAAATGAGATCATTACCAACCTAAAATTGTAGATTGAATAAATTAAAAATTTAAAGACTACCTGCATGCTAAGATGAAAGACAAATATGAAGAATGCTCAAATCTTGAACAAGTTGTAACCTTGAGATCAAATATGGAGAAAACAAAGATTCATGAAGACAAATTCAAGATGAGCTCTACAATGCTTGATGAAATGATTGTAAATTAGAAGAATTTCAAAGATAAAGGTGCATTAGATCTTGAAAAAGGAGAATTTTCAAAGGTAGATTAGACACCAAGTGCTGAAAAGAAGAACAATGAACTAAAGAAGACTGAGGAGAAGAAGAGCAATGGAAAGCAGGCCCAAAATCAAAGCAAAAACTTCAAAAGACTACATCAGACAACCAAATACACAAAGGTACCCACCTTTTAATGGTTACTGTTATTCTTGCAATAAGTTTGGACATAAGGTTGTAGAATGTAGAAGCATAATGAATCAAAATATCCAATCATTTATTGGTCAGTGCTTTACATGTAATAGATTTAGTCATAGAGATAGTGAATATAGAAACCAAATGATGAATGGTTATAGCAATGGTATGATGTTTCAATATTTTAATGGCTAATGTTATACATGCAATGGATTTGGGCACAAAGCTAATCAATGCAGATTCAAAATAGGTGGAAGTAAGCTTATTCAAAATATCAAATGCCACAAATGTGATAAGCTAGGACACATTGCTAAGTTTTGCAAAATCAAGAATGTAAAGGTTGATCCGATAAAGAAGAATGATCTAGTGAAAAAGGTTGATCCAGTAGAGATGAAGAAAGAGATGGATAAGATTTAGAGAAATAATGAAGAAAGCAAAGTTAAGGATGAGTCTGTGCCAGCTTCTGGTGTAGATGTTTCCTCTAGAAACTGAGTTAAGAGCTTTGGCTCAAAGGGATTTTTAATAGACGATCATAAATCTCCTACCAAAGATATGGTGTTGGTGCCTTCAACACATGGATATGATATGTAGGTCAATATTCTTGACCTATTGCTAAAACACTAATGGAAAATATCAAAGCGCAAAAGTTTGTGGAGCTATTGGATTTTTGCACCTAACTCCAAATTAGTGCATTTAATGTGAATTAGGTAATTTTTGAAAGAGGTTTATAAGTGATTTAACATTTGTCTAAGTCATTTGAAAACAAGAATTTGAGGAGAGAAGAGCATTGAAAGAGTGAGGTGAAGCATTTCATAAGTTCTTGCGCAGAAAACCCTAATCGACGACAACTAAAAGTTATTTACGATTTTCATTTTCCATACATTTCGAAAGAAATTTCAAATTGTTACAAAATGTATACCCCACAAGTTGTTGAGGTTGTAGACTGGCCCCATCTAAAATTCAAGCAACACCCTGATAAATCTATGGTGACAGATCTAGATGGAGCATTTTCACACATTCCATATGGTGTGCTGAAAACAAAAGATGTAAGAATATATATACATGCTAAGTTGGAAGAGTAAAATCACAAAAAAATGGGTGATGTACAGTTCAATGAACTCATTGGAGATGAATTTGAGTTGAAACTTGAATTTGAGAGCTTGGCAGAGAAAAACCTAGATGTTTGGAATAATTTCCCAAACTTTTGTTAGATTGATGAGTGGATTCAATACACCCTAAGAATAATTCATGATAAGTTCATATGGTTAGATATTCCTCATTTAATTAACAAGGAGGCGATTAGGGTTGTTACTGGTTTATGCTCAATCGGACTGGTTTTTCCACTCAAATTAGTAAAGAATGAAATAGTGATGGAGTTGACTAGTGCAAAGTATGATAGAAGAGCTTTGATGTATGATAGAAGAGCTTTGATGGTTAAGGACATCAATGATCTGGTAGTTATGTATGCCTCAATGTTGATAAGATATAATATATATTTCACAAATAGAGAAAACTTTATTTCTACCACCGCCATCAACATTGTCTATGAGATGGTAAAGAAAGGTTATAATTATGATTTGTGTGAATTGATCATAGCATAATTTATAGAAAACCTACAAAATACTAAGGACTCTAAGTACCCTTTCAAATTTGGTACTTTTATCATCTATTTATTGTTTTACTTTTTAAATGAGGTTCTTGGTACAAGAAACATAGTGTGGTTGAAGGACAGACTTGTGGCACATCAGATCAAAGACCACCTTATGAGGTTGGGTGATTCAAAATCACATGAGACTATCTTATGGGGATTCTTCAAAACCTTTCAATAGAACATGCAAACTAAAGAAAGGATTCCCCAGAGCATGTCAGAGAAGTACAAGAATTATATCACCTTCTTGGTGATAATGGATTGTTGCATCATACAACTTTTTGAGCCTAGGATTGTTTGGATCCCAAAGATGAGATATGAGATAATAGACGAATAAATCACTACTTTAGTAGACTTTTTCCTAAGAAATCCTAAAGACACCTCTAAGGAAATATATGGAACATATGAGGAGAAGTCTATGGAGGTGCACATGCAGTAACAAAAAAAAAAGATAAAGAAATCTATTGAGAAGACTACACAATTTGCGGAGGTAACAAGCCTCACAAAGGAGTAAGTAGAGAAAGCCAAAAGCATGTCTCACTCTTAGAAGGTACTATTACCAATTTTTTGCCACAGCTCGATTGGTGGAGCTGGCTGAACATTATTATATCTTAAGGTGAAATTGCAGATTATGTTTAAGTGTTGTTTGCATCATGTTCGTTATTCACTAAGTGACAGTTGTGCATTAAGAAGAGACAACTAAATTTTAGTGTGCTATTCAAATATTCCAGAATTAAATGAAGTATAGAATTGAGCATATAAACAACAGAGCATTTTTAAATGCTTTCATTTATTTCATGAAAAGATTCATATTTACATAGCTTCATTTGATTGCAAGAATCCAAATGATATTACAACATTGCATTGGAATGCATTTTATTTTCAAAATGAAAAGCATAACATGAAATCAAATATCCACACAAGCCATGGATGTGAATGTCACAATGCACCATTAATAGTACACTACACTATGGAAGATGCGAAAGAATAAATCACATAAGTAAACAACATAATCATCATTGCCTGTTTTGGCCGATGGTCGACGATAAATGGTGCACCTTTGTCTTCTCGAGCTCCGTCGACCTGTAAGAGAAAGGAGGGAGATGTCAGAGGCTCCGATTATGAAGATACCTATATGAGTAACCAACAATAATGCAGCCTACTATCAATCATACATTGAAACAATCACGAAAAGTACAAAAGAAATGAGTTGAAAGAGAAACATCAATATATCATTGTATCTTGTTTTTTATGCTAACATTGTTTGTTTCCTTGTGCAGGTATAGGTAAAGTCACGAAGCTGATCATTATTCCAAGACCAAGCATGAGGAGAAAAACGGTCTCCCACAAGGGTAGAGCTCGGCATGCTGCCCTATTCATGATAAATGATCTGATTTAAAGATTACATCATCATATATTCATCAAAAAGGAGTGATATACAACTGAAAGAGTAAAGCATAGTTATCTACCAAGCTATTAAACCAACTGTGCATTCATAACAATTAGGTCAATGTTTTTTGAAAGCTACAGGTGAACAATGAGTTTAATCCGCTCAATCATCTAACTGAGTACAATTATATCAAACATTGATGTATGGTTCACGTTCTTTTACAATCAGTGCTATTTGTTCATCATGATCATATGTCATGCAAGGTTTCAGTTCATCAGTGTTCTTCTCACGATTAAGGATAGTGAACAGGCATACATTATTCCTTAATGAAGAGTTTTGTTTCAATTTTCATCACGAAAGAGAACAGATTTACGAAACAACTTGTTAATGGAGCATAAAAATGCATGAAGAGTGCCAGGTTGAAGCCCAATAGTGTGAGTGATAGTCAATTCACTCAAATAATAAATGAACAGTCAGTCCCAGTTTGACTGATAATATGATGCAGCATTAGGAAATACCATATGAAATGATCATTCCAGAATGGTAAGGAAAGGAAAAGCATAAAAAAGGTGTCTCGAAGGTGTTAATTATGCACTGAAAAATCAAGTAAGATGTAGTCCATAATATTACAATGTTTCAATTTAAAATCTCTACATAAGTCCAAGAACAAAAAGCAAATGTTGTTGTATGGTAGAGTTAAGGAATCCAAAAAGAACAATGTTGTGTACAAAGAAAACAACATGGGGATAGTAATACATTCAGAGGTACTTCTCTTCACAACGGACAAATACAAGATTATGTTTAAAAAGTAAAGAATTTGAATGCTAAAGAAGCCCAGTTTTACACAATTATTGAAATATGCAGACTTTTCATATCACAAACGAGTTTGCATGGTGGGAGATTTATTCTATTATATCTTCAAAGTTACAAGTATCAAGCAAAATAGACATGAATAGATTTGGCAAAGATTCGGATACACAAGTTTCATTTCCAGAATAAGTAAGTTTACAAAAGCATGAGAGTTCAAAACATAGCTTGTCAATGATGCCTGAAGTGTAAATAGAGGGCGCAAGAGGAGCTTTTAGAATGCAAATAAGTGAAAGTTTCAGGCAACGAGAAACCAAAGGAATATCAAGTTTTTCAATGCAATACAAATAGAATGTGTGTATTCAAAATGTTATATACCCATGAGAAGGTCTTGTTAAAGACAAAATTTATACAACATTCCCATGAAGAAAGCTGAGAAAACTGGAAATACCATGTGAATCGGGTCAGCTTTTTACACATACAGTTTTGTTGTTTTCTCATATACTCACAATTGTTTTCAGATTTACATATGGAGATCACAGTTTTCAGAAAATACATGGGCCTCTAAATAAATTCAGTATTTCCTCATTACTGTTTGTTTACCCATTTTGGGGTTTCAGGTCAAGTATACAAATTTTCATTATTTCCAATCAACACATATGGGTTTTCTTTCTCAGAACAACAAGTTAAATTTTTTATCATATGAGAGTTTTCAAAAAAATGCACAGTTTTCCTCTAAATGTCAAGCACTCATATGGAGGAGATTAAAATTCCAGAATAACAAAAGAAAAGCCAGATTTTGCTTGACTACACAAGGTCCTTTTCAGAAAGCCCACATTGGGGTTTGAGAGACAATTCCGAATATTACAATTTTCAGTTCACCCATGTGAGGGTTCAATGAAAAAGTCACGGAAGTTTCAAGTAAAACACCAGCCATCATGGGTCGAGCTGATAAATTGAATGCAAACGAATATACAGAGTACCCACATTTGGGTTTTGTTTTAAATACAAAAATTGAAACTTTAGGGAGTACCCATCTGTAGATTTTGCAAAGAAATAACAAAATACAGAAGGTCGAGTTTCAAAAATGGAGAATATCGGTTTTCATTCGATACCCATGAGAGGTTTGAGCTAGAGTGAAGTTTTTCCATACACCCACATCGTGTTGTTATAGGAAAGACAAAATGCAGTGTTTTCTTCAAATTAATGAACACCCATATGGTGTTTTACTTTAGAATGTTGAGTGTACACTTTTGCCTTTGGGTTGAGCCCTGAAACTTATAAAGAAATTCATTTTATCTATGAGTATGGCGCGGTCAGCCACTGGAGCTTTTGACTTCAGCTTTAGAGCGATATCTCATGGCAGCCAGTGAAAATAAAGAACACATAAATAGCAAATATAAGCATAGAAAGTATAAATAGGGGCCTTAGAAATTGTCTTAGCCGCGGCTACAGACCAAGCAAATTAAGAAGTGAAGCCACAAAAGCTACAGACCAAGAGGCTCACCTTGTGTAGAGAGAGGAAGACAAAATCCATGAGCAAGCTCTCTCATGGAGCTTCCGGTCGAAGTTCAAACCCAAGCTCATGTATGTCGGTCGGTGAGTAGAAGGAGCCACAAAATATCATAACCAAAGCACAAAAAATAAAATGAAGGCATAAAATAGTCATCCCATGTCCGCGGCCTGTGAGGCCTTCATTTTCATCAGAAGCTCAAGGAATGAAGAGAAAACAATCAATAACACTTATTATGAGCTGTGCAAGCTGAGTGTGATCAAAATCAGAGAGAAAGAAATCTCGATTGAAGGCTCAAATAGAAGTTTCTAGCTGAAACCCTAGTCATACTTGGCAGCGTGCTCTCTCAGGAAGAGCTCGATTTTTTCCAAGTGATGAGTGCAAAATGAGATGATTTAGGGTTTGACTTCTTTTTTTCATGCCCTAATTCGACCCAACATTATAATTGTTTAGAATATTCATGTTTGTCAATAAGCATGTGGGTTATTTCGAATTAGGGTGGCTTTGCATTATGATTCATTCAAAGTATGAAGTTTAATATTAGAGGGGGCCGAATTCAAATGCCTAGGTTGGCTATGATTGAAGTCTTTAAGGCTTGAGTTACATTCACATTTGTGCCTTAAAGAAAATTAGAACCTTGAGTATCCTAGCTTTATTGTTTTTATGAGAAAACAATGAGGGTATAATGGTAAATATCTTATGACCTAAGTTAATTTCACTCTACTTAGGGTTTTGTTTTAATTGATTTTAGAGAAATCAATTGGAGATATTCATGAGAGAGTAATATACACTAATATTTTTATATTTTTTTAAGAAAAATCAAATAATTGTAATGGAGAAATAAGACGTATTTCTTTTTTGTAAAATATTTTATAATATTTTAAATTGCAAAAATAGATAAATTATAAAATCTACAATCCTGTAAAGCAGAATTGTAAAGCAATCTTTTATAAATTGTTTTATGATTTCTGGCTATTTTTAGTAGATTCATATTGACTTCTTCTCTTGGTCGGATTTGAGTCTCATCTTGGAGAGATAAGGTGTTTTTCTGGCTTTTAAAGTAGATTCAACCTATTTTTAGAGGCTTGATAGTTTGATCATAAAAGCAGTATGCTTTTTTCTGCTTTTATGCAATTTTTGAGATAGTTTGAAGCTTTTTCCTTTGAGCTTCATTGTGAGCTCGGATTAGGGTTTCTTAGAGATATATCTTTGAAAAAGACTTAGTCTTTTTTTTCTTCCTCTGAGTTGAGATTTTAGTTCCTGCTCATACACATTTTTGAGCTTGTGAACCCTTTTGTACTCAGTTCAAACTTATTCACTCTTTCAATTTTAATAAAGCAGCGAAATTCTCCTCATTTTTGTCTCAGTTTTATAATAGAAATTTGATGTCTTTGTGGTTCAAATCAGAATCCTTTTATGTCTTGCTGTTGTAAGTTGTGTTTCAGAGTTACATAGTTTTAGGTTGCCTGTTGTATTTCATTTAAGAATCTTCACGTAAAATATTAATGGAAGTTTTTTCCAGTGGGATTGTGAGATTCATTGTGATAGGAAAGCTGTTGTGAGTGCCAATGTTTGAATTTCATAACTTCAAATGAAATACCAGTTAGATTTAAGTTTTAATTAGTCATCCTTCTATCCCTTTTCCCTCAGAATATCTTAGAGTAAAATAAATCATTTGGAGAACCAGCTCACTCTGGAGATTCCTTCTTCGTTCAGACCACCCACATCTGAAGAAAGTTTCCATGTTTCAGTAGATTGCTGAATCATGCATTCAGCAGGGTACAAATCTAATTGACAACAGTTTTTGGCACGCCCGTTGGGACTCTAAAAACTATTTTCAAAGATTTTTTTTAATATTTCAGTTTGTTGTTTGGTGTATGCAGCAGATTTGGTAGCCTTCTGGAGGCTATTACAATATACCTGGTGACTCCGGTTATGTTTTTGCATGCTAGTGCAGCCTGCGCATGAGAAAGATACAGACAAGATCAAGTTCTGCACCCTTCAAGTATCGAGAGTTATCCCCATCATGAAGAAGAGGCAGGACAACAAGGAGGCTTTTTGAAGCACCCACGAGATCGAAGTCAACACCTCCCATTTTTCAGTTCCTTGGTGTTATCACCAGGTGTACCAGTTCTGATCTCACAAGTACTGCCAATGGAAACACCGAGGCAACATCCGTTCGCACCCTTTAATGGTGGTACCCCATTAAACATTGTTCAACATGACGACATACTAGTTGCAGCCCTTAGAGGTCTGCCATACTTCACCACACCAGTCGAGCACATCCATGACGTAGCCACATTATGCTCAGTGCACAATATTACACAGGAGAACGTCGCGCTAAGGCTGTTAGTTGCGTCGCTCAAAGGCAAATCATTACAATGGTTCAGAGGTCTCACTGCCAACTCAATCGCAACGTGGGATGCACTAGGTAATGGTTTATATCAACATTTTGCCGATAAATCTGATAACCTGTCTTAATTAGAGCAGCTGGGCACCATTCAAAGGGCGTCACACGAGCACTTGGCTGATTTCATCTACCGATTTTAGAGAACTTGGGACAAGATTCCAGCAACGGTAAAGCCCTTACTAGCACACGCTTTTTTTGTTTTACTTGAAAGTTCTGAATAGTAAAATTGCAGTCATGACTCAATCTATGGGTGGGCTTACACTTCCTAACGCCTACAATATAGCCATTAATGTTGAAAACTGCCTCATCCAAGCTAGAGACATAGCTCCTAGACCTCCTATGCCTTTGTTTCCATAAATACAACCACTTATTCCTGCTGTTGTACCTCCCTTGGCTGTTGTCCTTCCTGTTCCAGCAATAGGTTATCATAATACAACCCAAGAAGTTGCTATCCTAGCCCCAAATCAGGAGATGCAAGAGATTAAAAGCATATTAAAGACCTTTGGAAATGATCTCATGACTATTAAAAAGCATGTTGGCCAAGAACATAAGCCTTATCAAGCTCCTTATCAGCAAAACCAGCAAAATAGACCTGCCTTTCAAAATGATTATCAAGCCCAAAGGAAGAATTTTAACCCTGGGCCATTCCAGTCATACAATCCGAATGCAGCCAGTTCATCAAAGGAACTTGTTACACAAAAAAATGTTGCCAAGATTGCGATTGGTGTTATCCGTGCAATCAACCCCATAGCCAATCAATGTGCATCAATGGAATGAGAAATCAGGCTTTAATGGTTCAGAATAACTATGTTGTTTCAGAAAATGTTGCAGATCATAATAAAAAACAACAAGATAATGTGGAGGTTGCCTTTCCAAACTGGTAGAGCTCCAAATTTTGTGGCGTGAATGGCCAAGGTCAGCAAAATTCTCCTATTTCGGCTAATACCAGGTCAAAAAAGAGAGCTATGGATCTAGGACAACAAGCTGGAAGTTCACAGTAGCAGCCAGTAATCAGTAAGCAGCCTATTTCATCAGATGTTAACGCTGCAACGTAGCCTAAAATACAAATTCTACAAAGAGGGCAGGAGATACCCAAGAAGGAGCAATCAAGAATGCATTCTCAGCCTTTGCAGAGGCAAAACAATGTTGCTGTCACAAAAAATTAGCAGAAGGTAAACTCTTCATCGTTTAATATTGTTGATCATCTCAAGAAAACCACTATCAACATGTCGATATTAGATGATTTACAACTTCTAGGGAAGAAAGGTTTACTGCAAAGTGCTTTGGTTGAGTTGTCTATTTCTGAGAATGCTAATCAAGGAGTTGCGAAGGTTGTGCTGGCTAATGACCTTGAGGACAAAAATGAGCAGAAAGTGAAAGAGGTAAAACCCCCTCCGTTCTATTTAAGTCTGATCATTGGTGATAAAAATTTTCACAACTATATGGTTGATTATGGTGCCAGTAGTTCAGTCACGCCTAAGAGTTTAGCATATAAGCTAGGTCTTGTTTACGAGCCTAATCCTCATAAAGGCATAGTGCAATTAGATGGGTCTGCTGTTAAGACTGCTGGTATTATAAAAAAATTAGCTCTTACCTTACACACATCCCCAAGTTTTTCTATTCATCAGGATATTCATGTCATAGACTTACCGCTGCACTTTGCCATTTGTCTCTCAAGGGATTTTACAGCCAAGTTGGGTGGGTTTTTGTCTTCTGATTGGTCTCATTTGTTTTTTAGAATAAGGTATGGTACAAAAGTGACCATAAAGTTTGAGCCTCTCGCCAAAAACCATATCGAACCATACTCACCAAATCCTATAAACGCTAACCTCTACACCACCTCTACACTGGAGGAGCAAACCATGATCTCAGACTATAGCACCCATGTAGACAATATCAATCTAGATGGATGGGCAGCCGAAGATCACGAGCTTGATCTATTTCAACACACAGATGAGATAGGATTAGGATTCTATATGATCTGAGAGCCTGATTGCGATATACCTAATCTTTGTAAAGAGGAAGAACCGTTTGCGAAAAAGGGGAGTGAGCTTTGAAAGCTTTACTTTGATGGTTCGAGGAGTAGTGTTGGTGCCAGGGGTGGAGCTATGTTGATATCGCTCGAAGGAGATAAATATTTTCCAGCTTGTATATTTTCTTTCCACTGTTTAAATAATACAACTGAGTACGAAGCATTGGTGCATGGTCTTGAATGGACCCGCAAACGAGGTATTAAATGCTTGCAAGTTTATGGTGATTCAGAATTGATTGTAAATCAGGTCATAAATTTAAATGCTACTAAGAATGATTTGCTTAAGAAATACAAGCATCGTGTATGGGATTTAATGGAGGATTTTAATGCTTTTAATATCATGTCAATTCCTCGTAATCAAAATAAACACGTTGACAAGTTCACTTCCATAGGAGCCCAGTTTGATATTCCCAAGGAAATTCATAAGGTAGAAGCACGTCAATACATGAAAATAGTGGTCAAACCTTCTGTACCTGACAATAATGTGAGCTGGCAGGTTTTTGACAACGATGAGAAAATCGTAAATTTTCTGATTGCTGAAGCTGAGTTTGCAGATGGAAACCAACAAAAATGGCAGCAACAATATGAGGACCAGATTGTGCACTTGAAGACTAATAAGCTGCCAAAAGGATTGGTGACCTTGGAATATGTGTTTAACTCAGATGACCAAGTGCATAAGGACAAATGCAGCTTGAATGTTAAAGAGGAACATTATGCAACCATTGAAATCTTCAAAGGAAAGCTTCTCAAGCTAGGAAAGGTATGTAGTAGAGATGAACAACAAGCCTTTATTCTATTATGTCAGAAATTTAGTGATGTTTTTCCTTGGGAGTACAAGGATTTGAGAGGTTTTAACCTCGAGCTAGCCCAACATACCATTGAACTTGAACCCAGTGCAAAACCAGTAAGACAGAAGCAGAGACCGCTTAATCCCAAGTTAGAGCACCTTATGAAAGCTAAACTGAATAAGCTAGTTGAGAGTGGTATTATTTTTCCTATCAATCACACCTCTTGGGTGTCAAATTTAGTGCCAGTCAGGAAGAAAAGTGGGGAAATCAGATTATGTGTCAATTTTCAAGATTTAAATAAAGCTTCATTGAAAGATCATTACCCACTCCCTTCCATGGAGTAGATTTTACAAGTAGTTTCTGGTTCTGACAGATTTTCTTTGCTAGATGGTTACTCAGGTTACAACCAAATTCTGGTGAAGCAAGAAGATCAGTTCAAAACAACGTTTACAACCAAGTGGGGCACGATGGCCTACAAGAAGATGCCTTTCGGCTTATCAATGCTGGAGCAACTTTTTAGCATGCTATGGATATGGCCTTTCATGGCCTCATGAACAAGTTCAATCTGGTATACTTAGATGATATTACTATTTTTTCCAGAAATGCTAACGAACACCTTGATCATTTGGAGTAGATTTTTCAGAGGTGCAGAGAGTTTAGAGTGTCTCTCAATCCGAAGAAGTGTATATTTTCAGTGCACGAAGGAAAATTGCTTGGACACATTGTTTCAAAGCAAGGTATTTCAATTGATCCTGAAAGAGTTTCCGCAATTCTTGAATTGCCATTACCAGCTCATAAGAAAGGCTTACAAAGCTTTCTTGGAAGGATAAATTTCATAAGGAGGTTCATATCGAATATTGCAGCTTTGCTGCAACCTCTCACTTCTATGCTTAAGAAGAATATGCCATTCAGTTGGACCAAAGAAGGTAAGAGGAGTTTCGAGCAGATTAAGGAAGCCCTCGCAGCCGCTCCTACTCTCATTAATCCAAACTTTGACAAAGAATTTATTCTGTATGCCTTTGGAGGAGTAGATACAGTCTCAGCTATGTTATGTTAGCAAAACGAGGAAGGCTTGGAGTAGCCTATAGCGTTTTTCAGCCAAGTATTGCATGATTACGAGGTAAAATATTCTTTTGTTGAGAAGCATTTTTTTGCTGTTGTAAGGAGTTTAAAGAAATTCAGGCATATGTTGTCCAACAACAAGATTCATTTGCTGGTAGCTCATTCAACTATTAAGGATTTTCTGCTCAACAAAGATATTAATGATAAGCGTGCTAGTTGGATTACCAAAGTAATGGAGTTCGATGTTGATATAAAAGTAACCAAGCTTGTTAGAGGCAAAGGTTTGTGTGAACAGATTGCTGGGAATGGAGACAACAACTTAAAAGATGTTGCAAATACATAAACAATACTAAATAATGATGTTGCAGGTGCTATTCCAGCATTTCCTACTACTTGGTTGCAGCAAATGATGAATTATTTACAAACTGGTGAGTGCCCCAAAGGCTTAGACAAAGCAAAACAAAGGTATTACCGATTACAAGCCATTCCTTATGAAATCATTGATGGAATTCTTTATAGGAGAGATTTCCAAGCTATCTTATTGCGTTGTATTCAGCCTGATCAAGTTGACAACTTGTTAGCAGAGTTTCATGATGGACCTTTAGGAGGTCACTTTGCTGTGAGAATGACAACTCTGCAAATTATGCGAGTTGGTTATTATTGGCCAGATTTGTTTAAAGATGCTATTGCTTGGGTTAGAAAATGTGAGAAATGTGCCTTATTTGTTGGTAAACAGAGGCTTGCACCACTGCCCCTACATTTGATTCAGGTAGAACAACCCTTTGCCAAGTGGGGCTTAGCTTTTATTGGCCCTATTAATCTGCCTTCAAGTGCGGGTCATAAGTGGATTCTTATTGCCACAGATTATTTTACAAAATGGACTGAAGTTGTTGCTTTAAAGGAAGCGAACGAGACTTCAGTTCTTAATTTCTATCAAGATCTCGTATCGATATTTGGTGTTCCAGATTCAATCATTTCTGACAATAGTTTGGATTTTATTGGTTTGAGGATTTTTGACTGGTCAGTTAGAAATAACATCTATTTGAACACGTCTTCCAATTATTATCCGCAGGGCAATGGGTAGGTAGAATCTACAAATAAGAATCTGATTCGGATAATCAAGAAGACTGTCGAGGATAATCAACGAACATGGCACGAAAAGTTGAAGTTGGCTATATGGGCTGACAGGATAACTCCTAAAAGGGCCACTGGTTGTTCACCTTTTGTTTTAACTTATGGTAAAGAGGCTAAGTTACCTATTTCAATTGAGTTTCCAACTTTAAGTTATGTTAAAGAACTGGAATTGCTAAATGAATAGCCTCTTGAGGTGAGGTTTGCATAGCTGGTAGAGCTCGAAGAAACCAGAAAGGAGGCTCTAAGGCAACTGGAGATACATTAGGCTCAGATGAAGAATTCTTTTGACAAAAGGGTGAGACCACGCGATTTCATTGTTGGAGATCTAGTTTTCAATTGGAATGAATTTAAAAGTAGACCTGGACGACATTCCAAGTTCGATGCAATGTGGGACGGGCCTTATGTGATCACGGAATGCAAGGAACACAACACATTCTAACTTACCAAGTTGACTGGTGAGGTGTTGTCTATCCCAGTTAATGGGATCCACCTCAAGCATTTCCTCTGAGATAGGTTATCTCGTAGTTAAGTAGAGTAGTTTACAAATAAGTGTGTTCCACACATTTACTTTCAGTAGTTTTTCTTTCCCTGAGCGCTGCTACACATGTTATGTTGGCCATCAGGACCTGTTAGTTTACTTTCAGTTCTATTTTGTTTTCTTTTGCTGTTGTTTGGAGTGTTTCTGTTCAAGTCCCTGAGTTTCAAGACGGGGAGATTCAACTCCGCACCCAATGGATTGTTTTAAGGCCACTGATCTATGCTTAGCAGGCAAGCATTTAGCAGAAATTGCCAAAATGTTACCAATTTTTCACCACAGCTCGATTGGTGGAGCTGGCTGAACATTATTATATCTTAAGGTGAAATTGCAGATTATGTTTAAGTGTTGTTTGCATCATGTTCGTTATTCATTAAGTGACAGTTGTGCATTAAGAAGAGACAACTGAATTTCAGTGTGCTATTCAAATATTCCAGAATTAAATGAAGTACATAATTGAGCATATAAACAACAAAGCATTTTTAAATGCTTTCATTTATTTCATGAAAAGATTCATATTTACATAGCTTCATTTGATTGCAAGAATCCAAATGATATTACAACATTGCATTGGAAAGCATTTTCTTTTTGAAATGAA
The DNA here is from genome assembly GCA_007258455.2 of Sequoia sempervirens. Taxonomy (NCBI): domain Eukaryota; kingdom Viridiplantae; phylum Streptophyta; class Pinopsida; order Cupressales; family Cupressaceae; genus Sequoia; species Sequoia sempervirens. The sequence goes on from VDFB02252616.1 coordinate 69,080,263, forward strand.
AAGCATAACATGAAATCAAATATCCACACAAGCCATGGATGTGACTGTCACAATGCACCATTAATAGTACACTACACTATGGAAGATGCGAAAGAATAAATCACATAAGTAAATGACATAATCATCATTGCCTGTTTTGGCCGATGGTCGACGATGAATGGTGCACCTTTGTCTTCTCGAGCTCCGTCGTCCTGTAAGAGAAAGGAGGGAGATGTCAGAGGCTCTGATTATGAAGATACCTATATGAGTCACCAACAATAATGTTGCCTACTATCAATCATACATTGAAACAATCACAAAAAGTACATAAGAAATGAGTTGAAAGAGAAACATCAATATGATCATTGTATCTTGTTTTTTATGCTAACATTGTTTGTTTCCTTTTGCAGGTATAGGTAAAGTCACGAAGTTGATCATTATTCCAAGACCAAGCATGTGGAGAAAAATGGGCTCCCACAAAGGTAGAGCTTGGCATGCTGCCCTATTCATGATAAACGGGCTGATTTAAAGATTACATCATCATATATTCATCAAAAGGAGTGATATACAATTGAATGAGTAAATCATAATTATCTATCAAGCTATTAAACCAACTTTGCATTCATAACAATCAGGTCAAGGTTTTCTAAAAGCTACAGGTGAACAATGAGTTTAATCCGCTCAATCATCTAACTGAGTACAATTATATCAAACATTGTTGTATGGTTCACATTCTTTTACAATCAGTGTTATTTTTTCATCATGATCATATGTCATGCAAGGTTTCAGTTCATCAGTGTTCTTCTCATGATTAAGGATAGTGAACAGGCATACATTATGCCTTAATGAAGAGTTTTGTTTCAATTTTCATCACAGAAGAGAATATATTTACGAAACATCTTGTTAATGGAGCATAAAAATACATGAAGAGTGTCAGGTTGAAGCCCAATAGTGTGAGTGATAGACAATGCACTCAAATAATAAATGAATAGTCAGTCCCAATTTGACTAATAATACGATGCAGCATTAGGAAATACCATATGAAATGATCATTCTAGAATGATAAGAAAAGGACAAGCATAACAAAGGTGTCTCGAAGGTGTTAATTATGCACTGAAAAATCAAGTAAGATGTAGTCCATAATATTACAATGTTTCAAATTAAAATCTCTACATAAGTCCAAGAATAGAAAGCAAATGTTGCTGCATGGTAGAGTTAAGGAATCCAAAAAGAACAATGTTGTGTACAAAGAAAACGACATGGGGATAGTAATACATTTAGAGGTACTTCTCTTCACAACGGACAAATACAAGATTATGTTTAAAAAGTAAAGAATTCAAATGCTAAAGAAGCCCAGTTTTACACAATTATTGAAATATGTAGACTTTTCATATCACAAACGAGTTTGCATGGTGGGAGATTTATTCTATTATATCTTCAAAGAGTTACAAGTATCAAGCAAAATAGACATGAATAGATTTGGCAAAGATTCGGATACACAAGTTTCATTTCCAGAATAAGTAAGTTTACAAAAGCATGAGAGTTCAAAACATAGCTTGTCAATGATGCTTGAAGTGTAAACAAAGGGTGCAAGAGGAGCTTTTAGAATGCAGATATGCGAAAGTTTCAGGCAACGAGAAACCAAAGGAATATCAAGTTTTTCAATGCAATACAAATAGAATGTGTGTATTCAAAATGTTATATACCCATGAGAAGGTCTTGTTAAAGACAAAATTTATACAACATTCCCATGAAGAAAGCTGAGAAAATTGGAAATACCATGTGAATGGGTCAGATTTTTTACACATATAGTTTTGTTGTTTTCTCATATACTCACAATTGTTTTCAGATTTACATATGGAGATCACATTTTTTAGAAAATACATGGGCCTCTAAATAAATTCAGTATTTCCTCATTACTGTTTGTTTACCCATTTTGGGGTTTCGGGTCAAGTATAGAAAATTTTCATTATTTCCAATCAACACATGGGTTTTCTTTCTTAGAACAACAAGATAAATTTTTTATCATATGAGAGTTTTTAGAAAAATGCACATTTTTCCTCTAAATGTCAAGTACTCATATGGAAGAGATTAAAATTCTAGAATAACAAAAGAAAAGCCAGATTTTGCTTGACTACACAAGGTCCTTTTCAGAAAGCCCACATTGGGGTTTGAGAGACAATTCTGAATATTACAATTTTTAGTTCACCCATGTGAGGGTTCAATGAGAAAGTCACAGAAGTTTCAAGTAAAACACAAGCCATCGTGGGTCGAGCTGATAAATTGAATGCAAACGAATATACAAAGTACCCACATTTGGGTTTTGTTTTAAATACATAAATTGAAACTTTAGGGAGTACCCATGTGTGGATTTTGCAAAGAAATAACAAAATACAGAAGGTCGAGTTTCAAAAATGGAGAATATCGGTTTTCATTCGATACCCATGAGAGGTTTTAGCTAGAGTACAGTTTTTCCATACACCCACATCGTGTTGTTACAGGAAAGACAAAATGCAGTGTTTTATTCAAATTAATGAACACCCATATGGTGTTTTACTTCAGAATGTTGAGTGTACACTTTTGCCTTTGGGCCGAGCCCTGAAACTTATAAAGAAATTCATTTTATCTATGAGTATGGCACGGTTAGCCACTAGAGCTTTTGACTTCAGCTTTAGAGCGATATCTCATGGCAGCCAGTGAAAATAAAGAACACAGAAATAGCAAATATAAGCATAGAAAGTATAAATAGGGGCCTTAGAAATTGTCTTAGCCGTGGCTATAGACCAAGCAAATTAAGAAGTGAAGCCACAAAAGCTACAGACCAAGAGGCTCACCTTGTGTAGAGAGAGGAAGACAAAATCCACGAGCAAGCTCTCTCATGGAGCTTCGAGTCGAAGTTCAAACCCAAGCTCATGTATGTCGGCCGGTGAGTAGAAGGAGCCACAAAATATCATAACCAAAGCACAAAAAATAAAATGAAGGCATCAAATAGTCATCCCATGGCCGCGGCCTGTGAGGCCTTCATTTTCATCAGAAGCTCAAGGAATGAAGAGAAAACAATCAATAACACTTATTATGAGCTGTGCAAGCTGAGTGTGATCAAAATCGGAGAGAAAGAAAGCTCGATTGAAGGCTCGAATAGAAGTTTCCAGCTGAGACCCTAGCCATACTTGGCGGCATGCTCTCTCAAGAAGAGCTCAATTTTTTCCAAGTGATGAGTGCAAAATGAGATGATTTAGGGTTTGACTTCTTTTGTTCATGCCCTAATTTGACCCAACATTATAATTGTTTAGAATATTCATGTTTGTCAATAAGCATGTTGGTTATTTTGAATTAGGGTGGCTTTGCATTATGATTCATTCAAAGTTTGAAGTTTAATATTAGAGGGGGTCGAATTCAAATGCCTAGGTTGGCTATGATTGAAGTCTTTAAGGCTTGAGTTACATTCACATTTGTGCCTTAAAGAAAATTAGAACCTTGAGTATCCTAGCTTTATTGTTTTTATGAGAAAACAATGAGGGTAAAATGGTAAATATCTTATGACCTAAGTTAATATCACTCTATTTAGGGTTTTGTTTTAATTGATTTTAGAGAAATCAATTGGAGATATTCATGAGAGAGTAATATACACTGATATTTTTATTATTTTTTAAGAAAAATCAAAGCATTGTAATGGAGAAATAAGACGTATTTCTTTTTGCAGAATATTTTATAATCTTTTAAATTGCAAAAATAGATAAATTATAAAATCTGCAATCCTGTAAAGCAGAATCGTAAAGCAATCTTTTATAAATTGTTTTATGATTTATGGCTATTTTTAGCAGATTCATATTGACTTCTTCTCTTGGTCGGATTTAAGTCTCATCTTGGAGAGATAAGGTGTTTTTCTGTTTTTTAAAGTAGATTCAGCCTATTTTTAGAGGCTTCAAAGTTTGATCATAAAAGCAGTATGCTTTTTTATGCTTTTATGCAATTTTTGAGACAGTTTGAAGCTTTTTTCCTTGAGCTTCTTTGTGAGCTCGGATTAGGGTTTCTTAGAGATATATCTTTGAAAAAGACTTAGTCTTTTTTTTCTTCCTCTGAGTTGAGATTTCAGTTCCTGCTCATACACATTTTTGAGCTTGTGAAGCCTTTTGTACTCAGTTCAGACTTATTCACTCTTTCAGTTTTAATAGAGTAGCATAATTCTCCTTCTCATTTCTGTCTCAGTTTTATAATAGCAATTTGATGTCTTTGTGGTTCAAATCAGAATCCTTTTATGTCTTGTTGTTGTAAGTTGTGTTTCAGAGTTGCATAGTTTCGGGTTGCCTATTGTATTTCATTTAAGAATCTTCATGCAAAATACTGATGGAAGTATGTGCTAGTGGGATTGTGAGATTCATTGTGATAGGAAAGTTGTTGTGAGTGTCAGTGTTTGAATTTCATAACTTCAAATGAAATACCAATTAGATTTAAGTTTTAATTAGTCATCCTTCTATGCCTTTTCCCTCAGAATATCTTAGAGTAAAATCAATCATTTGGAGAACCAGCTCACTCTGGAGATTTCCTTCTTCATTCAGACCACCCACATCTGAAGAAGGTTTCCATGTTTCAGTAGATTGTTGAATCTTGCATTTAGCAGGGTGCAAATCTAATTGACAACAGGTACATCTAGCAAAAGAAGATCTAGTAGAACATCTACCATCTCTTCAATTGCCCCCAAGTCTTCTGGGAATCTTCCCTCTATCAGTGGAGAAAAGAGAAAGGAGTCAATCAATACTCTAATAAAAAATAGAGTGTGCTCGTAAAAGAAAAGGATCCTCTAATAAAGCAAAAAAGAAGAGTAAAGGCTAAGGCCATAAGGGAAAATAATTTGAGTGTGGATGAAGAAGAGGAAGAGGTAGAAGAACAACCTCTGATCAGAAAAATGAAATATGGTGTAGCAATAAGAATCAAGTGCAAAGAAAATGAAGGTTGACATTATTGACACATATAGTGAGGCAAAAGTAGAAAAGAAAAGAAAATCCTTAATGATTCATATGAGGGAGAAGAAATCTAAGTCCAAAAAAGGAAAGAAAACTCTGGAAACAAAGAAGAAAAATAAGAACAAGTCTTCCCCTCCGATAAGGAAACATAGTCCCATGAGATTAGATGCTTTGTTCTATAGTATTGTAGAACATGAAATGTTAGAGGAAATTGTTGCCTTGTATACTATTGTGGTTGATATTGATAAGGAAGCAATAGTAAAATATATTGTTACTTTTGAGGTGAACATGAAAAATATTGAAGGCCAATTGCCTAAGGAGCTAAGAAGTGCATTATATTCAAGAAGAGAAGAGGCGATAAATGAAGAAGATAATTTGAGATCATATGCTTTAGAAAAAATTAGTGCTCCTCTCTTGGATGAAGACAAAGCCATATTAGCTGAAGTATATAACAAGGAGTTCAGAACCAAACAAAGGGTAACTGCCCTTATGATTAGAGATAAGAATGACTTTGAGAGACTCCAAAATTGTGGAGAAGGTTTCCAATTTGGAAAAGGAATTAGGCATGGGTATGGACAGAGAAGAGAAAGTAAATGGTGATATGCCTACTTTGAAAGTTAATATACCAGAAACTACAACATGATGATGCTCAACATGAGCATGGAGAAAAGAAGAGGATGTGTAGAATGATACCATTCTATATGTGGAAGAGAATATTGCAAAATAAGTTGTCACTAATAACACTCCTCCAGTAGGAGAAAATAGCAGAAGAAAACATTGAAGAACCATAGGAGGATGCACTTGCAAGACATAACTCCCCTCCAAAATTAGAAAGATCTATAGGAAATAATATAGAGGTTGTACAAGACAACCTAGAGATACATGAGGCACAAAACATAGAACATATGCCTCCTCTAGATATCAATGCCAAATCAATTGATTATGGAAATAAGGTTGGAGATATATCTAGTGTTGCTGACATGGAGAAGAAGGATGAAAATGCAAAAGCTTGCATTGGTCAAGGTTGAAGAGAATATAAAAATAGTTGGAGAGTCCTCCAAAACCTTCAAAGATTATTTGAAGAGTCTACTAGGAATGCAGTTATAGTTCCAACTGGTTGTCTCCCCACAGTATTGCAGATACCAATGTAGCAAGGTCAAGTGAACATGGAAAAAATGTCCCCTCTTCACAACTTATAGATGGGTAATGTATTCCATGCCTCCACTAGGAAAGAAATATTGAAAATGCATTAGAAGAGTGTGGAGTTAACAGATGAAGCAATAAAGGTACTACAAGAGAGTGTACCCAGTGTAAGCATTGACAATTCCTTGTCTGGTATGCAAAATTTAAATATTTTACTCGATTCTATTAAAGAGTATTCTAGTGGATTGGAAGAGAAATTGGAGAAGGATATAAAAAAGAAAGTGGATGATAAAAGGTTGATGGATACAATAGATAAGTATTCCACTGCACATAATAAATTTCAAAATAATCTCAAGGATGTGTAGCAGTGTGTTGCAGAGGCCAAGGATTTATTTAAATTCTATTTGAAGTGGCCTAGCTCTACAAAAAGTATTAAGGATCAAATGAACTCCATTGAATCCTAGATTGACATGGAATTTGATGCATAAAATATGGAAAACGATGCAGATGGATCCATAAGAGTAGCTATTGAAAATATGCATGAACAATTCTTCCAGTTACAGGAGCAAAGAGAAAATATCATTGTGCAGTTTGGACAACTTAGAGATTTGGTAAGTGTAAAGTACACACCTATAGCTAGTACTCTAAAAAATGCAGAGAAGGAAAAAAAGATGAATCCAATACCTAACTCTCTAGATGACGTAGAGGAAATATTTGTGGATTTTGAGACTCAAAGCCGCATGCTTGGCATAGCCAAGAAAGAATGGGAAGATGGTATAAAGGTTTGGCATGCACATCTTGCAAAATTGCAAGTGTTATACAAAAATGTTCCATCTTTTTCTGACTGTTTTGTATACATTTCTTTTCTTTCTATGCATTTCATACTTTATTGTATATATGCAAATGTTAGAGGATAATTTTTAGTGACAATATTGATCTTGTTTGATGTATAGCAATGTTAGGGGGAGTATATAAGTAAGCTTGGTAAAGAGTTTGTTGATATTGTAAAAATATGTATATATGAAAGGGGGAGAAGAGAGTATATATGAGTGATGTCAAAGGTGGAACAAATATCAGAATATATGTGTATGCCTTTTCCATTAATATCAAAGGGGGAGAATATTTGATAAGATTTATGTATGTTTCCATCAATGACAAAGGGGGAGATTGTTAGAAGTTTAAGGAGTTTGTCATTATTTTTCTTGTTGGAAACATAAGCATGAGATATATAGTGTATAGATATAGTATTTCCATTGATGTCAACAATGTGGTTTTAGGTTTACTTGATGATCACTTGATCTGATGGGAATATGTGTTTGAAATAATGGTAATCCAACATAGAGTTGTAGATTCTTTGCTTTGGTATAGACAGATGAGTTGATTATTTGGCCAAGTCTCAGAACATATTTTTTTGTGTACAATACATTCATTTTTTGGTCCATGTTGGTTCACATTAAAGAATATTTTTTTGCAGTTCTAAAGAAATGTTTGAGGATGTCAAAGGAGTCTAAATTCAAACTTTCATATCATTTTTCCCTCTGGCGCAGAAGCTATGAGTAACAGAGTATTAAGTTTTCCAGTGACAATGTTTCTAGTGCAAAGTGTATGTTTTGATAAGTTTGCACTTCACTGTGGAAGAATATCTAGTCTTGTGGATTTATGAAAGTGTTTGCACATGCCAGTTGCATTTAATTTCCAAGTGGTGTGATGATTGGAGGTTTGCATGTCAGTTTGAGGTTGATCAGTTGGTGAATTTTGATGTTAGGTTATCAACAGTGTCGACCTAATATGTTTTGAGTTATGTAGAGTTTAGATAAGTGTTGATCAGTTATGTGTAAGAGAGGGGGACCAACCATGTTCAAGTCCCCTAGTCACGAAGAGCCAAGAGTGGAAGGATGCCCTAACTTACCTCACTCTAAAGGGGTGTTTTGAAATGGGGGACAAGAATGATGAGGACTATGAGGTCTTTCGATCACTCTGCAAACCTAAAATCCAAAATGGGGCTAGGCGAGCCAGTTTTTGGGTTCAACACAGTGGCTCAAGTAGCTCTCTACTTGAGGATGAAAGCATGGTTTCGGGATGACAACATGGCATGTTGGCATCTCTCAGGTGTGCTGGCGTTTGTACGACCAAAGGACCGAAAGTATAGTGGGAACTGCCAAAAAATGAGCTGACAACCTAGCTAATGGTCTTTAAGGGAACAAAATAGAACTATAAAGAAAGAGATATACAAATGAATGTGATAAAGCAAGTATATTAAGGCTAGGGTGACAAAGATGATCTCACAAAAGAGCCTGTTCGCCAGCTAGCTCCAAATGCATGTCAACCTACACACAAGGAGGAAAATTGTTGAGGAGATGTATAGGGGCCTACCTCAGTCAGACCCCCGTTTTGGTGTTTCCACCTCCATGGACAACCAAGATAGAAACAATGGAGAAAATTATGATAAAGGAAGAATGAAAGTAAAGAACATAATAACACTAAAAAATAGTAATGTGCTACTCAACCAAATCGTAGAGGAGAAGAGTGAAAATGCTTACCACCTCCACCAAGAGCTCACTAGCTAATGGAGGAGAAAAAGAGAGGACTCAAGCCCTTGTTGCAATGGTGTCATTCCAAACTTTCTCTATGGAGTTGATGGGGTGTTGTTGTTTCTGCTATGGAGTGCCAAAGTGTTGTTTGAGAGTGATGGATGCTTGAGAATGCAAGAAAGATTGCATAGAATGCTTAGAATATTGTGTAGAGAGATTGCTAGAGGATGAAATGAAGGAATGAATAGTGTTTTGAAGGTGGGATGAGAAAAAAAACCATATTTGGGTTGGTTGGTTGAAGAGGGGCATTAAAAATCGATCCCAATGGGAAGTTTAATGCCTCTACTGGCTTCAAATACATGAATCTATCAGGGACATAAGCATGTTGCATGGATGTCTATGTGCTGCACAGGCATCCCCAAATTTTATTCTTTTTCTGACGCACAAAATAGATGCTAAGTGGAATGAAGGTAGGGATTTTTTCCTTCAGATTTGGTTTTCTAAGATGAGGATATATAAAAGGGGAATTTGCATAGGGGTGCAAATTCGCTCCTATACATTTTTCCCCCACTTTAGCAAGCATGAATACTGATGAGTGCTTTGGTAAAGTAGATCAAAGAGAATAGTAGGGTTAGAAATGTATACCTAAACTGTTGAGGAAGCAGACTGCAATATGGTGAACTTGAGAGTGCAGGACAAGTAAAGGACTTCATAGCCTCGCAAAACTATGAAGTTGTAGAATGAAAGCATCTTGTAGGCCCGTAGACCTGCAAGGAGGCAACCCCCAAGATCTCTCACATGAAGGAAGCCCCAAGAAGAAAGCACCTCACAGGTCCGTAGACCTGCAAGGAAGGTGTCCTCCAAGATTTCTCACATGAAGGATACCCAAAAAAGTGCCTTATAGACCCGAAGACCTACAAGGAAGTGTCCCCCAAGATCTCTCACATGGAGGAAGCTGAGGAAGTTCCCTATAGATCTGCAGACCTACAGGGAAGTTGTCCTTCAAGATCTCTCACATGAAGGAAACCCAAGAAAGTGCCCTATAGACCTGTAGACCTGCAGGGAGGTATCTCCCAAGATCTCTCACATGGAGGAAACCAAAAGAAAGTTCCCTACAAACCTGCAGACTTGCAGGGAAGGTGTCTTTCAAGATCTCTCACATGAAGGAAACCCAAAGAAAGTTCCCTATAGACTCGCAGACCTGAAGGGGAGCCACCCCCAAGATCTCTTGCATGGAGGAAGCTCAGAAGAAGCGCCCTCCAGGCCCATAGACCTGCAAGGAGGTATCCCCCAGGATCTCTCACATGGATGAAACCCAAAGGAAGGGACTCCGTAGAGTCGGAAAGCGACTTCATAGGTACACCTGTAAAGCGACATGTTTACTCACAGATAAAAAATGTCAAAAAGTGGCCACATAGGCAAGTAAGTGGATAGTCTTGCAGTCCATCAAAAAGTTGGAAAAATTTCAAAGGGGTCCCTCGAGAACCTGACGTGAAGAAGGCGGTCCACTCAAGTAATGTGCTATTTGAAAGTACAAAAGAGATGTTTCTTTCTCGAATCGATTAATTATCAAGGAATCCTTTTGAAAGATGTTCACTTCATCAAGGAATTCGAAAGGAAGAAGATGCTCCCACATGAGGGGAAGGTCAAAGCTTCTCCAGCTTGGATGAAGGTTCTTGAGTTCTTTCTTTATGAACCCATGATGAAGGAAACATGTTTCATTAGGGTTTCAAGTTGAGAACGTGATTCTTGGAAAGAAGTTTGTGAAGATTCTTGAGAAAAGATCCATTGGTGATGAATGTGTTTTATAAAAATTGAAGTGTTATAGAAATTGCATTGTCAAACATGAGAGGGAAAACTCAAGCAAAGAAGAGAGAAAGATAAAGGAAAAGAAAAAAAAAAAAGAATATAAACACAGGGCACAGGGTGTAGCCTGATATTTCAGGGTTAGAACTACTTATAAATATATAAATATAGTAATAGTATATAAAATGAACTATCATCAACCCCCTACTATATCAGACCATGTGAAGAATGTACAAGAATACAAAGTAAAAATAAAAAATTAGGTCAACATGGAAGGGAATCCTAAATTCCCCCAATGCTTTGCATCATCCCCAATTTGTCAAAAATCAAGTCACAAACATGGAAGAATGATGATACACATAGAAGAAGGTTTATGAAAAAAAAATATGCCTGTATCCAAGCACCAACAAGGGTGACAAGGGTCATCCAAAAAAACATAGCACAATCACGGAGGAACACATCACAACACACACACATATCTAATCTAAAGATAAAGAAGGGGCCTCCCCCTAACACTGATCAACCAAGAGGTCATCCACTTCCTACTCTAGATCATCATAGGGGGAAGGAGGAAAAGCCTACAATGGTGGAATGTTAAGAGGAGGAGTGTCCAACCCTCCTGCAACAAGGGCTAAGGAAGAGGGCCCCACAAGGTCCTCTCCATCGAGCTCTTATGGAGCTAAGGTCAACGATTTCGCAAAGATCACCAACAAGGCCAAAATCTCATCCAAAGAGTTAAACATGCACTTTATAAGAGTGCCATGTTTCACCTCAATAGACAAAGAAGGTTGTGCCTGAGATTCATCGTTAGGCTCACTGAGTGATTCGAGAGCGGTGACGAACTCAGGGGAAGCTGGGACCGGTCCCGTCACTAGGATAGAACAAGTCAGTGTGGGACCACCTTTCAGAGAAGGTGGGATCCTCTTACATCCCCCATTGTTGGAAGGACCACTCTCCACCTTCTACTCCATTAGGGGACGTGTGTTGAAAATGAAGGTGAAATTGTAGCTTAAAACTTGTAAACCTATGAGACTGTAGATTTAATTAAGTGTTCTTTGTGTATGATTATCTGTTTAGATCAATTTTACCAATTGTAGGAAGAGATAGAAGATTGTAGAAGAACAATACAAGAAGATAGAAGTGACACAACATATATGTGGTGAAACCCTTTCAGGAAAAAACTCCACCATAATCAATAGTTCTTGTATTATTTAACCTTAGAACAAGATTACAATAATACTGTATCAATCCTTGATTGATATGCTTCCTTTCCTTCAACAATCCTTTTTCACAACCTACAATAAACTCTCATACACTTTCTATAGCACAATATATCCATGCATTCCATGAGAACAAGCTTGAATCCACACATCCCACGCCATGCTTTAAACCCTCACACATGCAAAAGCTCAACTTGCTAACCTGTTGCAAACTCTCCTTGAACTCTCTTCAACTTGCTACAATAAATAGAAAATTATGAGCATTTTAAACTCCAAAGAGTTGTCAATTACAAGAGCACAAAGCTCCTCACAAATATCTATGCCTAGATTGGGCAAGTAGAGTTCCACACTATAACATGAAGTCAAAACCAAAGTCTCCTCAATTTAGGCACCCCAAACTGAACACTTACTGAACATTGGTCAAGAAAATATCTTGCAAGCATCACCTCAAATTTGGTTCCCAAGAATGGGCCCACTTAACTGAGCCTCGTAAATATCTTCTCATGCAAAAGGTGTTAACTCAAAGATTCCAACTTGGACGCCCAAGGTGGGTCCAATTCAATCTTAGTTAACTAAAACATATCTCTCCACCAATTCATGCAAACATTATGCATGATTGATAATCCCCACTTAATTGTAAGTATCCACCTATTATCTGTCATGCAATTGAAGTCATTAGTCATGCAACTGAAGTCAACTGAATTCAACTAGCATTCAACTCAAACTAACTATATGCAACTGAAGATAACTAAACCATAATTGAACTGAACTTAACTGAATTGAATTGAATTAAACTGAACTGAATTGATATTGAACTAAGCTGAACTGAACTGAACTCCACTCATGTAAATATCAATCCCTACCTTGTAGGATCTTTACATGCAAAACTGAAGTGTTATCAATCCTCCAATCAGTTAAATTTAATCAAGGTGGGGTCCACCTTCTATGTGGGTGCCCCATGTGCTCCTATTTTGTAGGAGCTCTTCTTGGGCGTCCCCACATGTTCCTATCATTTAGGAATAATTACAAATGTCAATTTACATGTTCATTTCATTAGAAGTTAATCTCTTTCTAATCCTAGTGTTGGGGAATACTTTCCAAGGACTTAGGAGATACATGAAATATGTTTAGGATTGCAATTAAATGGCAACCTATTCCCAACATTCTCCCACTTGACATTATGAATTGCAATTATTCTAAACAAGCAATCATTATTATACAACCTTCTCATAAGGTCTATGATGGACTCACATCCATTTCCAGGTGTAGGCTCCTTAGTCTTTATTGTTGAAAATTTTTATAACAAGTAACCATTCCAACACATATCTCTTAACATAAGAAATATCCGGCCTAACCCAAGTCTCTCTAGTATCCATGAGCACCCACCAATCAATCCATGACAACTTAAAATGCAGCCTACATAATCATGAAGCTCCAAGCAAATGATTAATACTCAAAACCAAATAGAACTACATCCTCTCCAAAGGAAGAACAATAACACCTTTACCAAAGACTCTAAGGGTCCTCCATGAAACAAGATGTTAAAATCTCTTCAAATCACATAAAGATAGCCATATCCTACCAAAGCTCCCATTGAACTGTGATACTGAGCTATCCATGGCAACAAGATAAATAAAAAACCATCACTGTCAAAATCTCCCACTAAAACATGTAACCAAACTATCCATGACATCGTGATAACCATCTCCTAACTAGATCCATTGAATCTTTCAATATCTAGACAAGAAGTAGAACTCATTGTAACATACTTCTTTTACAAATCTGCAATAACACCATAGTAAAAGCTCCCACTACAACCAAAAAACCTTCAAAATTTTAAGAGAAAGGTGTCCCAAACTCTACCCAATGATTAGCTCTGATACCAAATGTTGAAAATGAAGGTGAAATTCTAGCTTAAAACTTGTAAACCTATGAGACTGTAGATTTAATTAGGTGTTCTTTGTCATAATTCTTTGTGTATGATTATCTATTTAGATCAATTTTACCAATTGTAGAAAGAGATAGAAGATTGTAGAAGAATGAGACAAGAAGATAGAAGTGACACAACATATATGTGGAGAAACCCTTTCGAGAAAAAAAAATCCACCAGAATCAATAGTGCTTGTATTATTTAACCTTAGAACAAGATTACAATAATACTATATCAATGCTTGATTGATATGCTTCCTTGTCTTTAATAATCCTTCTTTAGAACCTGCAATAAACTCTCATGCACTTTCTATAGCACAAGATATCCATGCATTCCATGTGACCAAGCATGAATCCACACATTCCATGCCATGCTTCAAACCCTCACACATGCAAAATATCAACTTGCTAACCTACTGCAAACTCTCCTTGAACTCTCTTCAACTTGCTGCAATAAATAGAAAATTATGAGCATTGTAAACTCCAAAGAGTTGTCAATTACAAGAGCACAAAGCTCCTCACAAATATCTATGCCTAGATTGGGAAAGCAGAGTTCCACATTGTAACATGAATTCAAAACCAAAGTCTCCTCAATTTAGGCACCCCAAACTAAATACTTAACTGAACGTTGGTCAAGAAAATATCTTGTAAGCATCACCTCAAAGTTGGTGCCCAAGAATGGGCCCACTTAACTAAGCCTTGTAAATATCTTCTCATGCAAAAGGTGTTAGCTCAAAGATGCCAACTTGGGAACCCAAGGTGGGTCCAATTCAATCTTAGTTAACTGAAACATATCTCTCCACCAATTCATGTAAACATTATGCATGATTGATCATCCCCACTTAACTGTAAGTATCCAGCTGTTATTTGTCATGCAACTAAAGTCAACTGAATTTAACTAGCATTCAACTCAAACTAACTGCATGCAACTGAAGATAACTGAACCATAATTGAACTAAACTAGACTAAATTGAACTAACTCCACTCATGTAAATATCAATCCCTACCTTGTAGGAGCTTTACATGCATTACTGAAGTGTTATCAATCCTCCAATCAGTTAACTTTAAGCAAGGTGGGGTCCACCTTCCATGTAGGCACCCCATATGCTATTTTGTAAGAGCTCTTCTTGGACATCCTTACATGTTCCTATCATTTAGGAATAATTAAAAATATCAATTTACATGTTCATTTAATTCAAATTTAATCTCTTTCTAATCCTAGTGTTGGGGAACACTTTCCAAGGACTTAGGAGATACATGAAATATTTTTAGGATTGCAATTAAATGGAATCCTATTCCCAACAATGTGAACTCCCCATAGATGAGGCAAGAGGTGCAAAGGAAGAGGAGGAAGAGAAAACTTCAGTAGATACCATCGAAGTGTTTGTCATATCTATGGGTTTTGGGAAATATGGGACACCGAAAGGGACATCAGCAGAGGCGACTCCACCAAAGGAGTGATGAACACCTGCACCTTTTTAGGGTCAAGCTCATTCGTACTCGCAAGAGAAGCCGAAAGTGATACAAAGCTAGAATGAATGGAAGGAGAGGGAAGGAGAGAGGAGGACGTTGTAGGGGGACTTGATACAAGGGTGGTCATCTCCTCTTCCTTCCTTTGTAAGGTAGCCTGCTCATCCATGAGAGTCTTTTGATGGTACTTGCACTCATGTGCAAGGTAGTTTCTGTGACTCTTTGAACCAGAGGTCAGAGGCTGCGAATGAACGGAAGGCTCCTGCTTAGCCATTGGGGTGTCCACCATATTTCTAGAAGAGGGATAGACTCCTGGATGGGAGCAGGAGGAATAGGTTGAGAAGTAGTAGAGGGAGTAAATTCTAATGCCTCAGTAGCAGGCCTCTTCCCATTTACTATTTTGGGAGTAGAAGTGGTAGGAGGTCGCGGAGGTCAAGACATAGAGGATTCCCCATGGGGCCTTTTCCTCTACCATACAAATCATACCAAGTTGTAGGTAGCTTAGTAGGGAGGTTTGGTATCCTGACCTTGGGTCTATGCCAAGGAGGGATCATCGAACTTAACAGGTAAAATCCAGGTTTGCTCATCCAATACTCCTCCCAAGAAAGGGGTGTAGACAAGTCAGCCTGAGAGGAGGCAAGCTTCTCCTTCCCTTTTCGGGAAGAGGAGACAACTAGCTGCTGTGCTATAGGAAGAGCCAATTTTGGCTGTCCTTTGTTCCTGTTCTTATACTTCACATGGTTTTGTAAAGTAGGTCCGTTCTTGGAGGAAGCAGAACAACCGGGGCAGGCCAAAAATGGTCTAATGAATATCCCCCATGGGACACTAGAGGCTGGTATCCAATGTCATGTACTACATGCACAACACCTTCATGGGAGAGATTTAAACATTTGTGAATAACAAAGCTGATTGCATTTATGGAAGCTAGCCACAATATGCCTAGCTTCATCTTGAATAAATCTGACTCTGGAATGACATTGAAAATTGTGTCGATAGCCCTAGGTCCAACTAGGACAGAAAAAGTTATTGAGCCATATGGCTTCAGAAAAATACCATCATGTGAATGGATGGTGGATTTTGTTTCTTTGTACTCTTTTCTATGTAGTGAGTTAAGCCACAACATCTCTTCTATGATAACATTCACTTGACCCGCGGGGTCTACTAAGACTCTTGTCACAATGTTACCATTGAGGCGAGTGGGAATGCAGAGGGGAGAGGGCTTGTTGTTTAGGGGTAAGTCCTCTGAAGTGAATGTCACATTCGACAAATTGATCACAGGCTATGGTAGGGGTAACCATGACCATGTTAACACAGGCCTCAGGCTAAGAGAGAGAATCAGTATTGACAATCATGTTAGCAGAATGTGATGGGAATGGGTGCGTGTATATCTACAATTCACTATTTGCTTTTTCCATTGATTTATTTGTATTTTTTTTGCTTCCATCGAGACAGATAGTACCATCCTCGATGTAGTCCTGTATCTCATGATGCAGATGCATAAAACATTTGGTGTCATGTTCGTTAACTCGATGGTACTGGCAATAGGTACTTGTATCATACCAACTAGGGTAAGGTTCCTTAAGAGGTATAGGGTTCGGCAAGGTCATGATCTTATCCTTCACTAACTTTTGCGAGATGGAAGAATAAGATTCTGCTAACTTTTTGAACTTTCAATTGCATTTGAGGTCATTGTCATCCGCAACGGCTACTACATTCACAATAACTTTACCTTTCCCATAGATCGATACAATGGACTTTCCTTCAAAATGGGAGCATGAGGAGGATCCCCTAAACTAAACTACTGTTTGTTGATACTCTCATAGGGATGCACACAAATGTGCAAAAGAAGGGTATTTCATAAGGGAAAAAATTTCCTACCAAGGCCTTTGCAAGTTCCCTATGAATACCTTATGCATGTCAGAATCGGGCAGTGGATACAAGATTTGTGAGAAGAGTGCTTGGTACCATGCAATGAAGTTAGTAATCTTTTCATTATCACCTTGTTTGCATTGGACGAGATCCAAAAAGTTCATCTTCAAACCGATGTTAGCTTGGAATTATTGTAAGAATTGGTTTACAAGTTGGTCAAACAAGAAAATGGAATTATCGGGCAAGGAACAATACCATTCGAGTGTTGTATCCTTGAGAGATAGAGGGAATGGTTTTTCCATCAATGCATCGTGATAGAAGAAATATGTGCACAGGGTGTTAAAGTAGAACACATGTGTTTGTGGGTCCCCTTTTCTGCCATATTTTTCAAATTTAGGAATCTCCATTCCTTGAGGGAAGGGAGTGTTCAAAATTGCGATCGACAACAAGCTATGCCGGAAGAAGGGTTGGAAGATACGCTGGGCATAGGCTTGGGAGAGACTCGCCAATTGGCTCTGCATCTTACCCATATTCTGAAGAAGAGTACTTAGAATAGGGTCATTAGAAGATATAGGATCAGAGGAACCTCCTTCAGAACCACCACCGAAGCCACCACTGGAACCATTGGTGTGGCCATCGCCGGAGCCACTGCCACTAGTAAGGCCTTCGCTAGAGCCATCCCTGCTTCCAAATCCACCACCATGACCTCCATTGGATCCACTTCCACCAACACCACCCCCGCTACTGAAGCCACTACCACTACCAAAGCCACCACCACTCATCCCACCAAGACCTCCACCACCACTCATCCCACCAAGACCTCCACCACTAGAGGTGACAGGAGGGGTGAAACTAAAACCCAAGGGGATCTTGTTCACTTTGATAGTTTCAGATCCCTCAGAGGTAGAGGGGATGTTGATCGAGGGTAAATTGGTCATGTATATAGACATAGGAGGCATCGACATTCCTAACTATCTCTCATGGTCTTCAAAGGTGGCTCCTCGTACAATGTTAGGATTGTTTGGAGGAGCACATGCATCAGTTAGAATAGAGAGACTAGCCAAGATTTTTATGCATGTTCGATCTTTTTCTACCATATACTTTAGTTCACTAATAACCCAGGTGGCCCTAGCCAACTTTAGGTTTCTTTCCAAGTGATGTTCTAATTCACCCAACCCTTTGCTGAGGGTGGAGACATATTTTGAAGGAATGTGAACAACCTCATGCTCTTCAACCGACGATGATGTGGGAGATGCAAGAGGAGTGGGCACGTGGTCGGTCTCATCAGAAAATCCTACATTGCCCCTTGACAACTGCTCCTATACCACGAGACCAATGGCAGATCCAACAAAAAGGCCTATAGAGAGTAAGTAGTGACCTTTGTCCTCTCCATTGGAAGGTGTCATATACTTCTCCTAACAATATACCCAGAGGTTGTGGAATGGGTTGTGATGCTCATAAAATTTCACAACACTCGGGGGCACAACGATCACAAGGTATAAGCAAAAAGACTCAACACCAACGGATGAGCAGACGTTGGTTCATGTCAGGTTCACCAAAAATGTAAGAGAGGGGGACCAACCAGTTTTTCTAGTGCAAAGTGTATGTTTTGATAAGTTTTCACTTCATTGTGGAAGAATATCTAGTCTTGTTGATTTATGAAAGTGTTTACAGATGTCAATTGCATTTAATTTCCAAGTGGTGTGATGATTGGAGGTTTGCATGTTGGTTTGAGGTTGATCAGTTGGTGAATTTTGATGTTAGGTTATCAACGGTGTCGACCTAATATGTTTTGAGTTATGTAGAGTTTAGATAAGTGTTGGTCAATTATGTGTAAGAGAGGGGGACCAACCACGTTCAAGGCCCCAAGTCACAAAGAGCCAAGAGTGGAAGGCTGTCCTAACTTACCTCACTCTAAAGGGGTGTTTTGAAATGGGGGACAAGAATGATGAGGACTATGAGGTCCTTCGATCAATCTACAAACCTAAAATCTAAAATGGGGCTAGGCAAGCTCGTTTTTGGGTTCAACACTGTGCCTTAGGTAGCTCTCTGCCTGAGGATGAAAGCACGGTTTTAGGACGACAGTGCGGCACGCTGGCGTATCTCAAGTGTGTTGGCATCTGTATGACCAGAGGACCGAAAGTATAGTGGGAACTACCAAAAAATGAGCTAACAGCCTAGCTAATGGTCTTTAAGGGAACAAAATAGAACTATAAAGAAAGAGATATACAAATGAATGTGATAAAGCAAGTATATTAAGGCTAGGGTGACAAAGATGATCTCTCAAAAGAGCATGTTCGCTAGCTAGCTCCAAATGCACATCCACCTATACACAAGGAGGTAAATTGTTGGGGGGTTGTATAGGGGCTTGACTCAGTCAAACCCCCATTTTGGTGTTTCCACCTCCACAGATAGCCAAGAGAGCAACAATGGAGAAAAGTATGATAAAGGAAGAATGAAAGTAAAGAACACAATAACACTACAAAATAGTAATGTGCTACTCAACCAAATCGTAGAGGAGAAGATTGAAAATGCTTACCACCTCCACCAATAGCTCACTAGCTAATGGAGGAGAAAAAGAGAGGACTTAAGCCCCTACTGCAATAATGTTGTTCCACACTTTCTCTACGGAGTTGATGGAGTGTTGTTGTTGCTATGGCGTGCCAAAGTGTTGTTT
Organism: Sequoia sempervirens; assembly: GCA_007258455.2. NCBI lineage: Eukaryota > Viridiplantae > Streptophyta > Pinopsida > Cupressales > Cupressaceae > Sequoia > Sequoia sempervirens. The sequence goes on from VDFB02252616.1 coordinate 69,099,851, forward strand.
GAGAGTGATGGATGCTTGAGAATGCAAGAAATATTGTGTAGAATGCTTAGAATATTGTGTAGAGAGATTTATAGAGGATGAAATGAAGGAATGTAGAGTGTTTTTGAAGGTGGGATGAGAAAAATGACCATATTCGGTTCAGCTGGTCGAAGAGGGGTGTTACAAATCAACCCAAATGGGAAGTGTAACACCTTTGTTGGCTTCAAACATATGAATTTTTTAGGGATGTTACCATGTCGTGTGGGTGTCCCTGACAGTTATTCTTTTTCCGATGCACAAAACAAATGCCAAGTGGAACAAAGGCAATGGGATGGTGTGGATTTTCACCTTCGGATTTGGTTTTCTAATGTGAGGAAATGTAAAAGGGGAATTTGCGTGAGGGGTGCAAATTTTATCCTATACATTATGTAGGAGCTATTATAGGTCCACTCTGACCTATTTTTTGTGTTACAAGTTTTGAATTAAGGTGTAAAATGTGTATGTTTGATCTTGAGCCAAAAAGATTTTTTTGAATGATACATCTAATTAGGCCGACCTAATTGATGTTGTAGGTTATTCTGAGTGTAATGGGTATAATTATAAGATCATTTTTTGGTGTTGAAGAGCAATGAATTTAGTTGAGTGTGTGAATTCCTAAGCAGATCATGCAAATGCAAATCATAGAAAAGTGTTAGAACAAAGTAATATGAAGTGTGTTGATTCAATATTTTGAGCTTCAGTGGAACTATATTTTCTACATATTGTAGATGCATTTGTAGCAATTCAAACCTTGGCAGTGAAGCATCCCTCTCTTCTATTTCTCTTATTCTCTAGATAGTGAATCCACTAGATAGGGATTCCACCTAACAGTGAGCTTTCTGTAATATCTTATAACCGGTTATAATATATTGTGAGCTCATCCTCATCATGGTTTTCCCTTTTTTTGGGTTTTCCATGTAAAAAATTTGGTGTTCATGTGTCATATGTTCTGATGGTTACTTTCATAGTTTCTTTCCTTACTAAAAATTGAACAGATGCTTGAAATGAATGTCTAAATGGTTAAGTGGTTCCAAAGAATATTGATTCACCCCCCCTCTCAATATTTAGGGTGTTCAACAGATTTACGTTCATAATATCCTAAGCCAATAGGGAAAGGAATACCAACCTTTTTCCTTTATGCACATCTCTTATTTACTTCTGAAATTTATACTCCATATACCTGAGAAATTTAAGAGGGAAACCATCAAATCCTCCAACCCCCAAATATTTAAACTCCCAAAATTGAATAAAAAGGCTACCATATCTAGTAACCAACTAAAATTCTTCTGGAGACACTCTTTGCCCTAAATCTCCTTGCAACTCTTGGACTAATTGCATAGTAAACACATCGTTTACTCTTGGGAAGTTATTGTAGGTCCTTTCTAGTTGCAAGTTGGGATAATAATCATAAATTTGGATTTTCTCATAAGAATATTCAACAGGGTTCATCCCTATCTATGGTCTCGTACAAGCTATGGCATAAAAAAGATAAGAGGACATATAAGAGAACCTATTGATGGAAAAATTTATTATCATATGGTCCAGTCAGTCACTAATTATGGTGGCCCCATCTAGGTACTATGTGCTAACACAAATAACTTGTATGAAGAAATATATCCATTCCTCAAAATCACACGCATTCATGCTTCCTCTTACCCTACGTAATAATACGATAATATATGAAATTTCATCCCTAAAATGTGACTTGCTCAACTTTTTGGGCAATTGTGATTTTCCTCTCCTCAACGGGTTGAACCAATCATTTGCAATGGCATTCTGATAATATCCCTTTCTCTCTAAAAAGGATGTTTGTGATAGTGTAAAATCAAATTCAGAGTATACTTCCCTTTTAGGTAATCTAAAACACCTGGTGATGGTTGCCCTATCTAGAGTTATAAACAAATTATTATCTTTAGTTCTAATTTCCCTTGTCATAGGGTTATAGCGATTTATACACTCTAGAACAAGGTCTGCACATTGCATGACCACTAGGAAAGTGATGAATTACAATAATCCACTCTCAAAAACCTTCTGAGAAATAGGGCCCCTCTTTGGTTTGCAAATTCTCTCCCAAAATTCCCCCAAATTAATGTGACCTAATCTTGTGTCCCCTATTTATGGCAAATAACTATTTTGACTAGACAAATGCTTGTATCCTAGGTATTTGTATCTCATTTTCCCCCAAGAATTCTCTTTAATTCAAAGAAAATCAACAATGCCACCTTTTACAGAAACACTAATCTTCAATTACTAGGATAAAATTTAGGTATGTCACTTATTTGACAAGAATGCTAGCAATTCCAACTAAAATTTACTCTTTGAGTATTGATTGTGTATCCTCTCTCCTTTTCTTCTAGAATTTTGCTTCCCAACAAGAATAATTATGCCACAAAAAGAACCTTAATTCCCACACGATTGAGCATTTAGTTCACCCACTTCAACTTTGACTGCATTTAATGCCTATCATACAGGCCACTTGGCACCAATATCAGACATCCTCAATCTACTTGATAGAGTCAGATATTTAAATTAATTTTGAAACTAAGTCAAAGTATGATGAAGTTAGAAAAATATGTCTAATCTTCACAAAGGCATCCTTCTTTAATTTTAGGCATCTTCCCTTTGTTAGAGTGAGCTTTTAAAATGGTGTTGATAAGACTTGTAAGAATTGGAATCGGTTATGAAACTCGCTTCGGCTCTGACAAGGTTTTCAAAACTTTATAAAACCCACTTTCTCTAGAAAAATGTTTACTTTACAAAGCCTTCTTTGAGAGGCTAGTAAGTTAGAAAACTTGTACGGTACCCAAAAGGTATTGCCAATCTCATAAAACACCGACACGAGGAAAAAAGGAATGAATTTTAGGATCGAATGACTAGACATTGACTAAGTCGATAAAACAATTAATCATGAGAACATGGTCAGGAACTAATGAGGTTAGGAAACTTAACCAATGACCAATAGGGGATAAAAAATTCACCAAACAAAAGAAGCTAAGGCTAGTGACCAAAAAAACTGAAAACTTTAATACTAAGACCGAGATGTAAACTTTAAAAGCGCAATGGATAAGGACTCAGGAAACAACAAGCTCTGATTGGGGATGTAGACTGGCAAGGATGTAGAGGAATCTAGCATCTCTAGTTTAAAAATTCATTGGGTGATAGAGTCAAGAAACAAGTGAGAGAGACAAGGATAGAATGATCAAGACACAAAAAAAATGGAGCACACACCAAAAACTCCTAAACTACTAACATACAATGGTAGGGAATTACCTACTCTCATATTTGGTACAATTTCATATCTTGCCCATTATATGGAAAGGGAAAGATTGTGCTATCAGGATACACCAACTTGAAAGAATTGTTCCCATGAACCTGATGAATTTAGAAAGGTCCCTTCTACAGAGAATCAAACTTTCCATGGACACCCTTAGGTTCTCACATTTTTTCCCAAAGTAAAACCATATCACCTTCCATAAAATTCTTGGGTCTGGTTCATTTGTAAAATATTGAGCCTAATGTAGAGTAATTCCATCCACCATATCCTCTTTTCTTTCTTCTAGTTCACTCAAGTACATGATCCTCTTCTCTAAAGAGTTATAGAATTATTGATCTTCTAGGGCAATATGTAACTTTTTAGTGGCCAACTCCAGGGGCAAAGGGAGCAGGGAAAACTTTAAGAAACCCGCCCCTCGGTGAAGGTGCAAAATCTTGGTGAATCTTGTATACTTCTCGATAAAAATATTAATTTTAGTGGCGATTTTTTTCGTTTTTCATGAAAAAAAATAATGTCCATTGGTGAATCTCTTCTAATCACTAGGAGTCTATGGAAAATCTTAGCGAAATGAATTTTTTTTAAAACCACTAAAATTTTTCCATTGGCAAATTAAACCTATTTTCAAACCAGAAAAAATAATTTTGTTGGCAATTAAAAAAAAATTCAAACTAAAAAATAAAATTCATTGGCGAATTAAACCTATTTTCAAATGATTAAGAAAAAAACATTGGCGATTTAAACATAATATCAAACTAATAAAAAAAATACAGTGGCGAAGTGTCAGTGCAATTTTTCCTAACCTTAGTTGCAAGTCTTTCTTGGTCATCTTTGTAGTTGGTGGGTCGGAGGTTTCGAAAACTTTGAAACTTCAGACTTTGGTTCTAAGGTTCCATGTTTCAGCGACCACACGACATTATGGACCATGACCATTCGATAATTTTTTTATGGACGGTTGTAGTTTCATTTTGGAAGTATATCTCTCAAGCACTAGATTTGCAAATTGAAACCTCCAGAATTACACTAGAACCATTAGATTTTCATAAATCAATGGTTGAGATTTTACTAATTATTTAGGTCTGTCGGTCATCCTACTCTTGTTAACTATTTAATATTGCCTAAGTCAGACCAAAATATTTTATGAAAAAGCCTTAAATCTTAACTCTTTAATCCTAAGGGTCGAGTCTCATCAACCTAGCGATGTCCCCATTTTAAATTATGCACATGCATAAATTTTGTTTTAAAAGAGGGACCGTTCAATGAATTTTTGATGGACGGATATAAATGCATTCCTGAAATAAATCCTTGTAGTAGACTTGTGAACTGAAACCTCTAGAATAATAGTAGAACCGTTAGATTTTCAGAAATCAATGGTTGAGATTTTAATAATGATTGGTTTTAGAAATCAACATATAGTTTCAATCATAAGTGAGCGAAATTTATTGTGACTTATTAGATAGGACATTGATAATCATTAAGGTAAAATGAGACATTTAATTCTATCTTTTCAATGCATCGAAGTACTCTACCTTTCATTTATTCTATTGAAATTCTTAATTTGGTTGTGGTACTGGGCAACGGTGCAGATTAATACCATATGAATAGCTAGAGTGATTGATTGGATAGATTTATATTGAAAACTGCATGAAGTACTGTAGAATCGTAGATGATGATGTCAATAATCCAGTGATTTTGACAATCGACAGCTTGTGTGGCACTGCCGATTTTGACAATTGATAGCTTGTTAGCTTGAGCTACCATTTGCAACTTTGCATGTAGCCAGCTTGAGGTACCAATTAAGTTGGATTTTTGGTTTGCGCAAATCACAATTATTACTAAGTAGTCAATAGTAATTATACACAACCTGTGTGAGGTGTATAAGGTACCAGGCTGGTAGTGGCACTTTTGGCGACACTTTTGGCCCATAAATAAGGATAGTGAGCACAACTAAAATCATTCGTTTAATTTTCATAAGGGTTTTCATTTTGTAGGGTTAATAACTTAATAAGGATTCAGGAAGAAGATGATGCGATATTATTAGGGATGCTCTAAATTCTCCTACCTCCAATTATGTAGTTACAGAGTAAAAGACCAATTTCCTTTAAGTTCAGAATGGGTGGAATTGGAAAGAAGTTGATTTGGTTCACTTGACTTCTCAAACAGGTTTTGAACCAGGATGAGGAGCTCTAATGGACATAAGTGTTATCCCAATGCATGGAGGCTGCAAGTAGAAGATGGGAGCATTTTTACTACTCCTCATCGTCTGCATGGTTTCCCAAGCAATTCCCATGCATTTAATTTCAGTGCTCATCTTCTACATGGGAGCAGTTTTACTAGCCCTCATCTTCTACATTAGTCTGGATCTGAAAGGGGCTAAGTACATTTTGTATCTTCAAGGCTACCATTTCCCCAGTTTGATCGGGCTCCCTTTCCCCATGCATTTATTTTTAGAGCGTATGGCTAACTCGACAAGTCCCATGTGTTTATTTTCAAAGCTCATGGTTGACTCAACAAGTTCCATTTATTTTTCAAAGATACATGTATCACATTTACGTTTTCAACTTTTCACCAGCAGTCCAGCAGAAGCTTGATGCTTGCGCTTGCATTTGTATTTGTACTATGTAATAATGTGACATTGTAATTCAGTTGTAATAAAATAAATGGTTGTGCTATTAATGTGACATTGTAATTCATTTTATTAAGGCCTTTGAAATGTTAAGTTTTCAGCCCCTTGGCCTTGATGTCACCTAGCGCATTAAACTTTAAAGAAAATTTAAAACACATGTTTTAAAGAAAATTTAGAACACATGTTTTATGTTTATTATTTATATCATAAATTACTCAACCATTCGATGAACATTTGATGTATGGTTGTAGTTTCATTTCAGAATGAAATGCACAAAGTGCTACGCTTGCGAACTTAAACCTTCAGAATCACCATATAACCATTAGATTAACAAAGATCAATGGTTTAGAATTTGTTGTCAATGCAGGAGTAAATCATTGTTTTTAATGGCTTGTTTTAAATGTTGTTAGCCATGTACATTGTACTACCTAATTGTGTATTGTGTAGTCTGTAAGTAACGAGTAGACATTTTAGTGTCATTCAGTTTTCTCATTGCAATGCACCACCCTGTTCTGGGTTCCACATTTCCACTTCCAACAACGCCATTCCAGTAACCCAATTTCAAGCTTCAACGTAGTTCCAACTTCAAGAATCAAAATTCAAAACATGGGATGAAATAATGCAGGGGATTGGTCATTTGTGTGAAATGTTTCAATTGATTGATGCTATTAGACAACATCGTAAGAAGCTCAACAAATATTTAATGGAGAAAAAAAATGTGTTGGCATTAGAGAAATCAACAAATCAAATTCAACAAACAATCTACAAAGCTAGTGACAATGTTTTGAAATCAAAAGGGATTACTAATCAGCTTGCTACATCAATGACGTTGTCATATGTCATTGAAAAGTTTTTGAGAATGCGTGAAACAAATAAATATTTGCATTTGGTTGTAGACAAGATGAAGAAGGTGGATGAAAAGTTAAGGAACTTCACAGAGCTTAGTTTACCAGAGGCTTTTGACACAAATGAGTGATTCGTTGGATGGAATGATTTCAAAAAGAAGATGGAGGATGCAAGGAAGATTGATTTGGACCAGTTTCCTCAGAACCCAAATGTGGTGACCTATTTGGATTCCATCAAACCATTGCTAACCCTGAATGAAAAATTGACTGAAGAATCCAAGATAGGTTCCAATTTGAATAATGAATTGTTAACAAATCTTCAAGTCAAAAAACATCAGTTAGAATAAATGACAATTCCAACACCTAAAGAGTGGAATTTGCTAGAAAAGGTGATGCAGTGATTTAATTTTTGATAATATGAGTTTCCAAGTTCCAATTTAGCTCTATGCAAAGTTGTCTTTGAGAAATATTTTGCATTGCCAATGCCTCTATGTATTCCTTCATGTGATAATCAATTTAAAAGCTCAAATTCAGACTTCAGTAATGTGTTGATGTTCAATTATCTATATTATTTATTATATCATTTGAAGAAAAAGTCTGGTAGTGGTTTCAACTTCTAGATACGCTTTAAACGATTGTTGATGTTCATTGTTGTATATGCTACTAATACTATTGTTAATATGCTACTAATACTATTCACACATCAATACTCAATCTCCATGACTACATAGTAGATCCACTAAACATTTATATGAATTCATGCTTTAATGATTTAATCAAGGTACTTTAACTGGTTCATTAAAACAAATCCAAAATTAAAACATACATCAATGCATATTGCATAATATTAATGACAAAGAAGATTAATGAAAGATCATTGATCAGATTTCATTAATAATTCATGTAAAATGTTACAGCTGGAGAGATGATAGACTCAAAATAAGGGAGCAAAATAGGCTTAGTCACTAGTCCTCAGAGTTTTATAACTTCCCGATTCCCTGACTTGGTTGATGGTTCACTTTGTTGAGTTGCAAGTCTTTCTTGGTCATCTTTCTAGTCAGTGGGTCACTGGGTTGGAGGTTTCAAAAACTTCAAAACTTCAGACTTTGGTTCTAAGGTTCCAAGTTTTAGTGACCACATGACATTATTGACTTATCTTTCCTTTCAAAGGCGCTGTCATCTGATATCTCATTGAATGCTATGTACGAACTAATATAAAATATAAAATATCACAATTTCATGGAATACAACATAAAATATCATCAACTACAGTTTGACTTTGGAATATGATTTATGAAGTGCAATATAAAATAAAATATCATGAAGAGAAATGATTCACAATTTCATTGAATACAATATAAAATATCATCAACTACAGTATGGAACAATGGAAACTCATCCATGAAGTGTAGTATAAATACCTAAAAGTTGATAATTATCTTCCATTTCCTAAACGGCGTCAGGGTCCTCAAACTAACGTTCATCATCAGATAAAGTAAAAGAGTTGTCTTGAATTTGATTCCAAGTCTGCTCTTCATTTTCTTCGGACTGTGTCTCAAATTCAACATTCATTGTGTCATTTTTGTCAATGTCATCTGTCTGAGTCCCATTGCCACTGGCAGTGCCACCAGTACCAGCCTTTGGAATTGGAGTGTTGCACAACTCGGTCCCTCTTCTTTCACATGTGGACCTCCAGATTTTGAGTGCCCTTTCAAAAGGAAAATTTCTGACAATATACGCAGTTCCTTTCATCCTCAAGCAATTTTCCAAATTCTTGTCTAGTTTGTTTCTTCACTTTGATTTCAAAAACCCTAATGTACTAAAAACTCTCTCATCCTCCATCGACCCCAATATCATTATTTGACATAAATCAACAAGTTTGAAATATTCTAATATTGAACCACGCAATATTTCACTCTGACGTAAGTTTGTCCAAACCTTTTTTATTGATCCCGGTTCAAAGGCCTTGTCCTTGCCCATGGATTTATACTGGTCCTTCATAGCTATTGCAAAATTCCTACATTGCTTTCTAAACTTAGCGTCATCTAAAATTCCTTCTATTTCTGCTCATTGTATGTTACAGTTTTCAAAAATTGCTCGATCAATATTTTTACCTAAGAATGAAAATATGTTGGGTATCTCGGTTTTCCAAAAATTGAGGATACACAATACGCATGGCTTCAAGTATTTCATGTTGAGGGAATCTTTCACGAATCTCTGAGGAAAGAGATTTTACAATTTCCTTCAAATTATCACCAATAGATTTAACAATGCCTTGAAAATATTCCTCATTAACAGCTACTTCTCTGGTAGAGTACCTGGCTGTCTTACATTGGTAGATTTGTATCTCATATCCATGTACAAAGATGCATAAGTGTCTGCTTGCATTAAACGATAAATAATTATCATGATCATTCAAATTAGTAATTTTCTGCTACATGAAATAATTTGGGCCATCTTGTGTTAGATCTAGATATAGATGATCGAGGGCCAAGCATGTATGTTTATGTATATTGGCATATTCATTAATATACATAGTTCTATCTTGGGCTTTCTTTACAAGCTCGTTCATCACATCCAACATGGGGAGAAGACTAGTTAAAGTTAAGAGTGTCTCTATATCGCTTAACCTATGTAAGAGGTCAGGGGCTTTGTCTACTGTGTTGTGATGCTCGTACATCACTCCAATCAAGGATTGATATTCTAAAAGAACTCGTTGCGTTGGTCCATGTAGGGAGATCCATCTCGTATCGACATCCTTAAGAAGCTTATTTCCTGGTGTTATTCCCTCAGCAAAATTTTTAAATTCTTTGAAATGTTTAGGACTTCGGTAGAAGTATGCGTGGATCTCGCGGACTAGATTTTTGACTTTTGATACTGTAGGAAACTTGCTTACAATTTTGAATGCTAAATTCATTCTATGGTCCATGTAGTGAATTCCAAGCATGTATGGTGCACAAGTAGTTTGTAACTTTGTGAAAACACCGGTCCTTTGACCTTGCATCACTGTAGCTCCTTCAACTCCTACACACACCAAATTTTTGGCAATTGTCAACTCATCCATACCTGCAATTTCATTCAAAGATTTCTTGACTAGTTCAAATATATTTTGCGATGGTTAACTTTCCCTCATTTTATGAACACAAAGAAGATGAGCTTGGAGAACATGTTGTTGTACAGTATAAAATGCATACAGACCCAAGAAGTATTGTCTACCGCAGTAACTTCATCTAAAGATAATGCAATGAAATTTGACTCTTTTACTTTAACCTTTAAATCTTCCTTTTCCACTGCAGCAAGACAATTTTCCCATTCCCATCCAGTGTTTACTGACCAATGTGAGTAGGGATAGTGAGGAACATTCAAATAAGATAATAAACTGAAATATTCTAGGTAGCCTATCATAGGACACCCTCTGGACAAAATATGAAAAACGACAGTCATTTGAACAATTTTTGACAGATTTGTTGCTTCCATTGCTTTCCCAAATTGAGCCTCAAGTGTACCTTTACATGCACCAAGATTTGACATTTTTTGGTGATGCACTTCATAATCCACGACATACCTAACATGAAGACATTCTTCCTTTGATTTCCATCGTACGACTGATTGTTCCTTTCCATCTATGATTTTTTTTTCATAAACTTTATCGATATGCTTTTCTATAGTGTCAATCTTTAGCTACAACGTCTTGTCTCTTCCACATTTCCAATTACAAATCGTACATCTAGCCAATTTTTCATTTTCAATATCATTTGATTTCCCCACTGGTTCAATGAATGGGTACTTTGACAACCAACCAAGTTGAAAAATCCTTGTCATTTCCCACTCACACCCCTTTTTGGTTTAGTTTTCCTTTTCTTGCTACCAACATCATCATCCTCATCCAAGTCAATTATCTCATTCTAGCTAACTAGGCCCAGGGTATCACTTGGAACATCTTATGTGGTATTGCTATCTTGATTTGATACATTTTGATTTAAATAAATGACAATCTCAACTTGACCTTCCAGTGGCGGTGAGGTATTACGAATGCTACCAATATTTGGTGGAAGAGTTGATGATGTAGCTCCATCTTGACCTGATGGATCAGAAGCTTTGGAAATTCCAAAGTAAGAATGTATGGTATGTCTAAGTTTTTTGCATTTTGATGGCCTCCTAGTCTCTTCACCACCTTGAGGAGCCTGAGGAGCGGCAAGAGTCTCTTCACCACCCTGAGGAGCTTGAGGAGTGGCAGGAGTCTCTTCACCACCTTGAGGAGTGACAAAAGTCTGAGGAGCGGAAGGAGCCTTACCACCCTGAGGAGCGAAAGGAATCTGAGAAGAGACAGGAGTCTCTTCACCACCCTGAGGAGCGAGAGGAGCCTTACCCTTGCTGCTCGATTCGCTCGACATATTGATCTCTGATTCACTTGACATATTCATCTCTCACTTTGAATAAAAACTAGAAAAAAATGTCTTCTTGTTTAAGGATAGAGAATAATAATATAGATCCCATTCCATACTCAATATCATCTTTAAGACTAAAGCAAGAATGGAAAAGAGATAAAGAAAACTTATTATTATAACTAATAACACTATGAAGAAATGATCACTCACCTTGAAGTCTACGTTTTCAGCTTTGGTTGACTTCCGAATAAATGACACTTTCGATTGTATTTATTTTTGTTCAAGGAATTGATTAATAACATTCCTTTCAGTGATTTATCAAAGATTGTGTGAATGGAAATGCAATTGGAATTTATAAGTAGTGTGATAAGTGTTGTTCTTTAAATATGGTGCAGAATCACATATCAAATTCAATACTATGGAATACAATATAAAATATTTGGCTTTTCCTAAACTTAGTCGCTAGTCCTCAGAGTTATATAACCTTGTCACAAAGTTCTAAATCTTCATAACTTTGCGATTCCCCAACTTGGTTGATGGTTCACTTTGTTGAGTTGCAAGTCTTTCTTGGTCATCTTTCTACTCGGTGGGTCGGAGGTTTCAAAAACTTTGAAACTTCAGAGTTTGGTTCTAACTTCTAAGGTTCACTTTGTTGAAGCAAGAATGGAAAAGAGATAAAGAAAAACTTATTATTATAACTAATAACACTATGAAGAAATGATCACTCACCTTTAAGTCTATGTTTTCGGCTTTGGCTGACTTCCGAATGAATGACACTTTTGATTGTATTTATTTATGTTTAATGAATGGATTAATAATATTCCTTCCAGTGATTTATCAAAGATTGTGTGAATGGAAATGCAATAGGAATTTATAAGTAGTGTGATAAGTGTTGTTCTTTAAATATGGTGCAAAATCACATATCAAATTCAATACCATGGAATACAATATAAAATATTTGGATTTTCCTAAGCTTAGTCACTAGTCCTCAGAGTTATATAACCTTGTCGTGAAGTTCTAAATTTTCATAACTTCATGATTCCCTGACTTGGTTGATGGTTCACTTTGTTGAGTTCCAAGTCTTTCTTGGTCATCTTTCTACTCGGTGGGTCAAAGGTTTCAAAAACTTCAAAACTTCAAAGTTTGGTTATACCTTCTAAGGTTCACTTTGTTGAAGCAAGAATTGAAAAGAGATAAAGAAAACTTATAATTATAACTAATAACACTATGAAGAAATGATCACTCACCTTTTAAGTCTACATTTTTGGCTTTTGCTGACTTCCGAATGGAGAAGTAGAACCTCAAAATTGAACAAAATGTGTAAGAATAAATGACACTTTTGATTGTATTTATATCAATCCATGATTCCATATTTGGCAAATTCCGCAGGATTTTTAAATGGTATATTAAAAATTTGGTGAATCTTGCATGCTTATACAACAATATGTTGTAATTTTCAAGGCGATATGTGTCCTCAAATGTAATTATTTTTTTATGTTATTGGTGAAATGGGTCCTCATGAGCAACTATTTATAAATTTTAATTTGCGAAATGGGTCCTCACAAGCAACTATTTGTAAATTTTAATTGGCGAAATGGGTCCTGATACAATGTTGTTTTAATAGTATTGGCGAATATGTAGGTGTTTTATTAAATGCTTTCAGGATTCCAGGAAAAAATATTAGTCATGTTGGTTCTCAGTTGTGTTCTAGTTGGTTTGTCCTTGATGACAAAATTCACCTTTGGGTATCTATTGGCATGACATTCAAGTGGTCTTGGCGACAGAGGAAAGGTCTATCGGCTTAAGTATTTCTCACCGCTGAGAGGTCTTACCGAATGAGTCAGGTCTCACTGACTAATACATAAGGAGGTTCATCGGAGTAAGTGATCCTTCATCGGCATTATGTCTTGGCAAGTTTGACTTGTTACATTGAACGACTGGCACATTAAAGATTCACTTCAGCCAGACATGTTACTTTCGGTGTGAAGTCATAGCAAGTCATAGCGATTGCACTTTGTCACACTGACTAGTGGCGAGAAAATACATCGGTAAGAGTTAGGGTTTTTCAGTGTGATGTCTCAACGAGTGACCTTTGGTCTCGCTGACATTACACATGGAGTTTCACAGGCAGCTTTTGGCAAGACTTCTCCTTTGTTTCGGTGACAGAGAGTGATCCCTATCGGTAGGAGTTTTTACCGTCGGTATGAAGTCACAGCGAGATTCTTATGTCTCACCAACTGAAGGATGAATGGATACATCTCAGGAAGAGTGTGTTTTTATTTCAGCAACTTAGAATGGATAAAGTCTTTCGGTGAAACATAATGAATCTACATATGGTCTCCCCGATAACAATTTTTCACGGCAACCCACATGAGAATGAAGGTTACATTTCGATGAGAGAACTATTGTGTCTCGCCGACCGGCACAAGAAATAAATTTTCGGTGAGAAATTTTTTCATCAAAGTAAAGTCATGGTGAGGTTGTTGTCTTGTCGACCATTGATAATGAAATACATTTCGGTAAGACTCATGAGTTTCGATGTAGAGTCTCAGCGAACCCGTCAAGTCTTGCCGACAAAGTCTAATGAATGGCTTTAGGTGAGAGGTTGGTAATGTCTCGGCGATCAAGTATGTATCGCGGGGTGTTTCAGTATGACTCAATGAATTCATTGGAACGTCTCCCCGATTATGGATTGTCTCAGCGACATCGGATGAAAGGATGACTTTCAGTAAAACAAAGCATCATCTACGAAACGTCTCACCGATAGTACAATGTTACAACGACACATAAGAGATAAAAATTCTTTCGGTGAAACACAGTGTGATCTACATAGGGTCTTTCTGATATCAAAAGGTTATAGCGACAGTGAATGAAAAGAAAAGGGCATCTCGGTGAGAAACTTGCTTAGGTCTCAGCGATTGGAAAGAACATAACACATGGCTTTCGGTGTGACATAATGTATTCGTTATGTCTTCTCCCTGACTCTGATGGGTCATGGCGAAAGTGATAACTAAGAGGAATGTCTGGCGATTTAATTGCCTTTGGCAGGACTATCTGGATGTCTCGGCGAACGATTAACAAACTCTATCACTGAGGCCTACATGTGAAATTATTTGTATAGTTGCAGGCCGACATCATTGGTTGGCATCGAATCTTAGAGCGGTTACATGGCTGAATATTCTCTGAGAATTGAGAGGTTATGGTTCTCAGCTGGTGGGCAGTTGTGGTTTTGATGAAAATCTATCAGTTACAATTTGAAATCTCTTGATTCAACACAGAAATTAAAGCTTTCTGGATAGGCATTACTCTTGATTTTTACCATCATCTACAGATTATCATTATTCTGCTTCAGATTCTAAAATTAGCAAAGAGAGTTTCAGATTCTTATGAAAAAAGCATTTTGAAGATTTCTTAATGACGGACATACTTGAAATGTATATAAAAACCAGTGTTGAAAACAGTGTAGAATCTCCGCTATTGTAATTCTAAGGTTATCATTCTTTGGCTGTATGAAAATGAATGGATAAACTCTGCAATAAAATCTGAATAACAAAAGGCAGAGCAAATTGTAAATGTCTTATCTATTTAGTATTTTAAGGATTGAATCCTTAGGGTATTTTGTAGACGAGAAAACAAAGAAATATGTGCTTAACTAAAAATAGAGAGATCCTCTGAGATATTTTTATTGTTCAGAAATATAATTTGAGGGGTTGGTACTCCTTGAGATAGATATCTCTAAATGAGGGGTTGGTGCTCCTTGAGTGGGTGCTAAAAAATCAGCCTATAAGGCATTGTGAACAGTTGTTCAAAAGATTAAGCCTGGAAGGCATTTTGGGAGTGGTTTTTATACCCCAGGAGGGTTTTCCACTCAGAAAATTCTTGTGTCTCTTTGTTCCTCTGAGTTCTCACTGCTTTACTGTGTTGTTGTTATTTCAGTTCACTATTTGGTTATTACTTTTCTTAATTATGTTTATGAATGATTACATTCAACTCATGAATGTTTTAATCAGAGTATATTGAGATCAAATCTGAGCTATGTTTTGAATTTTGTAAAAATTGGTCAAATCTGTTAAGAGACTAATTCACCCCCCCTCTCAGTGTCATTTTAACTCCAACAATTGGTATCAGAGCGTAGGGTCCTCTAATAGGTTTTAATCACCTTGGATTGATCTTGGTCTTGGAGTTTGTTTAATGGCACATTCTCAAGACAGTGCCTCCGTAAGCAGAGCTCTGTTATTTGATGGAACAGATTATGTGTTCTGGAGAATCATAATGGAAGCTTTTCTTATTATTTTTGATGTTGATGTGTGGAGCATTGTTATAAATGCTTACAATGTACCAGCCTCTATTCCCACTGATCCTGCTGAAAAAAAGAGGTATGAAACAAATGTCAGAGCTAAACATGCCATCTTGTGTGAGTTAACTAAAGATGTGTTCATTACAGTCATGCATTGCAAATCTGCTCATGATATTGGGAAAAACTTGAAACTATATATCAA
This sequence comes from Sequoia sempervirens, assembly GCA_007258455.2. NCBI lineage: Eukaryota > Viridiplantae > Streptophyta > Pinopsida > Cupressales > Cupressaceae > Sequoia > Sequoia sempervirens. Next base: position 69,115,498 of record VDFB02252616.1, read on the forward strand.
CGGAATGAGAAATTCAAACTGTCAAAAATCATTACACTCAAACATCAGTTTGAGGAGTTGAAAATGAAGGATGATGAAAAAGTGGCTGAATATTTCCTAAGAGTTGATGAATTTGTCAATGAAATGAAAGGTGTAGGTCAAGAGGTTAATGAATTTGATGTGGTCACAAAGGTTGTTAGAACCTTACCATCCAAATTTGAATCTAAGGTTTCAGCCCTAGAAGAAAAGAAACACTTTGATCAGCTTACCTTAGAAAGCCTGCAAGGAATACTTACTGCCTATGAAATGAGAACTAGCAAAAACAATTCAACAGGAAAAGAAACTACCTTTAACACTGAAAGGAAAGAAAAAGTCGAAGTCAGTGAATCAGAGTTGTCTGATTCTAAAAATCCCATTTTGTTAGAAGATTTAAAAAGGGATCAGGAAAATATAAGGGAAAACTTCCCTTTAAATGTTTTAACTTTGGCAAAATAGATCACTTTTCTGCAAAGTGTCCCTATGATCAAATCTGTGACAACGAGACAACTGAAAAATAGCCTAAGAAGAAGGCCTTCAAACCTAAACGAAACTTCAATTTCAAAAAGAAGAAAAGTCTGTTTAGCAAGGATAAATCTGATATTGAGTCTGAAGATTCACCAGTTGAAGAAGATGAAACTTTGTTCATGGCTGAAATTACTCAAGCAAAATGATTCAAAAACCATTGACATTGAAGAAGGTGAAGTAGATCTTGAAAGTGAGCTAAAATGTACTTTACAAGAGGTCAAAAAACTCAAAAAAAAAGTTCTTGCTCAAGAACATAAACCAGATCAAGAAATAGTCTCTCTGAAAACTCAACTTGAAGAAGCTAAAAGAGTTGAGGACTGTCTTCGAGTGGCTGTAAGCTACAAAGATCAAGAAATTCAAAAACTGGAACAAGAAGTAGTCTATCTTAGGAAGGAAATTGAAAAATATGAAAGCACTCTAAAACTGAATGAGATGCTCAGCAAGAAGAAGTTGTATAAAGATAAAACCGGTATTGGTTTTGAAAAGGGTGAATGTTTAATTGATAATACAAAACAAAACCCCTCTTCTAAAGTCAAAGGTTCAGGTTCAAATCACTCAAAATTTAGTAAGGATCATGTTCAGTCTTTAAGAGGTAATAGATCTTCACACAAAGTCAATCCTTTCTTCTATGGTTATTGTTTTTTCTGCAACAAATTTGGCCATAAGGTGAGCACTTGCAGGCTTATGAATCCTAGAATACCCAGGTTTGGTCTTAGGCAACACTATGGTTTTGTTAGATAGATCAAATGTTTTAAATGCAATGCTTTGGGACATTCTGTCAAACAGTGCAGAACTGATCTGCAATTGAAACACAAAAAATTAAAAAGGTTTGGAAACCTAAGACTGTTAACAACATTGAGCAAACTATGTTGGTTCAAACTGCTTTTCATTCCAAGAAAAAGGACTTATGGGTCTTGGACATTGGATGTTCTAACCATATGACTGGTGACAAGGATAAGTTTATAAATCTTGAAGATTATGTAGGTGGATATGTTAAGTTTGGTGATAACTCTGGTATTCAAATTAAAGGTAGAGGTTCACTTCTCCTGAATGAAGACACTCCTAGCTATAATGTGTACTATGTGGAAGGTCTCAAGCACAATCTTCTAAGTGTTAGTCAAATTGTGATAGTGGTTATCATGTTCTTTTCACTTCGTAGGGATGTGAGATTAAGAACAAGCTTGGAAAGGCCATTGCAGCTGGAAGGAGGACAAAAGGAAATGTGTACAATCTTCTCAACACATCAAGCAATGACAATAATCAAGGTATGTGTCTAATGGGCCAAATTGAAGAGAATTGGTTATGGCATAAAAGATTAGGACACATAAACTTTGAAAATCTAGTTAGAATCAGTAAAAATCAGAATGTTAGAGGTCTACCAGTTCTTAGCAAGCCAGAAAACTCTATGTGCAAAGAATGTTTAAGTGGTAAACAGACTAAAATCAGCTTCAAAACAAAAGAACATTCTTCATCATAACCTTTACAGCTTGTGCATACTGATTTATGTGGACCAACCAGAACAAGGTCTATTAATGGTGAAAGGTACTTTATGTTGTTTGTGGATGATTATACTAGAATGATATGGGTCACATTTCTTAAGCACAAATTAGAAGCCTTTGGAAGATTCAAAATCTTTCGTAAATTGGTTGAGAAGGAATCCGATTTAAAACTTAAATGTCTGTGATCTGAAAAAGGAGGTGAGTTCACTTCTCAAGAGTTTATTGATTACTGTGAACAACATGACATTAAAAGACAGTATGCTGCAACAAAAACACCTCAACAAAACGGGGTAGTTGAACGTAAGAATAGAACAGTAAAAGAAATGGCTAGAACCATGCTAGATGAAGCTAAGTTGTCTAATATGTATTGGAAAGAAGCTGTTCATACAGCTATATACATTTTGAATAGAGTGTAGCTTAGGGTGAAATCTAAACACACTCCTTATGAAATTTGGTATGGAAAAACTGCTTCTGTCAAACACTTTAAAATTTTTGGAAGTAAGTGTTTTATCAAGAAAGATGATGATAACCTTGGGAGATTTCAATCAAAGAGTGATGTGGGTATCTTTTGGGGATACTCAACTCACAAAAAAGCTTATAAATGCCTTAACAAAAGGCTTAATAAGATTGTTGAAGTTGTTAATGTAAAATTTGATGAAAGACCACATTTGTATGCTGAATCTTAGCAGGATAATGAGGAAGAAGAACTTGAACTAGAAATAATTTCAGAAGGAGCTGAAATAGCAAAGCCTAATACTGATTCAGCAAGCCCTAAAAATGAAACAGCAAGTCCTAAAAAGGTTGCATCAAAAGCTCTAGCTAAATATCACCCCAAAGATCAGATTATTGGGGATAAAAATGCAGGAGTTCAAACTAGAAGAAAGGCTGCAAAATCTGATGAAAAGGCACAAATTGCTTTTTGTTTAGTTACTCAGTTTGAGCCTAAAATTTTTAATGAAGCTCTCACAGATTCATGTTGGATTAATTCTATGCAGGAAGAAATTGATCTGATTGAGAAAAATCAGACTTGAGAGTTAGCCCCAAGACCAGATGACAAGAATGTCATTGGAGGCAAATGGATATATAGAAACAAGGTTGATGAAAATGGTAATGTTATTCACAACAAAGCAAGATTTGTCTACAAAGGCTATGCTCAACAAGAAGGTATTGATTTTGGTGAAACCTTTGCACCGTTGCTAGATTAGAATCTATCAGAATATTCTTGGCTTATTCTGTTTATAAATACTTTACTGTTTATCAAATGGATGTCAAAAATGCTTTTTTAAATGGCTATTTAGATGAAGAGGTCTATGTTGAACAGCTTGAAGGATTTATGTGCAAAGATAAGCCTGATCATGTTTACAGATTGAAAAAGGCCCTCTATGGCTTAAAACAAGCACCTAGAGCTTGGTACTCTAGGTTGGACAGTCATTTGCTTTCAAATGGTTTTGTTAGAGGAGGTGTAGATAGCAATCTTTATGTTAAAACTGAAGGTTCTGATATTCTGGTTGTTGAAATTTACGTTGATGACACTATCTTTGGCTGCAACAATGTTACATTGAGTAAAAAATTCTCTCAGCTAATGGAATCTGAATTTGAAATGTCATTATTAGGAGAATTAAATTTCTTCTTGGGTCTTCAAATCTCTCAACGTGAAAATGGAATATTTCTTTCTCAAACCAAGTATGCTAGAGAGATGCTTAAGAAATTTCAGATGGATGAATGCCATCCAGTTAGCACTCCAATGGTTACTGGATGCAAACTTACTAAGGTTGATGATTCTCCTGATACAAATCAAACTGAATATAGATCAATGATTGGTAGTCTGTTATATTTAACTGCTTCTAGACCTGACATCATGCATGCAGTTTGCACTATTGCACGGTTTCAAGCATCACCTAAAGAATCCCATGTCATTGACCTTAAAAGGATTTTTAAATACATTAAGGGCACTCTTGATTATGGTCTTTGGTATCCTAGAAGCAATGATTTCTCTTTGATTTCTTATACTGATGCTAACTGGGCTGGTTGTTTGGATGATAGGAAAAGCACCAGTGGTGCTGCATTCTTTCTTGGTGATCATTTAGTGGCATGGCACAACAAGAAACAAGTATTTGTTTCTCTTTCTACTGCTGAAGTAGACTACATTGCTGCCACTTCATGTTGTACTCAAGTTCTTTGGATGAGTCAAACTCTATCTGATATGGGTATTGAAGTTCCTAAACCTGTTTCAATTCTCTGTGATAACACAAGTGCGATAAATATCTCAAAAAATCCTGTTATGCATTCTCGCACTAAAAATATTGCTATCAAGTCTCATTTTCTGCGAGAAAAGGTACTGGCTAATGAAGTATGTTTACATTTTGTTGGATCACAAGATCAAGTGGCTGATATTTTTACTAAGCCCTTAGCAAAAGAGTCATTTGAAAGGTTGAGACTTCGATTGGGAGTTATCTCTCAATCTTTACTTCTCTGATTTTACAAGCATTGGCTTAGGGGGAGCATGTTATATATTTTGATTCACTTACAGCTCTCCTACAATCTTGGTTGCTGCACTGTTACTCTTTTTTGTAGTTGTTTCTCATGATACTTTTGGTTGGATTTCCTGGCATTGCACATTCTTCTCTTCTATTCTTGTCATTGAGGCAAAAAGGGGGAGAGTCTTTTGTGTTTTTCCATCAAGGACAAAGGGGGAGTTTGTTGGTTCTCAGTTGTGTTTTGGTTGGTTTGTCCTTGATGAAAAATTCACCTTTGGGTATCTATCAGGATGACATTCAAGTGGTCTTGGAAACAGAGGAAAGGTCTATCAGCTTAAGTATTTCTCACCGCTGAGAGGTCTTACCGAATGAGTCGGGTCTCACCGACTAATACATAAGGAGGTTCATCGGCGTAAGTGATCCTTCATCGGCATTATGTCTTGGCGAGTTTGACTTGTTACATCGACCAACTGGCACATTAAAGATTCGCTTCAGCCAGACATGTTACTTTCGGTGTGAAGTCATAACAATTGCACTTTGTCACACCGACTGGTGGTGGGAAGATACATCGGTAAGAGTTAGGGTTTTCGGTGTGAGGTCTCGACGAGTGACCTTCGGTCTCGCTGACATTACACATGGAGTTTCATAGGAAGCTTTTGGTAGGACTTCTCATTTGTTTTGGCGACAAAGGGTGATCCCTATCGGCAGGAGTTTTACCGTCGGTATGAAGTCACAGCGAGATTGTTATGTCTCACTGACTGGAGGATGAATGGATACATCTCGGCAAGAGTGTGTTTTTGTTTCAGCGACTCAAAATGGATAAAGTCTTTCGGTGAAACATAATGAATCTACATATGGTCTCCCTGATAACAATTTGTCACTGCGACCCACATGAGAATGAAGGTTACATTTCGGTGAGAGAACTATTGTGTCTCGCCGACTGGCACAAGAAAGAAATTTTCGGTGAGAAACTTTTTCATCGAAGTAAGGTCATGGCGAGGTTGTTGTGTCTTGTTGACCGCTGATAATGAAATACATTTCGGTAAGACTCATGAGTTTCGATGTAGAGTCTCAGCGAACCCATCAAGTCTTGCCGACAAAGTCTAATGAATGACTTTCGGTGAGAGGTTGGTAATGTCTCAGAGATCAAGTATGTATCACAGGGTGTTTCGGTATGACTCAATGAATTCGTTGGAATGTCTCCCCAATTATGGATTGTCTCAGCGACACTGGATGAAAGGATAACTTTCAGTAAAACAAAGCATCATCTACGAAACGTCTCACCGACAGTAGAATGTTACAGCGACACATAAGAGATAAAAAGTCTTTTAGTGAAACACAGTGTGATCTGCATAGGGTCTTTCTAATATCAAAAGGTTACAACGATAGTGAATGAAACGAAAAGGGCATCTCAGTGAGAAACTTGCTTAGGTCTTAGCAATTGGAAAGAACATAACACATGGCTTTCAGCGTGACATAATGTATTCGTTATGTCTTCTCTCCGACTCTGATGGGTCATGGTGAAAGCGATAACTAAGAGGAATGTCTGGTGATTTAATTGCCCTCGACAGGACTATCTGAATGTCTCGGTGAACGATTAACAAACTCTGTCATTGAGGCCTACATGTGAAATTATTTGTATAGTTGCAGGCCGACATTATTGGTTGGAATCGAATCTCAGAGCGGTTACATGGCTGACTATACTCTAAGAATTGAGAGGTTATGGTTCTCAGCTGGTGGGCAGTTGTGGTTTTGATGAAAATCTATCAGTTACAATTTGAAATCTCTTAATTCAGCACATAAATTAAAGCTTTCTGGACAGGCGTTACTCTTGATTTTTACCATCATCTATAGATTATCATTATTCTGCTTCAGATTCTAAAATTAGCAAGAGTTTCAGATTCTTATGAAAAAAGCATTTTGAAGATTTCGTAATGACAGACATACTTGAAATGTATATAAAAACCAGTGTTGAAAATAGTGTAGAATCTCCGCTGTTGTAATTCTGAGGTTATCATTCTTTGGCTGTATGAAAATGAATGGATAAACTCTACAATAAAATCTGAATAACAAAAGGTAGAGCAAATTGTAAATTTCTTATCTATATAGTATTTTAAGGATTCAATTATTGAATCCTTAGGGTATTCTGTAGACGAGAAAACAAAGAAATATGTGCTTAACTGAAAACAGAGAGATTCTCTGAGATATTTTTATTGTTCAGAAATATAATTTGAGGGGTTGGTACTCCTTGAGATAGATATATCTAAATGAGGGGTTGGTGCTCCTTGAGTGGGTGCTCAAAAATCAGCCTATAAGGCATTGTGAACAGTTGTTCAAAAGATTAAGCTTGGAAGGAATTTCGGGAGTGGTTTTTATACCCCGGGAGGGTTTTCCACTCGGCAAATTCTTGTGTCTCTTTGTTACTCTGAGTTCTCACTACTTTACTGTGTTGTTATTTCAGTTCATTGTTTGGCTATTACTTTTCTCAATTATGTTTATGAATGATTACATTCAACTCATGAGTTCTTTAATCAGAGTATATTGAGATCAAATCTGAGCTATGTTTTGAATTTTGTAAAAAATGGTCAAATCTGTTAAGACACTGATTCACCCCCCCTCTCAGTGTCATTTTAACTCCAACAAGTCAGTCCAATTGAAACGCGTAGTTTGACAATGGTGAATTTGTTGCTTAAATATGCCTCATAAAAAAACTCATTGGTGAATGGACATGCATTGGACCTATAGTTCATAAAATCCGGGTGATTTGGACACCCTGTTGGGTGCGATAAATTTGCCAATTTTGACTTGGCCGATTGCTAGAATTTTCCAATAGGCGAAGATTCACCACTAAAGTTTTCCCTGAAAGGGAGAGTAGTACTGATCCCATAAACCAATTCAAAAGGGGATAGTTTGATGGATCTTTTTGGTGTAGTATGATTCGCCTACAAAGCCTCAAACAACTTCTTGTGCTAGTTTCATTGATTCTCATCCACCAAATTCTTCATAATCATTACTAAGTTATTGTTTCTAGATTCAAATTGACCATTTCCTTGGGGGTAATAATTAGATGAATGTGAAAGAGAGATCCCATGGTCATAGAAAAACACAATGACTTCTGATGAAGAGAAGTTGGTTGCATTTTTAGTTACTAACTTCTTAGGAACTCTGAAGTGAACCAAAAAAATTTCTTTGATGAACTCACAAAATACTTCTAAGGTGGTACGTTTTATAGGTATGGACTCAACTTGCTTAGTGAAGTAATTTGTGGTTATTAAGATATGAGTACGCCCAACACTTGAGGTAGGGTTGATCAACCTTAAAAATTCCAAACCCTAGTGATGGAAAGGTTCTTCAATCAGTATAGGTTTCAGTGGAAGGGTAGCCAATTGAGGTCTACCAATAAACCTTTTGCACTTTTCATAGCTTGATACCCAGTGATAGGCATCTTTGAACATACCAAGCCAGTAGTAACATTTTCTGAGAATTTTAAAGGCCGTCATAGAAGAGGAGAAATGTCCTCCACAAGCTTCTTCATGGAATTCCTTAAGAAGTTTTTGCTATTTTTCCTTGTCAACAAACCTCAAAAACACCCCATCTAAGGCTTTCTTATATAGTCTATCATTCCATGTTACATATTTGGATGCCTTCAATTTATGATTTCTTCCATCTTTTGAGGAAAGGTGTGCAAATCACTCTCCATAAGCAAGGTAACAGGCTACATCCAAAAACCAAGGGTCTTGCAAACTAACCAACAATACCATTGAAGAAACTTCTTCTTCTTCTGGTCCATTCTTTGTGATGAGTTTACATAGGCCTTTTCCTCTCACCAACTTAGTAGGTTTGATTTCTAGATCATATTCCTACACTTTAGCCACCCAAGCTCCTCTTTTGTTGCAACCGATCTCCTGTTGTGTGAGTATGCTCTTGACTACAGTGTCGTGAACAAAAACTTTAGCTTGTTAATGCAAAATATAGAATTTGAACTATTTAACAACCTTGACCATTACAAAGGCATGTTTTCGACTTGGGAATAATTCATCTTGTGCTTCATTAGTGGAACACTGGTGAAAGCAATGGGAGCTTTATCCTTCTGATCATTCTCTTGTAACAAGATTGTGGACATAGTATGTTTAGAGGCGTAACAATAAATGATAAAATCTTTTTCTAAAATCAAGGTGCACTAGCACAAGTGTGTTTGCAAAAACTACCTTGATATCACCAAAATATTTTTTACCAGTATCACTCCATTTGAAGCCTTGATTTTCTTTCATCATATTAGCTATATGTTTGGTAATCTCTAAGAAATCTAGGACAAACTTCCTCAAAAATTTAACATGACCAAAAAAGGATTTTACACCAGTTCTATTAGAGGTTTGACTCAATTGTTGAATGGCTCTAACTCTTTTTGGGTCAATTCTAATTCCCTCATTTGAAACAATTTGTCCTAGGAGTTTAATTTTTGTGATGCCAAAAACTAACTTCTTCATATTTAAAGATATACCATGATCTCTACACCTTTACAAAATCTTTTATAAATATTTGAGATGGTTTTCATTTTTCTTGGAGAATATAGTCAAATCATCCAAGTATATGACTATAATTTTATTCCTTAAATAACCAAAAGATAGATCCATGGCTCTTTGGAATGTAGCTCCAACATTAATTAATCTGAAAGGCATCCTGTTATAAGAAAATGTACCCCAAGAGGTAACAAAAGTAGTCTTATGCTGATCTTCTTTTTCCATGCTAATTTGGTTCTACCCAGAGAAACCATCTAACATTGATATCATCTCAGATCCAACAATGGTCTGCAATACATGATCCACTACAGGTAATGGGTAGTTATCCTTCAGGGAGGATTGATTTAGATTTCTGAAGTCAACACAAATCCCGATTTCTCCATTCTTCTTATGTACCTAAATGATATTAGCCACCAAAGTGGAGTGGTGGATAGGATAAATGATCCTTTCTTTTAGCATCTTGTTAATTTATCAGAAGATAGCATTAGTTATTTTTGGATTATAATTCCTTTGTTTCTATCTAAAAGGCGATGTCCCAAGCTTGAGAGGAATGTGATGTTGCAGTCTCCCACTCATGAAATTATTCAAGTCATTGTAGCACCAAGAAAATATGTCTTTGTATTTTACCAACAACTGAATCAAACTAGTTCTCTCCATATGGGTACAACATTTTCCAATACATACTAGTTTGGGATCATCTGGTGTCCCTATATTGATAATTTCATATTCTCCTGAGCTATTCATAATTTCAACTATCTTTCTCTTGACACGTCTATCGTGTCCATCAAACAATGTTTCCAGAGAGACCAAGCCTTTGGGTATCTTGTTATCCTTTAACTGAACAACACCTTCTTCCAAATCTTTCTTCTATTTTGGGAAGAATTCTTCACACTTGGTTTCACTACCTTCAAAATACATTTCAACAAACATTTCTATGCATTCCAAGAAGTCTTGTATCTATTTATCATTCTCAAAAGCTTGCCAATTTTCTATGTTATTTGGGATGTTAGGTTTGAAGACTATCTCAATTAGATATAGAACATCTTTAAAATTAGGATGAGGAAGTAACAAGGAGGTGGAGATAGCCAAGGAATCTACTCTAGTGTTTTGATCTCTTTGGATGACCTCAATTGAGAAGATATCAAATGATTCTATCTCATCCTAGACTCTATTCCTATAGTGCCTCAACCTTTCATTCTTAATAGTAAATACTTTCCTCACCTGGATAACAATCAATTCAACATCCCCTATTGCTCTTAACTTTTTAATACCTTTTTCTTTAGCAGTTATCATCCCTAATAAAAAAGCTTCATATTCAGTAGTATTATTAGTATTTTTGAACTCCATTTTATATGAATAAGGGAATCTATTTCCATTAAGTGATATCAATACAACTCTAGCCCCAAACCTTGAGTTAGAACAACTACCATCAAACTCTAATGTCCATAGTTTTGATGATATATCAGGACCCAAGAAACCTTCACCTTTAGCATCTTCTGAGAATAACATATAACTACCAAACTTAGATTCTTCAAATAAAATTTAAGATGGTGGATCACCCAATTTTAATACTTTGAACTGAGCCTTAGATTTAGGTTCCAAGTGAACCTTTTTATTGCCAAGTGGAATAATTGCATGTGACAAATCCAACCGAATTTCACCTCCTAGGTCCTTACAAAAGCTTCAACTCAACAACATACCATAAATTGTTAGGATATCAACAACAAGAACTGTTAACTTAAGCCTTTTATTAGGGTGAGCAGCCAAAGACACCTAAGCATCTTTAATCTATCTAACTAGAGGAACTTGCTTAGCATCTATTGAGTAACATTTCCCAAAATTCTTAGTCCAAGAGAGTCCAAGGGATTTAGCTATGGGAGAAGGTATTACATTATCTGGAGTTCTAGAATCTATGATGCAATTACTCAACCTATGACCATTTATGTATAAGGACACATAGAAAGGACTAGGCTTCTGATTAGACACAATGAGAGAATGGTCTTAAGTGTTAGAGGATAAACCAAAAGATGAGGCTTCATGATTTACTAAGTCTTCCTCTACTAAGTTCATTTTGGATCATTCATATTTAACAAAATTCACTAAAATATCTAATTTAGTAGGAGTTGATTTTAGATATTTAGTAGGTGATATCTAAATCTTGGAGTTTTTGCAATATTCTACTATATCAAAAGGACTAATGTTCTTATCAAGAATATAAACAGATGGGATTTTGTGAGTAACCTATGAAGCTTTACAAGGACTAGATGTAGAAAGAATATTTTTGAAAGGAGTAGTAGACTTCTGAGCACTATGCATACCTTTTTGGATAGCATTTTTTTCCTCTAGTGAGTATTGTGCAAGAGACATTATCCACTGTGGTGTATACATCACCACCCCTTTCCAAATCAGGAGAAAATTCAAAATGTTAACTTCAGAGTCACCATACCTTCTTGATGTGTTTTATCATACATCAACCTTCTCCACTATCTCTTGAGTCATAGCCATTACCATACATCGACTCATTTTGGGATAGGTGGTCCCATCGTGATCTATTGTCAAATGAAAACTGCACATGTTTTCTTCGCCCATGCTTGGGGTGCCTCCCCAAACTATTGGTTGGGATTTCTTCTTGAGATGTATTGATATGGATGATGATGGGGTTGAATATTCTTGGGTATTTTCATTTTTAAGGAAATTATGTCATTCACCAATTTTTGAATCAAGGGTTCTATGAATTTTGAAGGTTGAGCCTCACCGGTCTAGAGTTCTTTCTTCCATTTGTTAGATTTAATAAAACCATCCTCCAATTCAACCATCAATTCCTAGGAAAAATCTAGGTTTACTAATCTATCTCTTCTCAAATGAAAACTAATGTCTTGTGGCATAACATTAACAAAGTAATATTTCAAATTCTCTACAAAAGGTCCTTTTTTCTTTCTCAATTTGATTGACTATTTTGTTAAATTGAGCTACAAAATCTTTCATTAGTTGGTGAATTTCTTTCTTCAACTGAGTAAGCTTGGCCAAGAGGGTGTGCTCATCTTCTGCACTCTTAAAATGATCTTCAAATTTTGTCTTCATAGCATCCTAGGAATTGATGGATCTATTAGGAAAATGATAGAACCATTCCATAGCTGCATCTTCCAACAATTCTACAAAAATTCACACTGTTGTATCTTCATGTTCAACTCCCTAAACACCATAGGTAGTGAAGAAAGCATTTAGATGCTCATAAAGGGTAATATTTCCATCTCCTCTAAATTTTGGGAGATTCTTTCTCTATCCTTGGGAAGCTCATTCAACTAAAATCCAAGGGTCGAGGGCCCTATGGCTTCCCCCCATTGTACAAGTTGATCCATCTTTCGATTAAGGTTGATAGTTATAGGAATAATAGTCTCCTTCAATGTGAACACTTGATAAGTAAAAAATTGACCAGTGGAAAGAGAAGGCTTCTCCCTTATAGGTGAAGAGACCTACTTCTATATATTATCTTCCTCTTAGGCCTCAAAGCTTCCTTGTACTCACCCCTTTACACGACCTCAAAAATGGGGTCAAAGAGACCTTTTCTTTTATAACTTCTAGTATGTCACTTGAACTCTAGCGTGACCAAGGATTTCCATACCAGGGTATTGAATCTTTTTAAATATGATTCCCTAGTGGAGTCACCAAAAATATGTTGTTTGAAATATTTAACCTTTAAAATTTAACACAAATTGACTCCATCTTTCCCAAAAAGAGGACTAATCTATCAATAATAGTTGGATAGATCACCATTGCATTGGTGATCTTTCTTTGAATTTTAATTGAGGTACAACTCCCTCTTCTGATATGATTTTGATTTTTGAGATTAAAATAAATATGGGTATGCTTTTAACCAAAAACAAGGAAAGGCAAACTAACATCTATCCATAACCATGAAAATAGATGCAATTAAAAACTGATTTGAAACTAACAACTAATGCTTGAAATTTAACTGGAAAAAATTCAATATCATAGCTCACAAACCAAATTATCAAAGCTTGTTGACTCGAATTAATGTAATCTCAACTTTTCTACAAATACATGAACAAGACACCAAAGAACAACACATCCTCACAGGGAAGGAATATTCAAATTCCTATCTAAACTCATAGACTTATTCATAAATATTAGCATTTCATTCATAATTCATTACACAGGCAATAAACATCTATAGTAAGATAATTAAAACTACAAAATTTTATCCTTCAATTAAGATCAATACTCACTCATGCATCACACTGTAAAGGGTGTAACATGCCAACCCTTCACTGAAGTAAAATTTCCTAAGTTTTCACTATGTGAATATTCTATGATGTCATGACAGCAATAAAAAAATTTCTTTCCACAATGTAAATTACATGCATAATTGAAACAACACTATTTTCCAAACTTCCATTGCATTCCATTGTAATTTCACAAATCTTCCCACAACATAGATGTCATATTGATTGAACTCAAGTATATCTTACATGGTTACATCCTTCCATATAAATGGGTACATGACATGTACATAACTCCTCTGAGCTTCATCTGGCAATAGATATACAAACTGGTCCTGATGTCATCACATCAATGCATACATTATGAATTTCCTTGCTCATTGGTGTAAACAATCCAATTATCCCCGATACTGGTGCAAACATCTGTAAACCTCATATATTCTAATCAAGTCCGAGTGTACAACCCAACCCAATAGTTATTCCCAACCTATAGATATCAATGATATTTAAGTACTTATCCTCATAGTAGCCTAGCTATATAGTATAATCATTAACTTAGCTAATAGTAACTCTTAAGATACCTTTGTTAAATCATATTTAGTATGTTAATACTTATGAAAAAAAATTCCTCCTATTATGGAGTATCTATAAGCACATCACAAAACAATATAATAGCTTCTAATTCCTTCTCAAAGAAATACTATTTCCCCTAAATGCAAGTATAAATAATAGACAATTTAAAGCAATCGTGAAGCAATTGTTCAAAAAATAAGACAAATAAAGGAAGATTATCCCCATGCCTATTTTTGCTTATCTAATCGATTGACTACAATTTAGCTTTCCCACAGTAGCAACTAGCTTATGCTTGATTCCTTCAGCTATGCCACAATAAACCCCCTTCTCTCAAGTTGATAATGTACTTCACTTAATATGTTAATTCTCTCACAAATACTCACAACTCTCTCTCTCTCTCTCCCAAATAAAGTAGAATATTGTAGATAAGAATTGTAGAGAAAAAAGTATAAAATGTTGAGCACAATGCATATGGGATGCGTCCCTCATAAGTGAGTTTTCTCTACTATTTATATAGTAGGAAAGAGGCTTATCATCCTAAAAAATAGGCATGAGTGTTGACAACAATCACCATGCATAGCCACTCACTCAACTTAGCTAAAAGGTGGTGCACAAAGAAGAACATACTCAACAAAATAATGCTATAGGTCGACCTCTTTTGATGACAACAGTATAAGACCATTTGAAATTAGCACATGATGAAAAAGGTGTAATTCAAATTTCCTTCACAATGAACATCTACAACAAGTAGGATTCATAAGGTGGCGTCAAATAAAGCATAAACCTCCTACATAATTGGCATGGTTTATCACTTGTTGAATCAGTCAATATCAAGTATATAACACATAGTTCATGTCAACTTAGTCTTACATGAGTCGATTCCTCTCATTTATTAGTTTGACCAAATCATCGACCTACTGTACATAATCTTATATGCTTCTATTTTCTATTGATATTTATCTAATGATAAGGCTTTTAACAGTTTACTAATTCAAAGACAACTCAAAGCAACGACTAAGTCACAATCCTTATATCTACTTAATGGTTGCACATAGTTCATCCTTTATTCATTACTAATATATATTATATTCAGCCTAAACATACTCTACATATCCTATATACAAATCAACCTTTAACATGACTCAAGTGCTGCCCTCTATTCACATTCTATACAATGCTTTGCGAATATGTTACCGCCTCCCTACATAGTGTGTAGTACTCTTGTCTTTCTAAGCTTTACAAGCTAATAAAAACAACTCATATATAAACTTATGCGCTTATGAAAACAACACCATATTAGTTTTGAGGGCTTATTTAGTATATATAAACATTCACATATACATGTATTCATTTATATTTTGCTGCTCACACAATATCAACCTATGTTTATATTTATAAATTGACCCTCACGCATCTCATATATTTGTAATTATAAATTTATAAATGTACATATACATATATACATGTATCACATATATGTATATATGTATATGTATATTTATACTAATACATATTTACACCATGTCATATAAGTATATATATATATACACATTTGATATATAGATGAATATGAACAAGTTAATAGTTACATAATATTAATAATATACATATTTTATATATATACACACACCCTCTAATAAGCATTAAAGCTCATGTGTGTATAAGTATATATATATATATATATCCAAACAAATATATACATATCGTTCAAACTATAAAGTAATAATCCATTCGATAATCAAATGATTATGTCTAAGCGATATATATATATATATATATATATATTTACTTCATATATATGCAAGACAATAATATTGTACATAATATCGACTGTATATATATATGTAAATATATACATATTCCTCTATGCTCATGTCTACATACGTATACATGTATTTATGTATATATCTTTTATATAAATATATATATATATATATACATTCGATTGTACAATTAAGCACATACATATTTACTATCTTATCAATAGGAGATATACATGTGATGAATATATACAATACATCCATTCCACATGTGCTCACCTTATCGATACAAGCATAGAAATATAGGGAAGAACTCACAAGCTCAAACAAATAAATATCACCTAAGCATGCATTCAATAGTAATCAAGACCCTTACTAATGTAGACACATTATGCTAAGGATGACTTACAGATTCCCAACTCAATGACTAGACTCATTCAATCTACTATGAGTGTGTGTATAAGCTCAGATAGGTTACGTTACTAGTTACCCAACCAAGATCTTCTCCTAAGTGATACTTCCCCTTCACCTAGAGGAATGAACTTGTCCCTGCAACCAGCTTAGCACACTTGCAATGGTAGTTAGACGTTCACAATAAATCCATATGCATCATAACTTAAACATATTCATAAAGCAATAAATGTAAACATATTTAATCTTCAAAGCTATATTAAGCATATATCAATACTTTCACATAATGCCTATTCCAATATTCCATTCTTTTAGCAAGCACATCAATCTCATGATTGCATTTAGAATCTTATTTATGCATGAAGGTAAAAGTAAAACAGTAACAACTAGATGGGGTGTAATAAGGGGGATCAAAATTTCAGACCATTGCAATGTCAAAATAAAGCATATTTTTAGTTTTTGCAACATAACTATCATCAAAGTCTTGAAATAACTAAAAGAAACTAATTCTTGAAAGAATCAAAATAAGAAAGTCTTAACATCATAAATAAAAAGACAAAGCTAGGGAAATAAAAAATCATCTATTGCTAGGGTGGTTGAGCATGTGAATCGTTAGGAGTTTCTCCTTCTAGCGGTGCTTGTTGGGTAGCTACCATGTGTGCCTAATAATCTTTAAAAGCCAGAATGACAATAGGGATCTCCATCTGTTTTGGAACAATTATGTTCCTTATTCTTAACTGACATGTAGCTTTATTGGTGTGGATGACCTCCATTTTATGGGTTATGAGGATAGGAGAGTCTTCATGCCATGATAACGTTGAATCAATCCTAAACATTTTCTTTAATGCTTCTTTATCAAACACCCATTCCTTTGATAAAGTATCAATTGTTTTAAAGTTGTCTTTTAACTCACGTGTAGCAAGACCTTGATTTTCAGCCTTGGTTATTTGGCATAAAAAAATAGAGAAGTTCTTAGTGAAATTATTACTAAGATGGCTACATTCCTTCATCAACTTTGTTTGTTCCAAGAAATTTTATTTTATGATTTTAAGCTTCCACTCTATACTTGTTCTCTACATAAAAACTCGAGAATATTCTTTGGATGAAATAATATTTTCTAAAGCAACCTTTTCCATACCCATTGCAATGATTTCAACCAACTCATGGTCAATTTGCAACCAATGTGTCTCTTCCTACTTACAGTTAACCAAATCAGACTTGATTAAGTTCCTTAATAACAAAAATTCATCATACAACTTATTCAATTTCTCAATCAAAGGAGGTCCTTTTATTTTAATTTTTGGCACCCAACTCTGAACAGCCTTGCAATAATAGCTATCTTTTGAATTTTACTCATCATAGCCTTCCTAGCCACAAAATTATAATCAAAGGCAGGGCTTTCCTAGCTAAGGAGTTGAGGAGAGGGATCTATCAAGGCTCTAAGACAATTTGAAAGGAGTTCAATTGATTTATTTAACTAATCTTTGTCTTGTTTATCCTTTTCTATTCTTTCCACCAATCTAGAGGTTGTAATCTAAAAATTATGAATATCTCCATCCCTACTAGGTGGACCCAAATCCACTTTAGTTATATTGTAGTCCGTTATGGTAGCTTGATTGGGATCCTTTTGTATTGAAGGTCAGGAAACTTCCATAATTAGATGTCTGAAGGCTTCATCTTCCATCAACCTAGATGTAGTTTTTAGTTTCTTAGCTTTCAGGGTTCTTTGTAAAATTTTCCCTACTACATCTTCCTCTGGAAAAGTAATGAGTAATTTTTTTATTTTCTAGGAGAGGGAATTTTCTAACTAGAAAGGTGAAGATGGAGTAGCATCAGGATTCTAAGAAGTCTTGGGTGTTGAAAAATGGAGAGCTCTATGGAGAGGAGGAGTTTGCATTACACTCTATGTGTTTAAAGGGAAAGAGGTTGAGGTCTTACCTTTTTGCATTCTTTCCTCAGGCCTACCTTGAGAATGGCTAGGCGATTGAATGTGAGTTTCCACACCTCCTGTTTCAGTTTCTTTCTCTTGATCACCTCCTTTTGGTTGCTTCTCAACTTCACCCTCCAACTATTCTTCAGTTATAATATCAAGGAGAAGATCCTCACCACATGTTTGCTCAAGGCCCTTGTTCTTCTCAGGAGGATCATTTCCATCTCTACTATTTCTTGGCAATATGTGCTTTGTGTTGGTGGTGGTATTGGCACAAAATAAACTATACTCATCTGACTAGTACTATTTTTCTCTTAGGTTCCTCTCTTGTCTTTAGGTGGAGCTTTGGTGGTTTCTCCCTTCTTCCTAGTGAGCCACATTTGGATCCTCCTTAAAACTACTAAGGTTCTAGCATTCATATCTTCATTCTATATAGTGTCCTAGTTAATTTGTGGGAAAGGCAACATTTGTATCTTAATGAAATAGGTGGGATCAATTAGATTAGAATTTTCATCTTCTACTCCTCTTATATTCCATCCTAATTTGAAATTAAAAAGTTGTCCTAGAGTCAGCCTCATCCAATCTCTTCTCCTTACTTCATTATTATCAACACAATCTACCCAAAAATCCTCTAGGTGTGGCACATGGTAATAACAGGGACCTAGATAAACATTATTTCTCACAAAATTCTTACCATCAAATGGAAATCTTCTCCCATAGGTTTGAAAGGTATATTTTACAATGTCTTTCGCTAAATTAAGAGCATTCGACTGAGATTTATATTCATAATATCCTAAGACAATAGGGAAAGGGATACCAACCTTTTTTCTTTCTACACATCTCTTATTTACTTGTGCAATCTGATGAAAAACCTCTATCAAGAAAAAATTATCATCCACATACCTAGGAAATTTAAGAGGGAAACC
Source organism: Sequoia sempervirens (assembly GCA_007258455.2). Classification (NCBI taxonomy): domain Eukaryota; kingdom Viridiplantae; phylum Streptophyta; class Pinopsida; order Cupressales; family Cupressaceae; genus Sequoia; species Sequoia sempervirens. The sequence continues at coordinate 69,134,378 of VDFB02252616.1, forward strand.
ATCAAATCCTCTGACCCCCAGATATGTAAACTTCTAAAATTGAATGAAAAGGCTACCATATCTAGTAACCAACTAAAAGACTTCTGGAGACACTCCTTGCCCTAAATCTCCTTGCAACTCCTAGACTAATTACATAGTAAACACATCGTTTCCTCTTGGGAAGTTCTTATAGCTCCTTTCCAGCTAGAAGTTAGGATAATAATCATAAATTTCAAATTTCTCATCAAAATATTCGACATGGTTCATCCCTATTCATGGTATTGTACAAGCTAGAGCATAGAAAAGATAAGAGGACATATAAAAGAACCTATTGATGGAAAAATTTCTTATCATATGGTCCAATTAGTCACTAATTATGGTGGCCCAATCCAATTACTATCTGTCGGTGTAAATAACTTGGATGAAGAAATACATCCATTCCTCAAAATCATGTGCATTCATGCTTCCTCTTACCCTATGCAACAATATGATAATATCTGAAATTTCATCCCTAAAATGTGACTTGTGCATATTTTTGGGCAATTGGGATTTTCCTCTCCTCGATGGATTGAACCAATCCTTTGCAATGATGTTCCAATAATATCCCTTTCTCTCTAAAAAGGAGGTTTGTGATAGTGTAAAATTAAATTCAAAGTATACTTCCCTTTTAGGTAATCTGAAACACCTGCTAATGGTTTCCCTATCTAGAGTTATCAACAAATTATTATCTTGAGTTCTAGTTTCCCTTATCGCAGGGTTATAGTGAGTTATACACTCCAACACAAGATCTGTGCATTGCACAACCACTAGGAAATCAACGACTTCCAATAATCCACTCTCAACAACCCTCTGAGTAATAGGAGCCCTCTCTGATTTATGAATTCTCTCCTAAAATTTCCCCAGATTAATGTGACCTAATCTTATGTCCCCTATTTCTAGCAAAGAGCTATCTAAACCAAACAATTGTTCATATCCTAGGTATTTGTATCTTATTTTTCCCCAAGAATTCTCTTTAATTCAAATAAAATTAACAATGCCACCTTTTGTAAAAATACTAATCGTCAATTACCAAGAGAAAGTTTAGATATGTCACTTACCCAACAAGAATGCCACCAATTCCTGCTAAAATTTACTCTTTGAGTACTGACTATGTATCTATTGTCCTTTGCTTCTAGAATTTTTCTTCCCAACAAGAATAATTATGCCACAAAAAGTACCTTAATTCCCACACAATTGAGCATTTATTTCACCCACTTCGACTCTGACAACATTTAAGTCTGACATTTAGGCCATTTGGCACCAATATCAGACATTCATAATGTACTTGATAGATTCAAATATTTTAATTACTTTTAAAACTAAGTTAGAGCTTGACGAAGCTAGAAAAAATCATCTGATCTCGAAAAAGAAATCCTTATTTCATTTTACGTTCCTTCCCTTCATTAGAGTGAACCTTTAAAATGGTGTTGATAATACTTGTCAGAATTGGAATCGGTTATGAAACTTGCTTCGGATTTGACAAGGTTTTCAAAACTTTATAAAACTCGCTTTCTCTAGAAAAATGTTTACAAAGGTTTCCTCTAAATCTTGGTAAGTTATAAAACTTGTGCGGTACCCTAAAGGTATTTACAATCTCATAAAAGACTAACACGTGGAAAGAAGGAAATAATTTTAGGATCAGATGACTAAACATTGACTAAGTTGGTAAAACAATGAATCGTGAGAACATGGTCAGGAATTGATGAGGTTAGGAAACTTAACTAATGACCAATAGGGGGATAAAAAAATCACCAAACAAAAGAAGATAAGGCTAGCGACCAAAATAATTGAAAACTTCAATACTAAGACTGAGATGTAAACTTTAAAAGCACAATGGATAAGGACTCAGGCAACAGGTTCCAACTATGGTGCAACTCACAAAAATTCACAAGAATATCCTACCTTCTAAGGAACCTGTACAAAGGTATAATTAAGACAATTTTGGTGTTTGTATAAATTTTGTGGAGAATTGCAACATCATTTTTTAGTTTTTGAAAATATTCTATACATAGCATCAATTTTGAGGCATCTCCATCTCAAGGGGAGTATTGATTGAAGATATCATACAGTAAGGGGGAGTTTTTACAGTTCTATGGTTGATAAAAATAGAAGATATTATGGGGGAAAGAAGACTTGTAGATATATGGGTGGTTCCATCAATAACAAAGGGGGGGATTTTTGGCATTATGTTTTTTCATTAATGTCAACTTGAGATGTGTTGTCATTGATACCAAAAGTGTATGCTAAAGGATGTACATACTCTGGAGATTATTGGTATACCAAAATAATATGTTAGAAATACTATATAAGGTTGAAATGATATTCATTTTGGTATCTAAGTATGTTGAAAAGGTAGGTACACAAGTTCTTATATGTTTACAATATTCCTACTTTGATATCATTCATGTTTGGTGTACCACACATTGAGATATGTTGCAAAAATCCTACTAAGACATTTACAGTGTATACTCTGAGGTTGAGTCATAGTATGTTGGTCCACATCCCTCCAAAGTCTAAGATTTTTTCTTGTGGTTCAGAAGATAATATGGTCGAGATGTGAAGGTTTATATACAAGGATTCAAGTAATCACACCTTCTACAATAAAATTTATAAGTGACAATGTTCCGGTTTGTGTGATGGAAATATAAAGAGTTGATGTGTGATCATTGGGATGCTCTGCATTCCTCCGATGAGAAAAATGTGATTGTGTGGACTTAGGTATATGTTCACAAAGGTATATCGATTCTTCCTTGAAAGTATTGGGTGTTTTGGTGGTCCGCGAGATCAACTTTCAAATGATAGTTTTCCATAGTTTGTTTGGAAGGCTATGTTCCTGCATATCCAGTCGGTTTCTTCAGCTACGCTAAAATATTGTGCTCAGAATCTTCAAGAAATGGTTGAAGAGATATTATGCATGGACTATAATTCTTGCATCTTGATCCACATGATGTTTTTGGGCTCTCCCTGGTGGTGTAAAGTTGAAAAGATAGTAGTTTTGGTGGTATTTTTTTATTTGGGTTGACAGACTTGTTTCCCTCAATCAGTGTTTGATCCTAATTAATTATTTTTGTTTTGGAGGATGTGCTATGATGTTTTTGGGTCTTGTAATACATTGTGTCAATCCATAATTGTTTTTTCTTGCAATATTATATATGTTTGGAGCCGATAGTGTGATATCATACATTTCTTCTAAAGGTTATCTTGGAGCTGACCTAATTAAGGTTTTATGTTGTTGAGGAGGATATATAGAAGATAAAATTCATTTTTTAAGGTTGTGTGATTCAGAGAATAGTGATAGTGCAACATGTTAAAGATGAAGTGTGTGAAGTTAGTGTGAAGGGTTAATTGTGCGAAAAAGGGACTGTAACATCAACATATGTTGGATGCTTCCTCATAGAAGTTCATATTCTTATTTCTCATTATAATTTTCATGTATCCTACTCTAAGATAGTGAGTCTCATCAGGTCCTTTGTATCTTGACCTAAGGTTGTACACCTTAGTCTGCAAGTATATAGGCAATGAGCTTAAAACAACATTGTAATTCTTGTTAGTAGTGAGCTACATATATTGTGGTTAATCCTCACCATGGATTTTCCCTCATTGGGTTTTCCATCTAAAATCTTGGTGTCTTTTGTGTGGTGCATTTTTTCTCTTCTACTCTTCTTTCAATTTATGTGATGTGATGTTCAATTTGTAAATGGTAATGGTTAAGTTTTAATATGTACTAATTCACCCCCCCTCTCGGCACTGCAATGTGTTCAACAACATCTTCATAAGAATGTGTCAAAAACATCCTCATTCTACTTTTATAGTGGAAAAATCAATAGTAGGTTATCACTTGCTAATCCAACTGATAACTCCTCTAAATAATGCAAACACATATCCACTAGTGTGCATCCTACTATCTAAATCACCAAACCAATATAAATCAACAAAACCTTGTATATCAAAAAAATTAACCAAATTGTTAGTCACATGGAAAAATAATAATAATATTACATATTAAATATCTTTTTTATTTGAATAAGTCCAATTCTTTCAAGTAGGGTTAACCACAAAATTGCTAAGAAATCCATGACTTGGGAAATGTTTGATCTTGTATACACCATAACATACATTAGGCTTCTTATGGGACTATCATATGAAACATTAAACATATCCACTAAATTATTATCTTAGTATATTGGTCTAATGATAACTTAGTATAGTTAAGTAAGGGAATCTTAACAAGTTTATAGCCATACATCTCAAACCTCTAAAAAATATTCTAAATATACTTAAGTATATGACTACCTAATAATCTCCATAATAACAACATACTTGATAGCCCCTAAATCATTCATGTTAAAGGTACCAAATAGTTGAGTATTGATCTTCCTAATTATTCCCTTATTATTTCTAATGAACAAAATATCATCAAAATACAAGACAATGATTAACAATTTATAATGAATTTATTTCAAATAAACACAATGATCACATTCACTTCTAAAGAATCCAAGGTCCAACACAAAAACATTGAATTTATAATACCACATCCATAATTATTGTTATAGACCATATAATGAATGTTTCAATATAAAAACTAGGCTCTTTCTCTCTTTTATAATAAAGTTGTCATGTTATTTCATATAATTTTATTCATCAATATCATCATGCAAGAAAATAGTTTAACATCCATTTTCTTTACTATTTAATTATAAACATGAAAAATAATAAGTAAAGATCGCTTTCACTAAAATCAACTCCATCAACCTAGGAGTAACCTTTTTCCACAAAAATTTCCTTGTACCTTTCCAACTATTCATCTACTATGAATTTCTTATTAATCACCCATTTTAACCAATGTGTTATATCCCTTAGATAGCTCAACTAGATCCCAAGTATCACATTTATCCAAGGTTCTAATCTCATCCTTGATGGCCTCCATCCAAGACTCAAGCTTATTTAAAGAAATAACTTCCTTCATAGATCTAGGTTCATCATTAGTATAAGATAAAATAAATACACATCTAATGAGATATACCTATCCACTAGTTTTTGTTGTCTTGTAGATCTTCTCAAGGGTGTAGAAAGAGGCTCCTACTATTCTTCCTTCAATCTCTTTGAATATGAACCTAATTTTTCCTCTACATCCCCCTATCCAATAAGCTATTCTTCCACCTATGCATATTATTTATTCTCTATTTTGGTTTCAAAATATGTGGTTTTCTTTTTTCTTTTCTATTGGTTGTACCTAATCAAATGTATTCCCAAAAAAGAACATCTTTAGAATATACCATTTTCAAGGTTAAAGGATTTTAACACTTATAACCCTTATCATTATTCCATAATTGATGAAAATATATTTGTTTCCTTTAAAAAATAACTTAGACCATTTGTATTTAGGCATGTGAACAACATTCTCCAAACCAAATATTCTAATGTGTGAAACAAAGGGTTTCTTATACATCCATACTTCATGTCATGTTTTATCAACTAGAGTAGAAAATGGAGATTTTTTAATCAAATAGAAAACAATATGTATAACATCAACTCATGAACACTAATATAAATAAGCACTAATTAGCATTTTTCCCCTATCCATTAGTATCATGCTCATCCTTAATGTGGTACCATTTTTTGTGGTATATACAAAGATATTTTTTTCCTTATAATAACTACATGTCTAAACACTCATCAAATTCTCCAGAAAAATATTCCCCCCATTATCTAAAACCTAATGCTTTTATTTTTTAATCCACGTAATTTTCAATAAGAAAATTAAAATTCTCAAACTTGCTAAAAAATTCACATTCATGCCTCATGACATTAATCCAAGTATAATGTGATAAATCAATGATAAAGGAAACATAATAATAATATTTTCTAATAGATGTAACATTGATAGGACCAATTACATCACTATTATTGTGTAACTTCTCACAATGCACCCCATTTTTCTCCTAGCAAAATGAGGACCCCTCTTTTGTTCTTTTTTGTTTATTTTGGTGGTAAAGGAAAAATCCTCTAAAGTCTCCAAACTCTAGGTTTGACCACTAGTTGACTCAAATATCATCCTAGATAGATAAATCCTCAAAGTTTGCTAAATGAAGAAAATTATGGCTCAGTAGGTGTTTTGTACCTTATTAGAACTAATTTTTGGATTACCTTAATCTTTCTACAACTTTTGGTTCAATTAGGAATTCTCGCTGGAAATCTTGTTGTATTAGTTTCAATAAAATGAAATGGTTCATATGCTAAATAATTGAGTATAAGTCATTTTCAGATTCGAAGAATTTGTGAAATCTAGCTAAGACTTAGTGGAAATCCTTGATCCAAGTGAACTAAACCTTTTAATGGGCATATATCTTGTTCACCTAAAAATTCTTACTATTTCTAGTAGTGATTGAAATATTCACTATAACAGAAGATATGGTTGTTACTGAGCATTTCCATCATAAACCTTTGAAATCCTAAGTCTTTTCCTTAACTAAACTCGAAACTTTTATCAAAAAAATATTATTCTCAGTGGGAATCCAACTCCTAGGTCAAATAGAACTCCATAATCTTAAATTTCTTGTTAGCTTGGTTTTCCTTGCAATGTCTTGTAGCAATGAAATACCCCTCTATAGTAGGAATTTTCATCACTATTGAACCTATACTTTTGGAAATCCATTAAGTTGCTACAAGCATCATTATCAAAATTAAAAGGTCAATAAAGAGGAATTAAGTCTTTAGTAGGAATCCAAGACCTTACTAAATTGGATGTATATGAATATTATTGATATTGCACTTAAAAATTCCCACAAATGTATGACTTCATGAATCATCAAGGATTTCCAACTAAACCTGATGTATGAGATAGATATTTCTACATCCATTAAAATTCCCCACTATAGGTAACATTCAAATTCCTCACTAAGATGGTGAAATTGATCCCAACAAGAAAAAAAGATGATAAGAATAATATGAATGTTGGATTCTAAATGTAAACTTGAAAAGTTCCCTTTTAGCACATAAAGTGAATTCTAGGTAAATAAACATGATAACTTTGAAAAAAAAAGCAACTAGAAAATTGAAATTTTTGCTTCCTACCATAGCTCTTGCATTAATTGCATATAGATTTTGTGCTTTTTAAAATTATAAAGCATTCTTTCACCTCATTTTATCACAAAAGTGAAAATTAAACAAGCAAAAGAGTGATTTACCAGATGAAAGCAAAATTGGATGAACGAAGAAAAATAAATAAAATTTGCAGAGCTGAGATATTGAGGAACCCATAGTGGCAAAGATTTTAGAGACTTGTTGAGTAAGACAATTTGTGAAAATATGTGAAAGGTGATCAATTTTAAAGTTTTGAGCATTTTGTGAAACTAAACTAGGTACAAATTCTAAATAAAATTTAATGAGCTTCTATGAATTGAAATTACATTGCAAAGTTTAATATGAATTTCATTTCAATTTGAGTGATAAATTGCTTGAATTATGGTGAATTTTTATTTGAATTAGGTAATTTGATAGAAATTGAAATCCTAAATTAGTATAAATCAACAAAATCCCTAGTTTCACAAATGGGTAATTGTAGGTATTTTCCTAATTCAAAGCAAGAACCATAAGCCAAATATTGAAAAAGGTGAAAGATGATATCCAAGGACTTGTACCTCAATATCATATCTAGCCTACATACAAGACCATATTGGACACCCATTTAGGACACTTTGACATTAAGGAATTCCATAAGAGGGTAATTGGTGAAGATGTGGGTATGTTTGTGAGAAATAATGTAAGGAGCAAACTTTACCTAGTAGCTAGATTTCCAATAGATGTGGAGGCACCAAAATTAGCTCTCAAATGCATTCATTATTATGACATTGACAAGAGGGTGGTGGTTAAGGAAGGTAGAGTTTATGCTAAATTAACTCCAAAAAGGATTGTAAGAACCTTCAACATTCCACTTCATTTTGTGATGAGCCCATTTGAGGAGAAATTTGCAAATAAATACAAGTTATATGAAGATCAATATAAGAGAATCATGTATTCAACTTGGTTTCTAGAGGACAAAAATCCAAAGACAGCTTCCAAAATCCCTAAAAATTGATATCAAAGTGAGTTTAAGTAGGAAATTAGTGACAATCACTTTGCTAAGTCAAGTAGTAGGACTTCCAACAACTGGAAAATTTGAGCCATGGATGTATAACTACATAAAGTTAGTCAAGTATAATGAGGGAAAATTTCATTGTCTCGGGATATTAGAGATTCTATTAACACACAAATAAGAAGTTTCAAGAATTCAACATAATTTTATATGTCCTCATAGATCATATATTCATGTGTAGTTAGATCCTAGTTTCCAAGATTAGACAAAGTGGTTATATGCTGGGAAATAGCCTAGGGAAAAAATTGATATACCAATATTATCCTCATCTACAATTGGAAGAGTCAATTAAATACTACCACTGAGTAAATTATGCATTTTTTTATGAAATTGATCAGAAGAATTAAGAGAGACAAAGCAAAGATGATTTTGGTGGATGCACAAAGTGTAATTCATCTAGATGGAAGTTGGTTCATCCAATTTCCTAACTTTACTTATATCAAGATAAAAGGATTTTTCAGGTAAACCAAGTACATGCTCCCTAAATACCCTACAAATAAAATCATGACACTAGATATTACAAGGAAAATATTTCCTTCATATGATGCATTCAAAAAGTTGCACAAAAGAGGACAAATAAAATTCTTGTTATGTATCTGAGGAGGTATAAGTGAAACATGCAAGAGTTGATAGTGAACTCCTCAACACTCCAAGATCACGTGCAAGAAAAATAAATTCCACAAGAGAGATGGAAAAATTATGATGCTATGATTATGGATGCAATATTGTCAGAATGAACTTGATTGTTATTCATATGATGACTGATTGATTGATATGTACATATGGAGCCTTTCTTATATAGACAAAGGTGATTATGTACCAACATTAAATGAGTGTTTCATGGTTAAATGACATGAATCAATATTAAATGACCTAGGAAATGTGCATTAAATAAAATCCAAATAGAAATGATAAGATCTTATCTAGACAAGAATTCTAGAAAAAACAACTAGGACCTAGGTGGACTTAAGATGTAAATAGGACCTAGATAGGTAAAACGCCTATTTACACTAACACCCCCCCTTTAAGTACAACTTAGGGAGTACTTATGGAAATGACACAAAGATGGGTCCCGACTACAAGGCCATGTTAGGTACCCATGTACAAATGCAAATCCAATCTCTCACGGCTTCAAGAAAATTCACCACCAACAATTCACCACCAAAAAATTCACCTCCAACAATTCATCGCCAACAATTCATTGCCATGAAAATTTTCTCATGGAAAATTCATCACCAACAATGTGATATGAATTGCTAGTGGTGAATTTTCCACTAGATGAATTTTCCATGGTGATGAATTGTTAGAGGTGAATTTTTTGGTGGTGAATTTTCCTAGAGCCATATCTCACAAATGGAGAGAAGGAGAAAACCCAGTGGGACAAAACCCCTCCCCAAAAGAGAGATAGAAAAAAAATTCTCTCAATGATGTATGAGAAGGATAAAACCCCATTTGAGGAAAAAAAATTCCCCATAAGAGAGAAGAAGAGAGACCATGCAACCTCCCTCAATCTAGAGTCTCCTACAAATATGGTAGAAGTCTGATAATGAATGTTGAAGATGATCCATGACCGTCGAACAACATTCCTCCTCTTGGGAAGAAACAAGACCAAGATGGTATACATGATATCTTCCCATTCCTTAAAGGAAGAAGTGGGAAGAAATATGATGTGTGACGTCTCTGAAGAATTCTCAAGTTTCTCCATGTCCATGTCGAAAGGTGTCACACTCCAAATAGGCATTCTAGGCCACACTATTGAAGAAGACAATCTAGAATCTCCTAGAAATGATTATAGAACATAATCCAAAGATAAAGATACGTCCTCTAAAAATAAATAATCCTCCTCCAAATGTTGTCCAAAAGAATCCACACTCATGTCAAACTAAAAAGGATGATCATGTAGAGAATGAACAAGAGGGTCAGATTGTTCCCTTGTAATAATTGAAGAAGGATCATCTCCATCAAAGAGAAGATAAATGTAACCAATGATGTCTCCTAAATTTGAAATACGGAACTCACAAAAAAACCAACAATATATGTCAAGTACTCATCCCAAGTAACCATCTCTAGAAGATGATGACTGTTTTGCTACACTAAATCACAAGGAGCCAAATCCATGGTTTCACAAGAATCCTCAGGTACAATAGTAGATGAAGGAGATGAGGTCTCAATGCATGTAATTTTACTACACCTATCATCCCCCATTATTTCCTCAAAACATGAAGTAAGAACATGAGATGATTTTGGCAATGCTAGATTACAAGAGTCCTCAACCTCAATATGCTAACTCATAGATGAAGAAGATGAACCCTATAAATCTATATTAAAAGCCATAGAAGCTAATGTCCTAATAGAAGTCTCAGTAGGAGGAGAAGGAGAAGGTTCTATGTCATCAAAACTAGAAACCTTTTGCAATGAGCATGCGTTTGAGTTGTTTTATCACCAATAGGTAGAAACTCTACAAGTGGAACAAGACAATCCACAACAAGATCCTCTAGGAATGGAGGCTCATTTGAGTCTCCATATATCTCCCAAAGTCTAGTCATAAGGTCAAAAGGGATCTCAATACCAGAAGTGGCCAATTGAGTGTCAATATCACAACTACAACCAATTACTCCTAGGATATGTTCTATTTTTATGTCCCACACAACTCTCTTCCACTTTTATGAAGGTTTAGGAACTAGTCCATAAAAATATGGCAATAGATTAAGCAACCTACAATGTGTTAAGATTCCATCTCACCAAGACTTAAAGTTCCATTGATTTAACCGGATTACAACAAGATGCTTTTTGATGCCCATATTAAACTCCTCAATTTTAGTCACACAATAGACCAATCAAGAGACATAAGCCAACAAATGTAAAATATTACCTCCCCCCCCAAAATTATTCAATCATGAAACCCCCAAGAAAGATATGAGGCTGACACTTTATTCTTAGTGTGATTATAGGTGCCACTTGTCAACAACAACAAAGTGGACTTGATCTTAGTGCATACAGATTGGCAATTTGGCCACAAGCTCAAAGTAACAATTTCACACAAGATCAGATAAATATGATAATACCACTACAAATTATACAAAAAATCATGCACTTTAAAAAATCACTAAAAAATTTTACCGTATGAGCAAGAATGGAGCCCTAAAAGTTTTAAAAATGAGGACTACTCAACAACACTTGTGAGAATCTGCAAATTTTGGAAAAACCAAGCACCAAAATCAAAACCCACTACAACATTGTACAAAGTGTGAAATTCTACCCCAAATTAAAAAAATGCATTGAAAAAGGAGTTTGTATGACCAATTTATGGGCCTTTGAAGTTTTCCTTGCAAAACAAAAACACCAACGGAGAGGGGGGCCAAAAATCAAAATGGGTTGATGACATCACTTCTAACATAGGCTGATGTTAATAGTGCAAGAAATTAAATTTGACAGCTTGTGAGCTGTCACAATAGAATATACCCCTACATGTGAACACAATATTCCCTTTGCAGAATATGCTTTGAGAATATACTCTATACCATAATATTCTTGAAAAATATTGTCTTGTCGCTTGTCTGTCAAAATCTTCAGAATATTCACCAAGTTTTAATTCAATTGACTACAGATTATTCCATGAGATTCAATGTGTTGTGGACACATTGGCTATGTGCCACATGGTGGCCAATGGGTAGGGCATACCCTATGGAGGCAGGGTACGACCCACTACTTAAAAAATGTTGCATAAAACAAAGATCTAATTTTTTTTTTTAAATTCTACTAAACTTTTAAAAAAAAATCATCTCCAAAAATTTTATGCCTACAATTGAATTTTTTCACTGCACCTGCGATTTTCAGCTACAAAGGGTTGTACAACTATATGAATCGTATGTGAGGTCGTACAGTCAGATGGAGTGAAAAAACCTCTGATGCTTGGGGTCAAGTGCTTGGATTTTCATGATTTGACAGTCGATTTTAGGGTTTTTGAGCCTTTCAGATGCAACAACAAGGATGATTTTGGCCCAATGTGCTTTGAAATTTTAGCTACCTTCTAGATCTCTAACCCTTTCCCAACTTGAAACCCTCATAAATCAAAAAATTGTTACCTGATTTTTAGATTTTAGCTGAAATAAGGTTTAGTGCTTATTCTTTTGTGTTGTTCATTTAAACATTTAAAGGATAAACCATAAGTTTGCTAGGTTTAATATGCATGGAAAAAATGTATCAAATGAAATAGATTACATTTTTCATTCCAATGTTGCAATTACAGAAAATGAGAAAAGAGAATCATATGTATACAAATGTAATCTTTTATTAATAATCATGAAGGTACATGTCCCTCACAAGCCAAGGGACTAACTTTACTTATTCAATGGAAATAAAGAAACAATTTATACATGAATAAGTAAAAACACAATGTGCATATAAGAATGGAGACCAATCATTGCCTGAGAATGATTGGTTGTAAAGTTTCCCTCTTTCCCTACTGTTGTTGCCCTAAGCTGCTTGTGTCCTCCCCAGCTCCGTAGTGCTCCTAGCTCCTGCATTTGGAAAAACAATGGTATTAGAGAAATGCTCTAAGCAATGAAATATCTCAATCCTTACATACACACCTACCTATGCATGTATAAACTGATCCATAAGTGCATTAAATAAGCATGCAAACCTTGGATGTCCTAGAAAACAATGAAGTCATCAAACACATCCAAAATATGCATCTATTTTCTAACTTGTTTGCTTCATGTGCATATTTAGGACAAGTCTGGTTACTGTTCTGATTCAGATTAAATACAACATATGGGGTAAATGTGGCTCCCACGAGGGTAGAGCTCAACATGCTTTGAAATAAATAGGAAATTGAGCAACTTGATCAAAGATATACCTATTATTAATACATTAAATCAATATGGAATCACACTAGTTGATCAAATTTCATTATTAGATTCAAAAGATGCATCAAGTTCAATTATGCATCTCTTAAATAATGAGAGAGCAATCCAGAGTATTGTCAGGTCCCTCTTACCTTGACCCTATTGGACAGCCACACATCACATAGGATGGTGAACTTTTAGGACACCGACATAGGGGACATGCGTTTTCCCACTAGGATCAAAGTGGGGAGACAGTTATGTGTTATACATGATAAAAAAGGTAACAAATGTTGTGGAGATCAGATAGAAAATTCATGTGGGACAACAAACATTATTATGGAAGACATGAAGTTTGGGACACCAAGATGTATTCTCATGTCATGCAGGATAGCAAAAAAGACAAAATGTCTTTTGACTTTACTGAAGGAAAACAAGAAATGGTCACAAGAGATTACATTACAGATGAAAAAGAAAGGAGGGGTAGTAAAACTTTTCAACTGCCCTATTCAGTGTCACATAATGATCAACTTTCATCTACATTTTCTTAAAGTTTCTCAAACCCAAGGATTACCTCCACAAGTGATATGCACAATTGACATGTAAGGGTTCCTTTCAAAAGTTGTTTCAATGCATTCAAACCTAGAACAGTTACAGTCATGAAGATGGTCATAAGTACAAGTGCTATGATGCATAGACAACCATATTCAATGAACATGAACACAGTCCTTTATATTCAAAATGTAATAGTCATAGCAAGGCATGTATCACAAGTTTCTATAAAAGACAGATTGCATACAAGTCACCAAGGACAATGTTGCTACAGTAGTGATTTGACAATGAGCAATGGGTCTTCAAGGCTCTAAATAACTAACAATGGCATGAAAGTAGTTAAAAAGGTAAAAAATGTAGCCCTTCATGGAGTTCTAACAGCCTGAAGATTGGAAGGACAACCATCATGCAAGACAAGAATCAAAGGATACAATTGCTATGCCCATAATAAAGGTTGTGAAACAAAAGATTGCAGTTTTATCATTGAAAGGAAGATATAACAAATTTGCAAGATCACATATCAAGATAAAGATACCTTTACCATCAATGTCAAGAGCTTAAGAATTGGCATCTAGTTCTACATGACATAGATGCAGCCCCTAAAGATCAAATTACAGGTTTAAAGGGCAGCATGAAGGATGAAAGCTCATAGAATTATGCTGCTACACCTCCATGTGCATGAGCATGTTTCTGTTTTTACAACTAAATTTGTTTGCATACATTTGTTGTATGGCCCACATATTGATCTTGACATGTTTGGAACATTGGTGGACTCAACATGTTGGCGTCAAATGTTGTCAAAAAGTGTATCTTTATTCAGATGATCTTCATGAATTTTTAGAAGAATCAGATGCTAAGGAAACTAAAAAAAAAAGGCTAAGGCTAAAACTATTAAGGGAAGCAACATATGAGCGGGAACTTCTAAATGATGTCAAGGTAGTCTGGTTTCAAAATCCAAAGGAGGTCACTGATGAAGATTTTTCAACTTCTACCATTCACTTTCAAGGGGTCTTAGTGAGGAAAATCCCAAGGCATGGAGCCACTTCAGTGCAAAAGGTGATGTTGAGTTCAAGTTTGTTTTGTTTGTCCCACCAAAATCTCACCATGATCTATACAAGAGTTATTATACCAGCAAGGCAAATCTCAAGCAGTGATAAGGTGTGTCTTCATTTCTAATAAGTTTGAAGAGATAACTTGTGGAGGATTGCATGGGAGCCAGATGTAAATTGGAAACATAAAATTCACATATTGAAAAGAATGATAATTGTGTTTCATGAGAATGCAGAGTTTGGTGCATATATATAGTGCTTTCATCGAGGGAGAATGTGCATTGAAGCTTAAGAAGCTTTATGTTCCAAGGAGTATCTAGTCACAGTGGTCTTGATGCATGAACAAAAATAACCAATGGGATACAATGTGATAACACAAATATCTTGTGAAAAGAAAGCAGCCACTTTATGAATGTCAAGAACAGTGTTTCAAATATGAAGATGAACATTACCCTCTTAGAAAACATTGCAATCACCTTGCTAGATATGTACAATGACAATCACGGTGCCAAATTTTCATATAGTGGTGCTTTGTCAAAGTGTTTGGGGCATCAAAAGGGGTTACCATGAGCATTTAGCAACATGAGGATGTATCATCAATAGGACATAGTAGTGTACTCTTAAAAGGAAATGTTAAATGCGGGAGTTTCTTCACAATGACAAACCCACTTTGGGGTTTCAGTTTTCAAAGACATTCTACAGGAAAAGAAGTGTACTTACAAAAACCAATTCAGATACTCATAGAAAAAACACATTTTTGCTACAAATTGGAGCTTTCAATTATACCCACACTGTACAATGGCTTTGAATCATTTTTCAAAAAAATCTAAGGTTTTCTTTCAAATTAAAAAGACCCATCTAGGTTCATCATGAGAGACTAATGCAGAATCATTAAACAATGGAGAAAAAAGAATAGGAATGAAAAATGAAAGCCCTTTTCATGTATGGAAGACCCACCCGGGGTTTTAAAATGTGAAATAACATTGCTATAAATTGAAGGGAAAAGGAGTGCATTTACAAAACCCACTTGTATTTCTACAACAAAATCTGAGTTTCTTCAAAAAACCAAGAAACCTCACTTGGGTTCTTTTGCAAAAAATTGTAGATACAAAAATATATGTGCTACAAGAAACCCACTTAGGGGTTTTGCAATTAGATTGCAAAAGGAACAAAAATACAAAAAATGCATAAAAAAAACCAAGTTATTTTTCTTAGTCGTGGCCAGAAATCTGTGTTTCTTCACAAAGGTGACAAAAACCATTTGGGTTTAGTCATATTTTGCAAATATAGACGGAAATGTTAAATTCTCACATGATATTACTAGTTGGAGCTCAGAATTTGAGCTTAATTTGCAAAAAAAGAAGTGAAGATTCATCAAAAAATCTTACCTGAGCTCGATGGCTCATTTTCATTAAATGTGTAAAGCATTTTAATGGCCTTCATTCAAGCTTCATAAGTTTCTCATGATGGTTGTGTACAAATGAAATAACAACAAAAAGAGAAAAATGATACATATGGTCATAAATATGTCCATGGGCGCAGCCTATAGGTTCTTTTATGGCCTCCAAATGATGTGAAAATGGAGATTTTGTGCAACAGAATGAACATTTACCTACTATTCGAGGTGGTTTCCTCAAAAAATCACCACAAAACCAGTGTCAAACCTCCATTTTTTATGTGTTTGCTCAAACCCCACGGCGGCAACATCTATTTTCCAGATTGTTCAATGACAAAATGATGGTGTTTTCCCATTGTTTTGGTGTTTTGATGATTAGGGTTTGACCCTATTCGTTTCCAATGGGATTTTCTTCTCATGTTTTAAAAATTGAAAGCATGTGTTAATACCAATGGGGGCTGAAACATATGTTCATTCACTTAGGCATTTCATGCCTTAAGGTTTTTTCCCCTTATTTCAAAACATTGCCAAGTCCTCAAACAATACAACATATGGAGTGTGCCAGGTTACATATGACATGCCTTTGATTTTTTACCATGCATCATGTGACTTGGAATATGCTTTCCAAGAAGTGTGGAGGTCAGCCATGTAGGCCAAGTTTTTTGAGATTTCATGTTGCCTTGCAAATCAGGGTGTTGACCACATATAGCCTTACAATGCAGAGTGAAGAAGAGGTGAGATAACCATGTGCCTTATTTGACCTTATTAATGCTTTTAAAAGCATTTTTTGCATTGCTTTTGCTTTTGTTTCAAAAACATTGAAATATCATTTAAGTGGTTTTGATAATCAATTTGACATTTTCACTTGCAAATGAAATGTAATACATATTGATGGTGGGGCCCCTTAATTTGTGCTTTGAAATGTAAAATGAATTGATTAAGTGATGTTTTATGAATCACTTAATCAAGGTTATTATCTTTAATTCCTTTTGGACTCTTGTGTTTTCAAAACACACATATTACATGAGGAGAGTGTGGGTCAATACTTGTGTGAAGACCAATGATGACTTGTAGACATGGGGGGTGTGTGAGAGGTTCTTTTGACTGACTTTAGAGGAAAGGGGGCTGTTTGGAGGCATTTTTGTCACATTTTTGGTGTGACTATTGAATTGGCTTAACTTTTCTTCATGTGGAGGATAGTTTGGAGGGTTTCTAGAAGGTTCTTTTTGGCCTTTTTTGTTGCATCCAACTAGAACCTTCTAGATGGACATGTGTGAGGGGTTTTTGGTGGGTTTTTTTGCTTAAGTATGTTCATTTTGAGAATTTTGAGCGAGTTCTTTCTTTCCAACAGCAGGATAGCTTTGTTTCTTGGAGCTATTTTCATGCAACAGTATTGTAACTCATGCAGACTTATGATGCAATAAGCACTTTGAATTAATAAAGTAGAGCATTTTTACCTTCTCATTTCATGTTTTCCATGTATGTTGTCAATGATTGATCAGTTTGTCTTGTGAAATTCTATCTTTCCTTGCAAACTTGTCTCATGTTTAGGCATCTATTTAGCAGAAGATGTATGTTTACAGGTTATAAGCTATGTTGTTTAGTAGTGTTAGTTGTGAAACCCCTATTTTCCTTTTAAAAGCACTTTTTATAGACCTCCTTATAAATTATTTATGTAAACTGCTCTGGAAAGTGAGTTGTGTGAATCAAACTTTATGATATTAATTTGAATGTGATAGGATGTTCACAGGTCTAAGTTGTTTTGGTGCATCACCTTTGGTATTTTGAATATTAGGTTTATTTTCATGCAATTCTTACCCTTTACCTCATAGATTAGTAGTTAGGTGACATCAAAAGGGGAAGCCAACCCTTATCACTAGAGGTCTGCTTTCAAATAGGATACCCACAACCTGAAAGCAATCCCATTTTACATCCAAATCTGCTGAGTTGATTCAAAGCTTGGCATTAGGGTGCAAATTTGGATCCCTAACAGTTTTGGCACGCCTGGTGGGACCTTCTAGTCATTTCAGATTAGAAGAATACATCAGTTTGTTGGTTTTGATATGCAACAAGCAACTTTTTGTCCTTTTAAAGGTCACACAAGCATATCTAGTGGCTTTGAATGTGGAAATTGATAGTAGATCAGTGTTGTAGGAGCATAAGAAAAGAATTCAGACAAGGGGAAACTCTATCCCATTAGATTATCTACAGCTTTCACCACCTTGTAGGAGAGGCAGACCAACAAAGAAGGTTGTTGTTTCGTCAAGAAAAATAGTTTCAACTCCACCAGCAGTGAGAGTTTCCAACCCCATAAGGCAGCAAAACTTGGTGCCAAATATGGTTGTTCCAAGAAACCAAGTTTTTGTTACATTTAATGGTGGCAGCCCACTTCAATTGGCTCAACATGATGACATTCCAATGGCTGCTCTTAAAAGTGTGCCATATTTTTTAGGTGAAGATCAGACCACACCAATTGAACACATTAAAGACATTTCAAATATGTGTTTGGTACATCATATAACTCAAGAAAATGTTGCCTTAAGGTTGTTAGCAACATCATTCTGGGGTAAGACACTCCAATGGTTTAGGATTTTAGTAGTTAATTCCATCAGAACGTGGGATGAATCAGGAGAGGTGTTATGCAAGCAGTTTGAAGACAAGTATGACAACTTGTCATTGGTGGAGCAGTTGGCCCACATTAAATGGGATCCTCATGAATGGATGATAGACTTCAATTTCCATTTTCAAAGAACATGGGACATAATTCTGAAGACTACAAGACCTCCAACTGAATATGCCTTTCTCTATTTTTTGAGAGCCTTAAATAGTGAAGTGGTTGTTTTAATACAGTCTATGGGTGGAAATACTTTACCAATAGCCTATGATACAACTGTGAGAGTAGAAAACAGCCTGATACAAGCTGGAAGGATTACCCCTAGGCCTCTTATGCCATTTTCCCCTTATATTTATCCTTCTACAACCCCTTTACTAGTTGTTGTTAACACAAAAATTGTTGCCCAAGGACCATCTTAGGAGTTGCAGGAAATTAAAAGAAGCCAACAAAAGATCAAAAATTTGCTTCAAAATTTTGGAAATGAGCTGGTAAGCATTAAAAAATAGAAATTTCAAGGTTTCAAGCCTTGGAAACCTCAAAATCAAGGTCAAGGTTAGCAATTTCAAGCTAACAAACAGCCATGTAAAGGAAACTTTCAAGGTGCACGAAAAAATCTAAATTTGAGGCCCTTTCAGCCATATAATCTAATTCCAATCAATGCAGCAAGAGATATGGTACCTATTCAAAACAACCTTGCAGTAGAATATGAGTGGTGCTATCCTTGCAACCAGGCTCATAATCAAACTACATGTTTAAATGGTGTCATCAATCAAGCATTGATGGTTCAAAATGTTTCGGGTGTGCAAGACGTGTCTAATGGTGAACTCCCCAACAACATTGATACCATGTAGGAGTTTATGGTGAACTCCCTAACACTCTAGGATCATCTGCAAGACAAAATAACTTCCAGAAGAGAGATGGCGTAAATATCATTCTATGATTATGGATGCAAGATTGTCAAAATCAAATTGATTGTTGTTCATATGATGATTGATTGATTGATATGTACATATGAATCCTTGCTTATATAGGCAAGGGTGATGATGTACCAACATTAAATGAGTGTTTCATGATTAAATGGCATGAATCAATATTAAATGACCTAGGACACATGCATTAAATAAAATCCAAATAGATAGGATATGATAAGATCTTATCTAGACAACTAAGACTTCTAGAAAAATCAACTAGGACCTAAGTGGACTTAAGATGTAAATAGGACCTAGATAGGTAAAACACCTATTTACACTAACAAAACATAATGGTCAATGCTAGGGAATCTGAGAAAGAGCAACATGAATTAAAGTTTCAACTTTGGATAGTGAGAGGCTAAATTATGATCCATGTGAGAGGTTGCACAAGCATGTAAAGAAGAAAATTGTGCATGAACCTAATTTGGAAGATTTCTGGGCTAATTATGTTGATGATCATGAAGTCAATAAGAGGACTTGTCATAGGATGACACTTAATCAAATGGGATATTGAGAATATTTAATGTCCCACCTCAGGTGAAGGAAGATGATAAGAAGGTCCTACATCCTAGTTATGAGCTAAACAAAATATTTGATCAACCAATAGAAGAGCCAGATTGACACAATACAAAGGTAACTTATTTAGATGTAATAATCAAACCTATATTGGATGCAAGCCATATGTGTCTAAACAATTGTACCACACATTAAAAATGAAAGGGGTGGCAATAACATACCCCAAGGAAAATACCAAGAAGAGGAAGAACAAATAAATAGAAGATACAAATTATGATGATTTATTGGTAAAGAAAAGGAATACAATTGAGACCAAAGCCATGAAAATGGAGAAGGTTGAGGGTAGCAAAGAATTTTCAATTGTAGGCATCACAATTTCCAACTTACTAAAAAAACCTAACCAACCAACAATGACAATTCCTACTAACATTATAAGGAAAGCTAGAGGCATATATTCTAGTGCATCATCTCTTCCATAGGCTGAAATAATAATGTGCATTGTTCAAAAACCAAGGAAAGTAGTCACACCTGCTATGCATGTAACAAATCCAAAAGGGAAAAATATTTAAAAAACTTCTACATCATACTCTACTATTAAATTGTTCGATTATCCTCCTTCGATGAATACAATTTTACTAGTGGATAAGCTAGTAATGCAACCAAGAAATGTGGAAAGCTATTATGAAGCCACTGATGAAGAAGAAAATATGACTATAGAATAAATATTGCAAGAGAAGAAGAATCTCAATGAAATGAATAAAATGTATAAAGAGAAAATGAAGAAGAAAGATTCTACTAGAGTATCACCCACCATATTGGTAGATAGTGAAGAAGAAGATGAGGAAGGGGACTATACCCATTATGATGTAATGCCTAAGGAACCAACTGTTCTTTCAAGGTCTTCAGAGCTATTGGAACTAGATACATCTAACATCCACCAAAATAATGTTAGACACATAGAGTGATAACTTCATTTGTGGAGTGGTGCGGACCCAAAAACCAATTCCCAATTATACTAAATTGGTAGATTTGAAATTTAGCCAATTTTCCACAAAACTAATCTTTCCAAACCAAATTATCTTGTACAAATGTCTTAACACTACAAAAACCTATTAAAACTGATCAAAATGATCTGCAACAATATTGACATCAATGCCAACTATGCAACACATTGTTATGTACCTTCCATGCTCATGTTTCCAAACAACAACATCAATGATAAACTTCGTCAAGCTTCCAATAATCTCCCCCTTTTTCATTGATGGCAACATGCCAAAAATATCCAAAATATTCTCCCCCTTTGACATCAAGGGAAAAAGGCACCTATTCTACTTGTTCTGACTACCACTAGAACTCCCCCTGAGAAATGTAAGAATATGTACAAACTGAAAAGAATGGATTGACTCCACCTGAGTCATATAGCAGAGAAAAAAATGAAAAGGTATTGGAAAACTTCTCTATACTGTCTGCATATGTATAGATAATATGAACTTAAATATTGGAAATGCATAAAAACACAAGAAATGAGTCAATCAAAGGTGGTTGATGCTTGAAACTTCTTCAAATGGTCTTCCCTGGCTTGCCTACCATGTCCCCATTATGTTTTAGCCTTCGCAAGTAGTCTATTCTGTGTTTCAAACTCCAATAATAGTTCTTGTCCTTCTAGAGTGGCAGGTACCAAATTCATCTTCTTAACTTTTTCCGCACTTAGAAGAGCTTTTGAATAACCTTATACAAGAAAAAGAATGGTAATAGAAGATATCATTAGTGAAATGTGAAGGTTGATATCCTTATTTTGGTGGAGATTTGGTACACAACTAGAATTGTGGCGATTTTTCATTTAACCTAAATAATTCAGTAGAAGGTGATTTTTTTATACAATTTTGAAGAATGATGTTATGAAGATCAAGGGTTAATTGAGTTCAGATAGTGAAGCCTATTGGAGGATTGCTATCAAGACCAAGTCAAAGAGGATGATTTATTTTCAGTTGTCTCTTATAATTTTTGCAACAAGAAGAGTTCTAATGATATGATGATGATAATGTGTTTCCACAAGGTTCTAATTTCCCAATCTTTTCATGCCAGTTGTTAATATTATGATGTCAGCTACATGTTACTTGCTACTATTGCTACCATTTATTTGTTGCTATTGATTTTGAATATCAAGATAAATTGTAACTGATTTTGAGCTCTTAATCTATAAAAGGGCCAGGGGTCTTCTTAGTTAAGGAGATTAGAATTTTTTGATACTTTTCAAGTTTCAGTTGGAGAATTTTCAACTCTAAGTTTTCTTCATGATTTCTCTTCACATTCTATGTGATTACTTGTATATTCTTGTCAAAAATAGTGAATTAGAGGCCAATAGCAGGTCATTCCTAATTGTAAATCATACATGACTATATATTTTTCATTTTCTTTGGAATATCAAATTGTTGCATAAGTGTTTTCGTGCATTTGGTACATTTCTCAATGTGACAAATTTACTTTGAATAATTTCATTGTTCTATATGTAGCTATGATTAATTATAGTGAGGTATAGATTTTTTTTTAGTCTCCATTCATTATATTGGAAGGGTATTCATGTGAAATCATTAAAAACCTTAGTTTCTTATCCTTTTCTCTTCTTCCCCTTATATTTTCTATTTTTTTTTATCAAAATCCTTGAGAATTGAAATTTATTGAGAAAATATGTGATAAGTCACATGAATATTATTAATGTACTTCTAAATTTAAATTTCATGAAGATTTCTAGATAGTGTCAAAATAATTGATCAAATTTAAATCTTACTTTGTGATATTTGTTGAAGTAACTTTTGATATTTCTTGGTGAATAATAAGTCTATCCATATTAGTTAAGATACCTCATGAGCCATAATATGTTAAGTTTTTTGTGACTAAAGAATCAAGCCAATTCCCTTTGTGATTAATAGAAAAATACAATGAACCTTGGGCGAACCTAGTATGTCAAGAATTGACAATTGAAGCCTTGTGATTCTAAATTTGGTTGTATTTAAAATCTTTCAAGAGAGATAGGTTTTGTTGTAAGAATTTTATCTGTTTGTATGTGATTAACAACCACATCAACAAATATCAATTACTTTAATTAATCATTTTCTTCTAGTGCTAATAGATTAAGCTTCTCTATATTTACTAAACACACAATGCTCACAACAATAAAAATAATCATAGAATAACCAAACAAACCATCAACCATATTTTTATTAAAAATGGTCTTAAACCCTTTTTTTCCAATGTAACACATTCTATGGTGCTACAAAAATACATGAATATGAGTTTTCGGCTACATAGAAAGAGTTATTATAAGTATATGCATCAACATTAAGAAAATTCCCACATCAATATCCCTTAGCTATCACTAAGTTCCCTCTCACCAACTTACAATCACTCTTATGAAATGTGACACATAATCCAACATATTAAATTTTATAGACTAAAAGTAACTTTTATGTTAATCTTATAACTTTAAGCTCACCTATGAGATATTTAACTCTCTCACCATTAAAAATAAGTTTTATTTTACCTTTACCAATAATTTGATGCAATTTTTTTTCCAAGGAACAACTCACCACCATAATATGCTTTGTATGTAGAAAAATACTCCTTGTGAGGAGTCATTTGATATAAGGCACCTAAATTAGTTACAAGTCTTTAGCCATCATAGTATTGTAGGCACAAATAATCAAAGAATTATTTTCATCATCAAAGGATTCATAATTAGAGGAACCTTCAAAAAACATTATTTTACATCCTTTATATGATCCCATTTCCCATGGTTCCAATATTTAACTCTACTCTTACTAGGGTTTGACCATCCTTTTGAAATAGACCTCCCTTTATCCCCTTTTTTCTTACCACCCTTTTCCTTGGGTCTACCTTGTACATGCAGTATATATTGGAACCCTTATCCATGTATTTTGTTCTCTTCTCTTCTCTAAGAAAAATGTAACAAGGTTATCCATCTTGGTATCTATAGTAGAACCACTCAATGATACTACTAGATTCTCCTAAGATTCAAGTTTTAAGAGAAAAGTAAAAGAATACACTTATCCTCCTATTCTAATGATAATATTATCTAGCTAACTAAAAGTGAGATTAAAAACATTTAGATGTTCCACTATAGAATCACCTTCCTTTATTTTTAAGAAGTATAATTTTATTACTAAATAAAGCTTGTTTACTAGACTCTTTTTTGTTAGATCTCGCTAATTATCTTCTATGAGAAGTAGTAGCCTCTTTTGAGATGTTCAAGAGAACCAAATCTACAAGGCACAACTATATGGTTCTTCATGCCCTTTTCCATCTTTCTCTAATATTTTCTTGAAACCTCTATGGGTTTAGATTATATTCTGATAGAACTTAAATGATCCCACTCCTTCAATAGTTCCTCTATTTTCAATTTCCATAGCTCAAATATGAAGTCATTAGGCTACTCAATATTTGATCACAATGTGCTTTCCATTGATTGTGTATCAATGGAAAATTAGATTGTTAACTTATTAATAAATATCAAAATCCAATGAAATAACAAAGCACAAAGGAAATATAATGAAAATAAAAGGAGTAATACTACCAAAAATCTTCATCTTCCATGGTTCACCTTTGTTACACCTTCTAGTTTGCAGCAAATGAATGAGGCCCTCACATTTCAAATGAGCAACCTATAATAATGTCAAAGTCCTATGCAAATGTTGAAGGATTTATAAAATTATGCCTATGTCTATGACAATATGTTAAAATGAAATAATGACTAATAATGCCAAATGACTATAATGACTACTAAATTAAAAATGAAGTTGTCGAATCCCGAAATTATGAGCAAACTTGCCTTTTATAGAAAACACAATTTTGAGTGGATGGATGAGATTGAAGTCTAAGAAAGACCTAGAACAAGAGGTCCAGATTAAATTTGAGAATCCCTAATCAGGGTTAGGGCAAATTCCTTAATCGAACAGTCAGAATAATGTCTCAGATAATCGGATTGACGGTGGAGAATAAATGAGGAAATTAATTAGAAAAATAAAGATTTTTGAAAATCAAGAAGATAAAGACTGCCTGATTTGTGAGATTCGAAAAATCAAGAAGATAAGGGTTGAACTGAAGATTCGATTTGGAAAATCAAGAATCTACCCGATTACTTGATTTTTGGAAGAATAATATCTTTTTGAATTTAATTAATTCAAAATGATGATTATGTGTGACAAGAAAATAATCTTTTTCGGATTATTTACTAAAAAGAGTGAAAGTTAATAAAATGAAATCATTTTAAATATTTTCATTTATTTAAAATGGGAGAAAAGTGAAATTAGTAATTAAATAATTAAAAATAATTATTTAATTTGGAAGATAAGACTGAATAATTAAATAAATTAATAAATTTATTTAATTGTGACAATTAGTGACATATCAAATAAATAAATGAAATTCATTTATTTAATAATCAGAAAGAATTAATGAAGAAAGGTAATTAAATAAATTAAGAAATTTATTTAATTAATGGAAAATTTAGACAATTAATGACATATTTAATAAATAAATAAAATTTATTTATTTAATAATCATGAAGAATAAAAGGACATGAATTAATTAAATAATTATGAATTATTTAACCAATAGTTGAATGTGGACCAAGGACATAATTAAATGTCATAATTATGCTAGGACGAAAGTGGTAAAAATGAAGCTTGCAGGCCTAGGTCATTTTTAGGTGTCTACATTTTGCCCCTCTTTATCATAATGTCGCTTGTCGCGTTGTGACAAAGAAAATAAGTCAAAGTCATGCCCCAGTGAAGGTAAAGGGTATTAATGCCCCCTCGGGAAATTTTTCAAATTTTCAGTCGATGACTGAAAATTTTGGAAAGGTCCCGATAAGTCAATTTAATGACCAGAAAAACAACGACGCTGTCAGTTTTGGATTCTGACATGTTTAAGACAGTCAACGGGGTAGTCAAATGTGGTCAAATGAGCTTCCAGCAGTAACTCACCTGAGAAAATGTCATTTTGACCTTATAAATAAGTTGACAACGGGGTAAAAGTCAATTCATTTTCCCTATTTACCTTGTGAATTTTGAGAGCTCAGAGTGAAAGGAATAGCAGCAAGGATGGTGATTCCAGTGTCAGAGCATCATGGGGAGATCGTATGGACATTCAGACGGCCAGAGAGCTCAGAGCCAGTGGTAAGTACCCTTGTCCCACTTTGTAATTTTCTCATTTTGCGTGTTATTTTTAGCTTTATAGGGCAAACAATATTTGCGCCACGATGCAACTTTGTTCGCGTAAGCCACAATTGTCTGCACGTTCGACACATTTGATGCGTCGTGACGCAAGTACGTAAACAAATTCTAATAGCCTGGTGGTTTGCGCCGCATTTGACAAATACTATGACGCATTTGACTTATCGAGTCGCAATTGAATGCCTGAATGCCGCAATTGTCATACTATGCCGCAATTGCACATTAAGCGACGCATTCGCTTTTTTGAGTTGCAACTGTCTGAATTCGTGATGCAATTGCTATAATGCAATGCATTTGGGCAGTCAAGCGACACAACTGTCATGTTGCGACGTATTTGAAGATTTTAGAGATGCAATCAAGTATTTGTGACACAATTGCCATAACGCGACACATTTGATTTTTTCCTTTTACCGAGACCAATTGTGATACTTGTGAAATCCTTAATGCTTTTGATGATGCTAACAGTTGTCTAGAAAGTACTAATATATTGTTCGTCTTTTTGTAGAGGCAGCTTGCCCCTATCTATACGAGAGAGAGTAGACCGACCACATTTCGCTTTTCCGACCAGTTGAGCCCACGAGAGCGGCGGCGATTGATGCGACTGGGACTATTTTATGCTGTCTATATGCCCGCCATTCGAGCGAACAGGGGATTACTGACTGCATTGTGCGAACGGTGGCATTCGGAGACTTGTTCATTCCACCTGCCGACAGGTGAGGCCACGATTACCTTGGAGGATGTCTACCGGATTCTTCAAGTGCCGATTCGAGGGGAGCAGATTGTCTACGACCCTCGTCATAGCGAGCAGACCTTCCAAGCTTACTATCGAGATCAGGGTGCAGGATTGGGCATCCAGGGTTACGAGATTAGATGGGAGTTCATGGCAGAGCATTATGGTCGCTTTGATGCATTGCTTGCGACTTTGATTGGGGGGATCCTGATTCCTAACCGCTGGGGACATGGATTTCCTATTGGTTGGGGAGACGTCTTGGTTGGAATGAGCCATGATAGGACCGTTTATGCTTGGGGTCCCTGTTTGCTAGGGACACTTTACCATCAGTTATACGATGTTACCTATAGGAGAGGAGAGAGCATCTCCTGTGGGACTACACTGATGATGATTTGGGCTTGGGAGCACATTGCCATATTTCGTCCTCCCATTGAGAGACCACAGTTGGCTGAGGGGATGCCCTATGCCTATTACTACGTAGGTGCACTACAGCAGACACGGATGGGTGAGACCAGTTGGTGGCGGCACATGATTGATACCATGGTGACATTTATCTGGAGACCGTACAGAGACTGTGAGTCGTGGGATGATGAGGACGAGCACCTTAGCTTCTGCAGACAGTATAGGTACTTGATTGGGAGGACTGTGCAGACCTCACTGATCATTGAGATGTACCTACCACAGTGTGTCCTGAGGCAGTTCAGAGAGTAGCAAGGTCTACCTACAGGGATAGCCGAGTATGCCCGATCTTCCAGAGAGTATGCTTGGGGACCAGCCATTCCAATGGCCTTCGCGGAGCAACATATTGACAGGCTAGTAGCCCAGGCATGGGGATGGAGGGGAGGAGCAGCTGATCCCGAGACGACAGCGGATTATGATCTATGGTGGCAGGCACACAGACCAGTGTCGTTGACAAATCCTGACGGGCCAGCACCTGTGGACAGGCGGTCAGTGATCCCTCGTGTACCAAGGGCCAGACGGGGAGGCAGAGACGGGGACAAAGGCAGAGGCCAAGGTAGGGATGGAGGCAGGGGTGGAGGCAGGGGTAGAGATGGAGGCAGGGATGGAGACGGAGGCAGAGATGAAGGCAGGGGAGGAGATGATGGCGGAGACGGAGGCAGGGGGAGATGATGGCGGAGACGAAGGCAAGGGGAGATGATGGTGGAGACAGCTAGAGGCAAAGATGAGATGGTCAGAGACACGGCCGAAGGGTGCGGAAACATGTGGCGAGGGTAGCATTAGATGCTATCCCCGAGGTTGGCGAGGAGGGGGAGAGAGAGGAGCAGGAGGAGGAGGCGGAGGTGACAGGATAGGAGGAGGAGGCAGAGGTGGCAAAGGATGTGGCGGACGATGACGATGAGGAGGATGATGCTATGGATGAGGCCGAGAGACTCCTCAGATGGCAGATGGTGGAGGGAGAGGAGGAGATATCGTCCACCTCAGGATTTCCCCAGGATGCGACAACAGATCAGAGGATGGCCGACCTACAATAGAGACTGGATGATAGCTTGGTGCAGGTTAGGGCACTACAGGGAGAGCTAGAGGTGGTTTGGGTAGAGTGAGATCAGGCAGTGATCTGCCAACAAGACTTAGCTCAGTGGTGCACAGAGTTTGCATCTTTATGCACAGGGCCCGTAGGGGACATGGCTCGCGAGTTGGCCATAGTGAGCATGAGATTGGGGCAGTATAGGACATTATACAAGCAGGCAGTGCCACCAGAGCAACGGGATCCTACCCTGTCACGGTCACAGACGAGGACAGGTAGTGGACACATATCAGGCAATGGCAGTGGCAGTAGGAGCCATACCAGCGTCGGAGGGTCTACCTCGACAGGGCACACACCAGTGCACAGGTCACATCACTCATGTTGGCACACCCTGGGTCATAGCCATGGGTCAACTAGTTCAGTACAAAGGTTAGTACAGGGACAGCCACCAGTTGTAGATCCGTCCACCTCTCAGAGTCCGGTAGCAGTGACATCACAGGTGTTTGTTATCGTGGAGATGACACCTTCATTCTTGGTTCCATCGGTAGCACAGACAGAGGTCGCTACAGATCCACCTATCGTTTCAGTGTCAGGTTCAGAGTTGCAGCTGCCACATTCGTCACCATGAGGGGATGATGAGAGTCTACCCTAGGGGCATTTTGTTATTATGACACACTATGTATAGATTATTGAGCCTGCGAGCTCCATTTTTGGGATATCCCCTGATTTTATCCTGTGACATTCTACATTTTTGAGATGGTATTTATATGATGATGCAGTTTTGATGCGGCCTACATGTGTTATGTGATGTTCTTTGATTTAATGCATTATGATATGTATGATGTCTTATGATGCTTATTTGTGATTTTGATGCCATGATGATGCAATGCGTATTTATATGATTATGTTAATGATGTGCATAATGTATTTAGTAAAAGATGCAATGTTGATGATTATGTTAATGCAATGTTTGCGATTATGTATATGATTTAATGCCATGGATGATGTATGTATGGACCTAATGCAATGTTTATATGATCATGTATGCACTTATTATTTTTTATTTTTTATTTTTGGATGTCACAGGATATCATCATGAGATGGACAAGAGAAGATGACGAGACTGATGAGAGATGATGACCAGACCACAGAGGAGAAGATGATGAGAGTGACAGAGATTCATGTTAATTCCTAGACAAAATCCTTCAAAATATTGCCATAGGACTTTAATATTTATTGCTCTTAATCATCATTGGGCAAACTGTTGTGATAGCCAACAAACACCATGATATGACATAGATCAAGGTGTGCAAGGTTGTACCATTACGTAAGACAAATAGTCATAGACAAGGATGATCATGACTCATACTAAGAGCATGGTTGCCCCAGTCTTTTTGTCATAATCAACCACAAGCAGAAAAATACAAGGACAAATCATGAAATGTCGTTGCTTCTCTAAATCCTGTTTCCAGGACATCCTTGAGAAACTAGCGGCATGATTGTCGAAATACAAAAAAAAAATAAAGCCCTTACCATGATATGTCATTGTTTTTCTAAATCCCAGAATTAGGACCTCACTGAGAAACTAGTAGTCATGCATGTCAATCGTCATGATACGTCGCTGCTTCTCTAAATCCTGCTTAGTGGGATCTCACTGAAAAACTAATAACATGATAAAAACCAAAAGACAATTGTCAAGTGTTTGCCAAGTGCGTCTGGATATCCATTGTTTCGATGTCAAGATGCCATGTTTGATAATGTCAAGATGTCAAAATGTTTAAAGTTTTGACAATCTTGAAAAAAAATGTCGAGAATTGGTGAATTCAGGAAGGACACATCCTGAATAATGCCGATGGCGAGAGGATTTGATCCCTACCAATCGTAAGGGGTCCCTCAAAATGATGACGATGCCTAGGAAGGACACATCCTAAGGCATGGATGACAGAGTTGGTTCTTCAGAAGGACACATCTGAAGAATACTGATGTCACGAAGAGTGATTTTTAAATGTCAAGAGGATCGCTCAAAATGTCAAATGACAATGACGACACCTAGGAAGGACACATCCTAAGGCATAAATCACAAAGGTTATCGTTCAGAAGGACACATCTGAAGGTTAACCAAAATTTGATAGTTTGACAGGTTATCATGATTTGACTTGCTTTCACCGAGTTTGACTTGTGTTGACCTGATGTCGCTATTGTCGTGATAATATATTCTAATGGGATTGTTAAAGCGATAATGATTGTCAGAATTTGCTTGATGAGTTTTGTTCATTTGGGAAAGATTTGCGTTGACCTGAAGACTTTTTGACGTGTGTGCCAGTGTGATGCCATGAACCCTAATGGACTGACCTAGTGCGGCCTCGGGGGCTCATCGATAGATGGCCTTGCCTACGTCATACACTCAGAGACCTCATAGTTCGACACGACCAATGACTTTGTCTTGATGACCAAAGATTGCATCATGATTTTATTTTGACAAACCTAAAAGGACTGACCTAATGTCTTGGGGACTCAAATGTGAGTCTTGCCTACGTAGCAAGTGCGCAGAGACAACGTAGTTCGAACAAATGACAAAGACTAATTGGCATGACTGACTTTGACAAGAGATGACACTGTGTTTGCATTCTTCGAGTAGTCTGATGTTTTGTTTGTAGTTTTCTTCAGGACGTTTTACGATTTTAGGTCTTTCTTCAGGACATTTTATGATGTTTTTGTCTTTTTTCAGGACTTTTTGCCAATATTTTTGTCTTTTTTTAGGACTTTTTATGATGTTTTTGCCTTTTTTTCAGGACTTTTTACCAATGTTTTTGTCTTTTTTCAGGACTTTTTGCCAATGTTTTTGTCTTTTTTCAAGACTTTTTGCCAATGTTTTTGAGATCATGTGTGACATCCACTGTAGTTTGCATGATAAACATTTTTCCCCCAGTCAGGTCCAAGACTTAGCCATTTGTAGGGAATATGGACGGGATGCTGTTGGTTTACTAGATGGACAGTCATCAGGACTTGATGTCAATTGTTTATCCACTATGACAGGTAGGGTAGGATGTGGTGGTGATTTGCGTAATAATGGCAGAAATACCTTTCATCCTAGGCCAAGTTAGACAAAATGACAGTAGATGGCAGAGCAATGATTGATTACACATGGCGCCTGTTTGCCAGGTTTTCACCATGGTACTTGTCCAAAGCGCCTATTTGCTAGGTTTTCACTATTAAACGAATCATTTTTCTCTTTACTATTTTCATGATTTTTTGATTTTTTTGGTGTCACCAAGACGCCTGTTTGCCAGGTTTTCATCAGGGTGACGATTTTTTTTTATTATCATTTTTCAATTTTTTTGTATTTTATGGTTTTCAACTCAATCCTCTGATGCTATGCGTAGAACCTTCGGAGATGTAAACTGTTGATGGGCTCTATCAATTGTTCTCCATCTGGAGTTGCCAGCTGATAGGCTCCAGAGCCAAAAGAAGATATGATAATATAGGGACCCAGCCAGTTTGGTTCAAATTTTCCTGGCTTTTCTCTGTCAGCTTGGTTCTTGGAGTTCTGCATGAGAACTAGGTCGCCAATGTCAAACTTTCTGACCATAACCTTTTTGTTGTAGCTGTGACAAAGATGGTTCTGATATGCTTGGAGATGGTTCAATGAATTTTTCCTTCTTTCTTCCAGCATTTCCAGCTCGTGCAAGCGTGATTGTCGATACTCCTCTTCATTAGTTAAACCCTTCAGGGAGACTCGTAGTGAAGGAATTTCGACCTCAATGGGAAAGATGGCCTCAGCGCCAAAGACTAGGGAAAATGGGGTGGCTCCTGTAGGCGTACGAATGCTAGTTCGGTAAGCCCACAGAGCAGGGTTGAGTTGTATGTTCCAGTCATGGCCAACGTCATTGACAGTCTTTTTTAGAATTTTGACAATGGTTTTATTTGATGCCTCAGCTTGGCCATTTCCTTGTGGGTAGTATGGAGATGAAAAATGGTGTTGAATGTGAAATCGATCACATAACTCACATATGTCTTGGTTTTTAAACGGACGTCTGTTGTCAGTGATGATGGATTGCGGAAGACCATAGCGGAAAATGATGTAGTTAAGGATGAACTTAGATATTTGTTTGCCAGTAATATATGTCAATGGGATGGCTTCAATCCACTTCGTAAAATACTCAGTGGCGGTAATGATAAACTTATGGCCATTAGATGAGGTTGGATGAATCTTACCCACGAGGTCGAGTCCCCATTGAGCGAAGGGCCAAGGAGAAGTGATCGGTCGAAGTTCCTGTGCTGGAGCATGGACCAAATCACTGTGAATTTGACATTTGCGAAAGGTCCTGACATATTCAATTGCATCATTTTCCATGGTTGGCCAATAATACCCAAGTCTCGTTACTTTCTTAGCTAGAGTAGGACCACTCGAATGAGACCCGCATATACCGTCGTGCACTTCGCGTAAGGTCGTCCATGCTTCGTAGGTGTCAAGACATCTAAGGAGGGTATCGTCAAAACTACGGCAGTAAAGGGTGTCACCGACGATGGCATACTTTGCAGATTTTTGGATGAAGGACTTCCTTTGGTTATTAGACAGGTTCAGTGGAAGGGTTTGAGATTTTAGGTAGTCGTAAATATCCTGATACTAGGGAGAGTTGGGACCAACAAGTTCACAAACCATTTCTGATTCTGGGATATCTTATGCCGGTATCAAAAGTTGTTCTATTAAGAATTCAAATTGTGACACATTTTTAGGGATGTCCAAGAGAGAACCAATAGTAGCCATTGCATCAGCTGCCTTATTCTATGTCCTAGGGATTTTTTCAAAAGAGATCAACTGGAAGTATGTCAGGAAACTATCCACCATCCTCTTGTAGGGAAGCAACTTCTCATCCTTTGTTTCATAGTCATCATTCACTTGTTTGATAACAAGCTAGGAATCCCCGAATACAAGCAACATCTGAATTTTCCATTTAATTTCCATCTTGAGACCTGTGACTAGTGCTTCATATTCGGCAATGTTATTTGTACAAGGGAAGGCGATCCTGGTATGACTTAGGGATTGAATCCCCCTGTGGTGTGATAAACAAGATTCTGGTGCCTGAGCCATGACCAGTATGAGATCCATCAAAATATAACTTTCATGGTACTGCCAGTTCCACATGAAAAATGGACTCATCGGGAAAATCAGTTATTAGTGGATGAGTAACTTGAATCAGTGCATCCGCTAGTTGATCTGCTATTACCTGTCCTTTTATTGCCTTACGCTCAACATATTGTATGTCATACTCGCTTAGTATCATGACCCATTTTTCCAATCGGCCTGTTAATGCCGCCCGACTTAAGAGATATTTCAGTGGATCAATCTTGGCGACCAGTTGTGTTTGGTGACTGAGCATATAGTGTCTTAGTCTTTGGGACGCAAAGACAACAGCGAGGCATGCACGTTCAATGTATGTGTAGTTCAACTCATACCCTATTAGTGTTTGGTTGATGTAATAGATGGCTCTTTCTTTTCCTTCATGATCATTTTGTGCCAGTAATGCCCCCAGTGCTGAACTAGTAGTCGAGATGTATAGGATTAACGGCTTTCCATGAATGGGCGGCATGAGGACTGGTGTTGATAGCAGTTAATCTTTGATTTGCTGAAAGGCCTCTTGACATTTATCCGTCCATACAAAGGGGATACCCTTGCGCAACAGATACTGGAATGGGTGACACTTATCTACCAATTGGGCTATGAAATGCTGAATAGATTGTACTTTGCCTTGCAAAGTTCTGAGTTCACTGATTCCTTTTGGCAGAGGCATGTCTATGATTTCTTTGACCTTTGTTGGATCGACCTCTATGCCTCTTCGGGAAACTATGTATCCCAATAGTTTACCTGATGTGACCCCGAAAACACACTTCTTAGGATTTAGCCGGACTTTGTACTCTTCAAGTCTTTTGAAAATTGTGTCGAGTACCTTCAAATGATCTTTCCTGGTTGTTGATTTGGCCAATAGGTCATCTACATAATCTTCCATTATTTTGTGCATCATGTCATGGAAGATCGTGGTCATAGCCCTTTGATATGTGGCACCTGCATTTTTGAGACCAAATGGCATGACATTCCAACAATATGTACCCCATGGGAAAGTAAATGTCATTTTGTGTTGATCTTCAGGAGCAATGCGGATTTTATTATAGCCAGAGAATCCATCCATGAGGGATAGCATCTCATATCCTGCTGTAAGGTCCACTATGATGTCAATGTTTGGCAAAGGAAAGTCATCCTTTGGGCATGCCTTATTTAGGTCTCAAAAATCTGTACAAACATGGATCAACCCATTTGGCTTTGTGACCGGAACCAGATTAGAAATCCATTCAGCGTAGTCAATAGACCGTATGAATCCAACATCTAGCAATTTCATTAACTCGGCCTTGACCAATAGGGCAACTTGGGGGTGCATTTTGCGCAACTTCTGTTTGACTGGTTTAGCATTAGGTAATAGTAGCAGATGGTGCAAAACTAGATATCCTGGCATGTCAGCATAGGACCATGCGAAATTGATTTTTCGTTCTACAAAGAATTTATGAAATTATGGTTTCTCTTCGTCAGTCAATGATGCAGCAAATAGGACCATCTTGGGGTCTTCTGCAGTTGAAATGTTATCCTCTATTGTCCTCCTCGCATAGCCGATTTCTCCTTGTATGGGGGAAAGTCTAGTCCCCCATCTTTTGGCACCTCTCAGAGGTTTTCACCTGCAGATACGTCCTTTATTTTTACTATTTTATCGTCAAGAGGTGCCTTTCGGTTTTCACCTAGAGACGTTTCATTTTTTACTTTATTTTTATTTTTGCTTTTGCGACTAGAGGATGGAGCAGTCTCGCCGAAGTATGTCGTGCAGTCTAAATCAATGGCGAATCCTGATTTGTGGTCTCCACTAGGTATGCCTTCTCGTAATCCCATAAATTCAGTAATTGCCTCATCATTTTGAAATGTGTCCAGGACTGGCGGTCCTTGTTGGTCCCAATCGACTAGCTCAGGGTAAACAAAGGAAATGCCATCGTCAATGCTGGTGAATGGAGATGAGGATGCGGATAGCATGCAGACGGATTCAGTGATGTTGTAGATGAGATTATCATCATCCAACTCTACATTGTACTCTATCCAATATTCTCCTTCACTAGTGTCATATTCGTTGTCAAAATACGGAGTGAAGGTTTTAGAGCCCTGGTTGTCAACGTCATCCAATACTTCAAATGGATTGGACTAAGGAGGTTCATATGATGGTTGTTGTATGTCATGGGAAGTGGTAATGGGACTTTGACTATTTGGTGCCTATTCAATTTTGAATGTTTTCCAAAATCGTTGTTCAGAGGTCAGTTCCCCTGGTTCGACAAACAAATCATCAAGACAAAAGTCACTTAGGGATCATTCTGAGCCAAATTCCCACTCTTGGGAGTTAGTTTCGGTGAGGGTTTCCCTAGTAGTCTCGACACTTTTCGAAGCATGTACTCGCTCATTTGAAAGTCCAGAGGTACGTCGATCGTCATTGTCGGGTGATCCAAACCCTAATCCAAGATACTTCAGAATTTGAAAAGTTTCTATGGGTTCCCTTCAGCTAGTTTTATTTATTCCTAGGCCACTAGTACCATCGTAGCCTTTAGCCTTCATGATGTCATAACCTTTGCCGTATTTTTGAACTGGTAACGGGGGTAATGTGATAGCATCCTTATAGATCCATCCAGTGATGTCAGCAAGGTCTTCATTACTCATATCTCCCCACTTGATAAAAACTATTTTCGGTGGGACTTTGAAAGTTTCATGAGGTTCCATTCTGAAACATGGCTGACCATAGACCTTTGGAGACCTGGGCATTGTTGTTATATTGTATGTTGTATTTAGTTTGAACTCTTCGCAGCCGAGGTCCTAGATTTTGACAGTGGATTCAGCCTTAGGGCTAGTGGAAGGTGGTGGTATGGTGGAAGACGTGAATGGAGCGGATGCGGAAGATGGCGTGAGTGTGGATGGGTCGATGTATTTGGATGATGAGGATCCAGGTGCTTCTCGGTTAATAGGTACTTAGTTTTCAGATATACCCCTTAAGTTTGTACAATATTGGAAGGGATCGGGGTCTTGTATATAGTTACTTTCGTGTCGTCAAATGGAAATTTTAGACATTGGTGATATGTGGACGGGACAGCCTTTAAGGCGTGAATCCATGGACGGCCAAGCAAGATGTTATATGGTAGTTCCAAATCTAGGACCTGGCAGGTTGTGTCCACAATGACCGGTCCCAGTCTGATAGGGAGAGAGATAACGCCACATGAAGAGTGTTCCTCGTCATCATATGCTTTAATCACTATACTTTTTGTTGGGTCTACGCACGCATCAGAGAACCCTAGAGCCTTAACCAGTTTGAGGGAGCATATGTTCAAAACCGCTCTGCCATCTACTAAAACTCGTCTAACTTTGTGCTTGTGGACAAAAGTTTCTATGTGCAATGCATCATTGTGGTTGGTTTTAGGTGATGAGTAATCTTGCTCCGAGAAGGTAATGTGGTGAGGTGTAGTGAGATATCCCACCATGGTTTCAAATTGATTGACATTGATGTCCTTGGGGACTAATGACTCTAGCAGGGTTTTATCTAGGATCTCTTTGTGCGCGGGAGAGATACAGAGCAACTCGAGTATAGAGATTTGCGCGGGAGTCTTTCCTAGCTGGTCAATGAGGTTGAACTGACTTTTGGGTTTCCACTGCTGTGTGGTTGGGACAAGTTTTGGCTGTTTAGCAAATGGAGTGGGTTGTGATTGTTTAGCAGATGGGCCTGGTATGGTGATTTTGGCTTATCTAGCGGGAGGTGGACTAGCTATAGTGACCTTGCCACTGCGAGTAGTAGCATTACATTGGGGTGCTCTCTTGACCGTAATGGTATTGATGTATTCATCGTCACTTCGGACATTATTTATAATTGGTCCACTAGAATAATCGTACTTGGCTCAGGCGAAGTTAGCTTGATTATTGTTTGTTTGTGGACCTAAGGTGGAAGCATTATGAGAACCATGGTCCTGCAGCGGATTCTTATGGATAGTATGATATGAATTTCATGCGAAGAGCGATCCACCTACTTCAATGATATGACTTTTGATAAGATCTTGTATGAGGTTTTTCAATTGTCGACAGTTAGAAGTAGTATGTCCTTTTGCTCGATGGTAGTCGCAAAATGCATTATCATTCCACCATGCTGGTTTGAATTGTCCTGGGTCATATGGTTTTGGTTCTTGAAGTATGATGACCCCATTCTGGATGCATTTCTTGAGGACTTCTTCAATGGGTTCCCCCAAAGAAGTGTATGTGCGACCTTTAGGAAATTGTCTCATTTGACGGTATTGTCCCTGATTGTTTTGACCACTTGGGTTGTTTGAAGGAATATTGGGAGGAGGTGTCAATGTAGTTGTTGGTTTGTTTTGTTGTTGAACCCCTTTTAGGGCCAGTACAGGACCCACAATGTTTGCAGTCTTGGCATCAACAACACCACCATTTGTAACGTGCTTATTTTTAACCCAATATTTGTTTTTTTCGGCGGGTGGATTGACGTTTGTGTTTTTGGGACCATACCTCAATTCTCCCTTTGCGATAAGGGATTTCTCAAGCTAGACCCCTTTTTCAACTAAGTCTGTGAAGTTTGTGCAACAATGTATTTGCAGTGCATATTTTAGGGGCCCAAGGAGTGTTTGCACAAACATGTCAACCTTTTCCCTTTCGGGTATATCAATATGACATCTACTAGCTAAACTTCTCCACTTTTGAAAGAATGGGATGAAAGTCTCCCAGCATCCTCTTGTGTGAGATTGCACAAGCTAGTGATAGAGGTATCCATGTCAATGTTGTACGCGTAATTTTTTATGAATTTTCTTTTAAGCTCATCCCATGTTTGGATATCCTTCTGAGTGGAAAACCATTCAAGGGCCTGACCTGCCAAACTTTTAGAAAAAAGTCTCATCAAGTATGTTTGTTCATAAGTGATGTCCATACAATTGGTTGCAAATTCGTGAACATGTTCAATGGGGTTTGTCTTGCCTCGATATTTTGTGAAATTGGGTGACACATATCCCGGAGGAAATGGAGGCATGTATAAGCTCATGTCGAATGGGTATACATTTAGATCATAAGATATTTCTGATTTCTTGCCTGATACGTATATGTTTTGGATAGTTTTCTCTACATCCATCAATCACATTTGTAAGGCATCCATAGCAGGATTATTTGTGGTCCTGTGTGTTGGGTTGCCTGGTACACCATAGGTTCCCATTTGTTGTGCGTGAATATTGGTGAATTGTGGCGATATGGATTGTTGTGACATGTACGACGTGTGTGGATTGGCGTGTTGTTGATATTGAAGGTTATGATTGGGTGCATGTTGATGAGTATGAACGTTAGATGAGTAGGTTGGGATGTGTCCCCTAGCCATGTGTGTCATTATTTGGGGGATGTTATGACCATGAATGTTATGATGTGTTAATGATGTCATGGGTTGTGTTACTTGGCCGCCTTGTGCCAATTATTGATTTTGCACAAGGGGAACGTTTGTATTCGTACCTTGGGAGGTAATGACATGTGATTGCATTGTTGTGCTAACGTTTTGTTGTTGTCCTTGGATAAAGATATGTCCTTTGCCTCTTCCCAAAGGATTTTGTGAGATACCACTAAGTGGATATGTCGAAAGTGTGTTCGTGGTATTGGATGTGGTTGTCAAGGGGGGATTAGTGTGACTTGATGATGCCCCCATGGCATTTACCGTAGTGGTAAAGAGAGGATTTGAGTAACTTTCCAACATTGCTGAGGAGCCAAGAGTGGTTCCTACCAATTGTGATGGTGTCATGGATGTTGTGGGCATTGTGGACGATTGTGATCCTCCAATGGATGTTGCGTTTAATGAGTGGGAGGTATTCATGATGTTGGGAGTGGCATGCACTGTCATTGTAGTGTCAAAGAAAGTATTGCTCATGGTGTTTGGAGGTTGACCACTATGTGACATGTTATGCATGTTGTTGACATTAGGGTCTGGAGGTGTTGATTGTATTGTGGTAATGTCGAACCCTTGAGGTAATTTGGCTCCTTCACTCAGGAGTATAGCCAAGTATCTATCTCTGTCGTGGTGGACCATTGTTTCAATGAACTGACATGCCTCTGGGTCTTGTGCTATTGCCTCTATGTTTTCCTCAAGTATTTGACCATATTCATCTTTTTGCAATAATGGTTCAAATGGACTATTTGATGAGGGTGTTGTCATCATTAGAGGTTGGTCCTTGGAAAATGGATTGTCAAAAGTCCAGTTTGGATCGTATGTGGGATTGTTGATAGTGGACGTGGGGTCTT
The DNA here is from genome assembly GCA_007258455.2 of Sequoia sempervirens. NCBI lineage: Eukaryota > Viridiplantae > Streptophyta > Pinopsida > Cupressales > Cupressaceae > Sequoia > Sequoia sempervirens. The sequence goes on from VDFB02252616.1 coordinate 69,174,292, forward strand.
TTCGAAATTTTTCCATTTGTCTCTTTTGTTTTTGGAGTCTATTTTCCACCATAAAATGATATTGCTCAAAATGGAGATGACAACTAAATGCAAGTATGACACTATGCGAAGTCTAAGTTTAAAATGATGACTAAAATGATGAATGTTTTTGGATTTTTGTGAATAGGATATGCAATGTGTAGACTTATAATGCAATTTAAGACAAGGGTATCTAAGCACTTCTAAGCTCAAACTTTGTTTTCGATTTTGGCTACTAGAGGACTTTGTTGAAAATGACAAGGTGACAAGGTCTAAATGACTAGTGAATTTTCCTAACTAGACTTTTGAGTTGGAAAATCTCACAAAAGAGGACAATGACTAAAAAGGGGTTTGATAACTTAGTCCAAGAGAGCCTAATTTCAAAAGCAATGGTGTTGTAAATTGTGCTTAAGATTTGCCTAATCCTAAGTATGCAATGATTTGAAGCCTAGGGACCAACTAATGTCAAATGTATGTACCTAAAAATGATGAAGGATGAAACCTATGGTGACCAATGCAAACTAATGGTTGAAACTTTGAGCAATTTCAGAATTGGTTTCTGACAAGATTCCTTTGGAAACTGTGTTAGACAAATGGTTGACAAGATGAAGACTTCAGATTTGGATCTGTATGAATTTTTAAATTGTGACAGGAAAATGCGTCGTTTGAAGCTTCGAATGCGTCACAATTTATCGAATGCGGTTTGTTTTTGCGATTACCGCTTTTGGACAATCAGATGCGACTCATTTTTGCATATGTGGCTTTGTAGTGTTCAGATGCATCATGACACATACAGATGCGGCATTTTAAATGTCAAATGCTGTTTAACAGAGCAATTGCAGTGCAGAAAATTGATTGCGATTCAACATATGCGACACAGTTTTGTTTCAAGTTGATTTTCTTGTCGTTTTGATTGCATGTTTGATCTATTTGGTGTTGAATGTTTTGTTTAGAACTGTGATAAAACCAGAAAGCACTTGACAAACACAGTGTTTTGAATGTAACCAATCACACATCAGATAAGCACAATCATAGGTTAGGCCAGGACAGTATTCGCTAGATTCCACGCGGGTTTCCCCAACCGCATATCTGTAGCATGTGAATTCAGAAGCTTGGCTGCATGGGCTCCCCCTTACAGTGCACTCTGTTCTCAGGCCAACCAAGCTTCCAACCCCCATGAAACTCCCATGGCAGGTTGATCACCTCTACTACAAACTGCGAAAGTGTGGATGCCTTCGCACCGACCGGTGTTGCGTTAGCAAATAGAGGGTTTTTGGCTTACTACACAAAGGTTTTTAGTTCAGGACTCCCGTTCGAGTGGCCATACATGGGGTAAGAGATTAATCACCATTAAGGTGGCACTCCAGCCTGAAGAGGTTAAGCTCAACAGGGTTTAAGAGAGTACAACTTCGTCCGTATGACACATCCGCACTCGCAATCTTAGGTTTTCCCTTAAGATTTACATTTATATACCGGTCGGGGGTAGCTTGGCCTTAGCTCCGTTGTTGATTTGAGTCACGTTGGGGTGATGAAATCCCCAGGCAGGCCCAATTTCTAGAGTTGGTAACCATTTCTCTTACACCCAAGATCGCTCGAAAGCGTGAGGGGAGAGGATACTCCGATATACCAAATCGTTAGGTAATAACAAATAAAAATGAGTCTGGGTTTTTGATCACCAAGTTTTCACAAAGTGAGAGCATACTCCCCTATCATTTGACAAACACATTCAAACATGGAAAACAAGGTTCATTTTAATTGCACCAAAAAGAAAATGTGAGTTACACTATGAAAATGCAAACACACTATTTTGTTGTTTTGCCTTTGACAAGCAAACCTACAAGACAATCCGTTAGTAGTTTAGTGTTTGTCTTCAACCCACGAAGAGTAACCGCCAACACGCTGCAAATCCCAATTAGTAACAAAAAAACATTATGCTAGGCAGAATGCAAAGAATTAAACCAGAATGCTAAAAGAAAATAGAAAGAACAGAAAAACCTTAAAAAAAATCCAAATGCAAATGAGAAGAAAACTTTACCAGGTGAATGCGTCACGACAGAGAAAATGCATCGCTTTGTTCATCAAATGCGGCTCTATATTTCAACTGCGGCTTTCTGGACTACAATTGTGGCTTGACAGAGCGATTGCAGCCTTTCTGTTTGCGGATGCATCGCAACGCATCAAATGTGTCATGATTTTTTTATAAAATGATTGCGTCGCTTCGTACCTGTACCTTCAAAAATAGTAGAAAACACAAAACCGTACGGAAATAATAGAAAATAACAGAGTCGTGTTCACGTCAGGCTCACCAAATGTATCAATGGAAAATTAGATTGTTAACTTATTAATAAATATCAAAATCCAATGAAATAACAAAGCACAAAGGAAATATAATGAAAATAAAAGGAGTAATACTACCAGAAATCTTCATCTTCCATGGTTCACCTTTGTTACACCTTCTAGTTTGCAGCAAATGAATGAGGCCCTCACATTTCAAATGAGCAACCTATAATAATGTCAAAGTCCTATGCAAATGTTGAAGGATTTATAAAATTATGCCTATGTCTATGACAATATGCTAAAATGAAATAATGACTATTAATGCCAAATGACTATAATGACTACTAAATTAAAAATGAAGTTGTCGGATTCCGAAATTATGAGCGAATTTGTCTTTTATAGAAAACACAATTTTGAGTGGACGGATGAGATTGAATTCTAAGAAAGACCTAGAATGAGAGGTCCAGATTAAATTTGAGAATCCCTAATCAGGGTTAGGGAAAATTCCTTAATCGAACGGTCAGAATAATGTCTCAAATAATCGGATTGACGGTGGAGAATAAATGAGGAAATTAATTAGAAAAATAAAGATTTTTGAAAATCAAGAAGATAAAGACTGCCTAATTTGTGAGATTCGAAAAATCAAGAAGATAAGGGTTGAACTGAAGATTCGATTTGGAAAATCAAGAATCTGCCCGATTACTTGATTTTTGGAAGAATAATATATTTTTGAATTTAATTAATTCAAAATGATGATTATGTGTGACAAGCAAATAATCTTTTTCGGATTATTTACTAAAAAGAGTGAAAGTTAATAAAATGAAATCATTTTAAATATTTTTATTTATTTAAAATGGGAGAAAAGTGAAATTAGTAATTAAATAATTAAAAATAATTATTTAATTTGGAAGATAAACCTGAATAATTAAATAAATTAATAAATTTATTTAATTGTGACAATTAGTGACATCAAATAAATAAATGAAATTCATTTATTTAATAATCAGAAAGAATTAATGAAGAAAGGTAATTAAATAAATTAAGAAATTTATTTAATTAATGGAAAATTTAGACAATTAATGACATATTTAATAAATAAATAAAATTTATTTATTTAATAATCATGAAGAATAAAAGGACATGAATTAATTAAATAATTATGAATTATTTAACCAATAGTCAAATGTGGACCAAGGACATAATTAAATGTCATAATTATGCTAGGACGAAAGTGGTTAGAATGAAGCTTGTAGGCCTAGGTCATTTTTAGGTGTCTACAGATTGTATAACCAAACTTGAATTTGAAAAACCACTAAAATAATACTCCCACCACAACCACAAAAACCCTATAACACTACAAGAAAGGTATCACCTATAATTTAGTTGAAGTTTGATACCAAATATCAAAATAGTAGGGTAAATGATAGTGAAAATTTTAACAATAGATACTTAATCTAATTATAATGTGATTAAGATAATAAAGTTATAACAATGAAAATAATGAAGAAATAATGTATTCATAAAATACAAACCATATAGACACTTGGCATATGCAGACACCTAAAATATGACCTTACCCAACCACACCTAATTTTAGTCTATCCTAAGCCATTAATTAAATGAATATCTATTACTTATTTAATTATTCCCATCCTTATCCTAATCCTTTTAATTAAATAAATATTATCATGTATTTAGTTAATATCCCTTCACATGATCCTATTAATTAAATAAATGAATAATTTATATAATTAATTTCCGTTTATCTTCTATCGTTCTCTATCCAATCCTATCCTTTCATCTTATTCATGTGGATCACAATCTAAATTTATCCTCATGTGACAAATGTGCCCTTCACATGTCTAACTAAATCCCTGCCTAGATTCATTGAACCTAGAAACCTATCCAAAAGTCAAACTAACTTTTCATCTTATCCATGTATCTCATTTAACTTCTTAATCTTAGCCATTGTCATAAGGATTTTTTTCTTACCTTAATTCTAAACCTAGATCCTATCCATAATTTGACATTTGTCATATGATTGTATCCTTGATCCAAACTCTAATCCTCCTTCAATCTTAGTCATCCATCAACAATCATTTCTAGTCATTGATTTTTCCTCTTCAAGACTATATCTAGAGGCTCTCATCCTTCATTTTTACCTAATGATCTCTTGAGCTATCATAGCTACATGATGTCATTTTGATCATCTATCTATCAATCCTATGATTATTATCAAATTGTACCAAATTTATGCTAGAGCATTGAGCAATCCACATATCAACATCAAGAGCAAATCAAATGGAATAAGAGTGCACTCCATTTTCACTCATCAAGGAGAGAAGAAAATACTCTAGGTGAAGGTAATGTGCTTTGTATTTCTTTAATCTTTGTTTTCTTTCCTTCAATATTTTCTAACCCTCTTCATTTTGGCACACCCAATGGGACCCCATCCCTACTTTAACATTTTGTTAATTTTTTGTGATGTAGATGTGATTTTTTGGATGAAATTTTTTAAGTGGAACCTCTATTTCACATAAAGGCATCTCTATCTCATAGAGTTGCACCTCTATTGCATAAAATGGTACCTCCATTTCATAAAGTGGCTCCTCCATCACTTAGAACAATGCTTTCATTTTGAAACTTGCATTTGATCAATTTTGAACTAGGTCTATGGTTTTCATAACTATAATGCCATGTTTTGTAGGATTTAATCATTTTGGAACTCTATTTTTGCAGATAGGGTCATTATTTTCTAGCAAAAAATAGGGTTTCTAGAGTTTTACAAAACTAGGTTTTCTTACAAGTTTTCTAGGTAATCTAGGATTTGCTTCATCTTAAGATATTTTAAGCATGTAATATAACATATTTTGGTAAGATATTTGTGTTTTTAAGTGTCATAGAGCTCCATTTTATATATTCCCCAGCTGGGTTGATGAAAAATTCAAATTATGGCTTCCAAAGTTCATTTTTGGGCTTTGTCTATGAAATTGTGCTGCTATTTCACAAAGTGGTGCCTTTGTTTCACAAATATGTACCTATGTAGAATAAAGCTGCACTTTTGAATAATAAAGCTACACCTATATTGTAGGAAGTGGAGCCTTCGTCAAGTAAAGCTACTCTTTTGTTTCAAACTACATTTTTCTAGGGTTTTGAGTGATTTTCCTCAACTAAACTTCATTTTTTGAGAAACTAACACATGGTGCAGCTATTCAATGATTTTCAAAGATAAATATCATTGAGAATACTAAAATTTTGATGCAAATTCATTGGTCCAAGGTTTTATTTTCCACTAATCTAGGCATCTAAAGTAGCTTAATGGGTTAATGAACATTGTATGACATGTTTGGAAGTGTGTGTAGATGTATGCTTTCTCCTTGCACTTAGTGTGATCATGGAGATAAAAAATATCACATTTCTTCATTTCTTTTATGTTCTAAGTGTTATCCCAAGGCTTAATATATTGTTTGTATGCTCTCCCCTTATCTTTTGTGTGATCTTGGGTGACCAAAAATACCTAGTATAATATTTCCTATTAGGATGCCTACTTGGGGATTTGATCACCTCAAGGTCAACATTAACTACATTTTCTAGTGGTATATATAAAGGGAGAGTGAAAGTTGTACCTTGAAGTGTAGCCAATGTCATTCAAGCCAAGCCACATGACCCTCAATTTGTTGAGACGTTTTTGGTGATGAGATAAGGAGAGACCCTCCTAATATCAGGCACTATCAAATAGGCTCACCATTCACATATCCACTAAGAAACTTGTTTTAGAAGCCTTTAAGACCATCAATCATTTCTTAGTGTGGTGTAGGGTACAATATCATGCCCTAAGTTACTCAACATGTACTTTCTCTTGTTGAGGTGACACATAATCTTTGGTAGGTCCTTGTCCTTCTAAAATAAGGGGCATGGAGGTGGTACATGAAATTTTCATACCCTAGTTACCCATTCATTTTACGCCTTTGGAAGGTTGTCCTACACTAAGTTAATGCACCTACTTGACTAAATATAGTTTGTACTATCGTGCTTGGCATGTTTTTCATGTGTAAAACCAATGAATCCACTTAGTATGCATTGATGAACTTATCCTTATTACCTTGATGGTCAAGTAAGCTTTTGTGTCTTCTTGTTTGATCTCAGACTATTAAACTATGCTTCTACATCATCACCCTGCACTTCTAGATCATCCTGAGATGCCTCTGCATACTTCTATATGAAATTGAACCTTTCTAGCTTGAATTTGTGCCTCTACATCCTGAAGTTATGCCTTTGTATCTTGAAGTTGTGCCTCTATAGCATGAAGAGTCACCTCTATCACCTGAAGTTGTGCCTTTGTCATTTTATTATCATTTGACCATATCGAGATCTCAACTTACAATCTTGACCTTTTTAGCCGTAGAGTATAGTTGGGAGACCCTTCCTCAACCATCATTTCACCTAACACATCAACCATTTTCCTCATATGTTGACCCTTGGCATAAGGTTTTTTCATTTATGTCAAAAAGGAAGCTTGCATTTGGTATTGGATGTTGTTCTTGATTGCATCTCCACTTGGCATACTTGGGTTGGTATTTCGGTTCAGGTAAAATCATGTTTATCACACTTCATTGATGGTTTCTTGGCTTGGAATACAATATTTTGAAGCTCATTACAGTACATATTGTATCATGGTTTGTGATCATGCATTTGTGGTAAGAAGTTAAAGTTGTGATCATTTTCAAGTTTAGATGTATGGCTTGTTGGACAATGGTTAATATGTTATCTGGGCATGAACAGACTTGTCTTGGAATAGTTGTGATTTCCTTGATCTTTATCGACATCATATGGAATTGGATAAGTGTTTATACCATGCTTTGTTTCACATGGTTGGCACCTTTGTATTGGCAAGCACATGTGACATCATTTGGTTTAAATTATTGATTTCATTATATTTAAATTCCATATGCAAAAGGTCATAAAGGAAGTTTTTTTTTAAAATAAAGTATTTTGTGACTTTATGAAAATGGGAACCGACTATAGTGTGTAGTTGAGGCTTTAATGAATGTTTCAAAGGGTCAAGAGACCATGATATAGACCGGCCCTTTCTAGAGCATTCGGGCTTAGCAGGTGAAATGTATACATTATTTTGTTTCTCTTTTGACATCATCCAACAAGGTTGAATATTGGGTTATATCATCGAGCACATAGGGTTTGGAAGTTGCATGAAATATTGCACTCTATGTGTCATGGAGATTGTTCTTTCAGATGTAAAGAGGCAGTTGGCATTGTAGTTGGTTGCAGTAAGTTTTTCTTTCAATTTTTCAGTTGCAAAAAGGTATGGATTTTTTGAGCTTTGTAAGATTGATGATAGCATTATTTATATGTGGTTTGAGTTTGGAAAAAGGTTAGAAAATGAAATGTAAAATCTGAAAAGAGAAAGAGAATTTTGTTTCTCAATTGTTCCTAAATAGGATTTTGCATACAAAAATGGTTTCCTTTGAAACCCTAGGTTACAATGCTTGTTTGTAAAATGAAATTTCAACAACTATAAGTCGTGCTCCAAAAGAATTATGCAAAATATAGTGATTGATTGGAAAAGGAAAAAAAATTGTGCTTAATGTGTTCTATGTTTTCTAAATTTCAAAGGCAATGGAATTTAGAGGACATGAAAGGCTTTAAGGTTGGGCATTAGGGAAACAGATTAACCCTTTGTATTTTACCTTCTATATTGTTTGTGATAAAAAAATGTATATGTCGATGAGGTAGAAGTTATCATGCCAGTGAGGCATTGTTGAAAAGCTAGTGAGGCATTGTTTTATTGCCAGTGATGCATTCTTATAACTAGTGAGGTTGTTTGGTCAGTGAGGCCATTTTTTCCAGTGAGGCATTTTGTAGCCAATGAGGCTTGTATTGCCAATGAGGCACTTTTCTGATTAAGGGAGTGAGGCAATTTTACGAGTGGTTTTTCTACCCCAAGAGGGTTTTCCACTCAGAAAAAATTGTGTTATGGTTATATTTTGTCTATAATTTGTTTGGTATGCATAAATACATATCAATCATGTTTCACAATTTAGTATGATATTCCTTGCACTTAATTCTTATGTTCACAAGTTAATTTTTATCATAAATATTGTATTGGTGCATCTTTGATGTTGATCTGCTAGCTTTAGTTGTCATAATGCCTATTTTATATCAGAAAAAGTGTCATGATGTTCATATATGATGCTCTATCTCATATTAATAAAAGTTGTCTTGATATTCATGTTAGTCTTGTTAAAATTTTGAGTTGATGTCTTGAGTTAATAATGATTACCAAAGTTCTAGATGCTAAGTATGCATGTTCTCATGATAGTTATGTTTCAAAGTTTTGAAAGATTTTATCAGAGTCATCTTGGATTAGTATACTACTAATTCACCCCCCCCCTCTCAGTGGTATTGTACTCCAACAAGTGGTATCAGAGTGTAGGTTCCCTATAGAAGTCTAACAGGCTTGGGTAGGTTCTGATAGTGGAGTACCATGGAAAAGTGTAGAAGAAATAGAGAAAAGAAAGAAGTCAAGAAAAAAGTTGAACAACAAATCCCAGTCAAGTCATGTGATGAGTTGTTACATGAGTCTCCCCTGAATGTTGATATAAAGTGTGATAAAAAGAATGGTCTTATAGTCGAGAGTTTTGACAAAAAGGACTTTATTGTAAGTATAGATGAACAAAAACTTGATGAAAGAAAAGATTATTTTATTGTTGAGATTGATGATAAAGAAAGAGATTTATTTGTGGATGAAGATTATGAACAAGAGTGTGAATTTGATTCAAAAGGTGAACTCTTGTGTGCTCTGGATATAATCAAGCAATCCAGAAAAGAAAATCATAAATTAAAAGACCAACTTCAACAAGAAAAAGATTCCAAAGACAAGGTATGTTCAAATTTTGCAAAAGTGTCTTTAGAGTTTGAAGAAGCAAGAAATCAAGTTGATGAATCTAATAAATGGTTTAATTTTCTAAAAACTAAAATTGAAGAAGCTAAAAGGGTTGTTGATTTTACAAAATCCGATTTTGAAGTCAAGGCTAGTGAATGCCAAAAGCTTGAAAGTGAAATAGTCACCTTGAGGAAAGATCTTGAAAATTTCAAGTTTCAGAAATTTGAGAAAGGTACTGATGTGTTAAATAACATGTTGAGAAGTCAAAAGAGTCACAAGAACTGCTTTGGTTTAGGTTATGAAATAGGATAGAGCTCAAAGTTCAAAAAAACCCCTAAGCAGAAAATAGATCTATATGATTGCTTTATAAGATCAAATGAGAAGAAGGAAGCATCAACTAGTGAACCTACTCAAGATGATAAGAAAAATAATAGTCAAGGACAACATGTTGTTGCTTCAGAAAGTGGAGACAAAAAGAAATCAGAAGAGAAAGATGTTGATGTTGGAAGAATAAAAACCAATAAATACTCATGGCCTCCACCTATCAGGTAGAATCATTCTATGAGGTACAATTATACTCTATTTCATGGCTATTGCTATTCTTGTCATACTTATGGCCATAGAGCTAGAAATTGTTGAGTTCATTCAAGAAATGGTCTTGTATGGAATAAGAATAAGAGTTCTTATAGTTTTCCGAATTAGGGCTATAATAGTGTTTGTTATAAATGTAATGAAGTTGTTCATCTATCAAGAAATTGTTGGGTGCATGGAAAATATAATTATGGAAGTACTCTTGGAATATCAAGAAATTATCATCCCTTTGGTCTAGATAGCAATTTCATATGCTATAGGTGTAAAAATATTGGGCATACAACACAATATTGCAAAAGAAACCCTATGAAGTCACCTAATCACATTAAGAAGTCAAACATGACAAACAAGCAAAAGAAGAATCCTATGAAAATCTGGAGAAGAAAACAAAGTCAAAACAAGAAGGATTCTAAACTTGTGCATGTTGCACAAGGCACTTCACCAGTTGCTTGAAAAGTGACATGAAGCTAGGGGGAGTTGTCCAATATCCTATCTCTTACCCCCTATGAGGTTCAATAGGTTTGTTGATGAGTTCTTGACAAAATGAGTTCATTCTTGACTAGTTTGGTACATGAGTTTTCAAAGGTGGAATTTAGTGTTTGTAATGTTCATTATGCTTAAGGATCACAGATGCCAAGGTTGTTTAATAGGTTACATGATCAGGTTGTAGCCTCCTCTTCACATTTTGTATACACTTTACTTGTGATCTTTATCTATGGTCTTCATATGTCAGGAGTAAGACTGAATGCCATCTTTTTTATCCTTATTCATGAAAAAGAGATCTTTCTAACTAATATCATGATGATAAATTTCATTGTCACAATTCTATTAAAGGTCGATAATGAAAGTAGAATAGAACAGTAGTGGAAGACTGAGATACAAATTGCATTATTTTCTTTGGACAGTTGCTTCCCTGATGATTGCATGGTTTTCTTTCTTTATATACTCATTCGGGAGAAATGGTGAAATTTTGAAAAATCCTTTGATGATTACATATCAAGTGTATATACTTTCATAAGCTTATGATGTTAGTTCCTCTATGAGGGTAGTTAATAATCATTTATGTGGGAATTCCAAAATAAGGTAGTTCTTGATCATTCAAAGGAAGTGGTATCAAATTAAATCAAGGTTGTTAGTTTATCATAAAGGCATGCTATGAGATCTATTGCCAATTTGGTTTGAAGGAAATTAGTTTAAAAAGTCACCAATACTTGTACAGTGCCTGCAGGTCCAAGAAATTGTTAAGTACCAACATTTCTAAGATGGTAATGACAACACAATGCTCTTATTGATTTGAAAATGGTATGGCAATTTGTAAGTGGAAGAAAATGATTTTATACTGAGTTAGTGGCATTTCTAATCAATGCCTTTTGTATAGTGTATATTTAGTTTCATATTGAAAATGTGCTAACTATGATTTTGGAAGGCAACGATTTATCTGTTTTGATTTCATTAACTCTTGTCTTGAAGTTATTTAAAGGAGTCAAGAGCAGATGCACAGTGTGAGGAATTGAAAGAAATCAAGGTTTGTAAAAGGGATTGTTCTCTCAAAAAATTATTTTAAAGGAGCAAAGACATATCAGGGTTGATAAATTTTTGGATAGTAATCTTTCAACTATCATAAGTACTAGGTCATGAAACAATAAGTGGTACATGGTCTACATATAAGTGAATGGTAGATGTGTAATGCGTAGTGGAGATGGAAAGTGTATCTTTCCATTTAGTCTTGTCAAACATAGTGGTTTTTATGTCATTCCATTCTTGTGGAGGTTAGATCACAATTCCATCTTGAAGTGAAATGATCTCAATCTATTTTGTTGCTCTAAATCTATGATGGTTGCTAAATGATGACAAGGTTTACTATTCTAAGACAATAACCATGATAGTGCTTCTTTATTTGCTTGGGTAGATGGTGTCTCAATTCTTGTTTGTGACTTTGATTACATGATAGAAGGTCAGTGCAAATAATATAAGGTGATTGTAGTATCTCAATAACGGTATTTTTGATGTTGTTGTTGTCTTAATGGTTGTACATGCATACTCTCAGTTCTAGGAGTATGGTATCAGTAGTAATGTAATCACTATATGAATTCAATGTTGAAAGGTTTTTTGTGATCACAGTGCAAAAGGTAACTCACGCTCTACTAAACGATACAAAATCCACATCTAGTAGGAAGCAACGAGTTAGTGAAGCATGTGAGTCAATGGTTGATTTGACAGTGTCTACTTTCTGAAGTTCTAGTAAATGCAATGGATAGCAAGGAATTTGAAGGTTGTTGCAGATGTTGATGCTAAGTGGAGAGAATATTGTTGACAGTGATCTTTTGCTAGACAATAATGTTGTACATTGATGGTGTGTTTTGTAAACATCTTGTTTGTTGCAGGTGTATGGACAGTGGATTAGTTCATTTTGAGGTGTGCTCCTAAAAGTCAAGAGGATATTGATAGGTTTATAGTTGCAAATTAGGAGATTAACATTTTTCTCAGCAAAGGAGAATTGGTCATCGACAAGCATTTTGACACAGGGGGAGATAGTGGATACATAGTGAAATCACAATGAAATCATGAAATCAGTGTGTGGTATTTCTCTTTCAAATAAATGACAGTTGGTTCAGTGTTTCTCTTATGACAATGGGATTCTTTAAATAGTATAGTTCTCTTCATGATATCTCATTTGTTTAGCATTTTGAAGACAAACTGTTTGGTGCCTTAGAATTTATTACTTACTAACAGTGGGACTATGCGTTCGTTTCTTTGAGAAAGTATGTTCTTTGTTTCTTTGGCATTGATATCAAAGGGGATGAAATCTTTTGATAGTTTTTCAAGGATTTGCAGTGAACATTTTCTTTAATGGTTGCTTCTATTTGCTTGAATAAGAACAATGACAATATACTCAATGTCTTAAGCATTTTCTTAAGTGTTGTTTTGTAGACATCCGCTTCATTAAAAATAGTAACAGTGATGCAAGCAAGGTGGTTGATACTCAATATCCAACTCAATTTGATTAGATACAAACAAGGAAACAACCTTCACAACACAATTCTCTCAAACTGTCCCTAGAAAACACCAATAGGCTTCTAGCCTTCAAATATCAACAAATGGACTTATCTTTTGGAGAAGGTCTTACAAAGGCCAACCAAACATCAATAAAGGTTCACCACATACCCATAAGCCAAATCCCAAAAGGTTTCAAGTGCTTTCTTCACAACAACATTGAGTACCTTTAAACCACCCTTGTTTAAGGTTACTAAATTAGCCCTATTTTTATAAGGAAGTACTTCCTATTCACTTTTTTTCACCAAATCTCCATAGAAAGTCACTGGTTATGTGTCAAAACTCCCAATTCCACTATCAATCCTCAGATTCAATACTTTTAGTTGTTGATCCAAGAAACCCTCCTTTTTCATCCAAAATACTAGGGTTTATTGAAAATCCATATACCCGAGCTTGTAAAACACAACTAATGCATCAAAAATCATTCTTATACCCTGCACAAACTCATACTACTCACACAAAGACAATTCCAACAACAATTTATCAAAACCCTTCTTTTGTAACTCACTTTCACAAGGGAAAACACATTTCCCAACCCTAGGGCATCATCCCAAAAAAAAAATATTGACTCCACAGCCTAACAAACCCTTAAGACATCTAACCTACCATATAATGAGTCATCCCACCAAGACACAGGTTTATACAGAAGGTGGGATGACTAATTTAGCATTTTTTACTTCAAAACAAACCCTGACTGGGTTTTACCAGGCAGTAACAGTAATTGACAGAGTTCTCCCTCAAATATTAATATAAAACCCTCAAATTTGATTCCAAAGAGAGTTAAGACTTGCTTCTACAATTTTAAAATGGAATTCAAAGCATGTCAGAGACTATATAGTCCGTACAGATCTAGAAAATTTCAGAAAATAGTGGAATTTGCAAAATATAACATGGCATTTAATTTGAAATTTTTAATACATTCAACAACAACTAATACTCGATCCTTTTGAGGCCTTTAAATACATATTCCAATAAAAACTACCACCCAACCAACTCAAACTACTTTTCAAATTCAATGACTCTTCATTTTCTCCAAAATTGCATTTTTTGGAAATTTTGCACTTGACATCATTATTATGCAACTTTTAACAACTTGACACCTACAACACTAAATTCCCCAATTACATAGCAAAGGGTATTTTAGACCTTATTTAGAGTAATTAAACTCAAATACCTTAATCTACCCTACTGACCACCTATCAAACCTTGAAGCTTTCAAATTTGAAAAAAGGTGGATTAGGTGCTCCTTCACCAAACAGTGTTTTTCTTTGTACCATTGCAACGAACAGTGAAGCTATCCACTAAATTACACTTTGCTTGGTTTTGAATGCACTTTGTTGGATTCCCTTGAAAGTGGTGGAAGTGGTACTCAACTATGCTTAGTAGTGTGTGTTTTTTCTATAGATCTTGATAGCCAAAATGGTTATACTGACCTTATGTTTACATGGATAGAGAGCTAACATAGTAACCTTTGCTTTACAATTTGGACAGTAATTTTGGAGAAGAGCAGATCTAGAGGTACATGGTAGTTAGACAATGGATTTCTAGATCACTAGTATGCAATGGAAAGTGAAGACTCTAGTGGTATTTTAGTGGTACCTTGGCGGTAAAGATCTTTCTTGACAGTACTTCATATTTTTAATCTTTATGAGTGTGATTTGTTACTGTTTGTCAGTGATGTCTTTTTCCATGGAACAATCTTGTCAATACTTTTCTTTCCTTCCATAGAGCTCTATTACAGGGGGAGTGATGCTCCTTTGTCATTTCTATCAAAAAGGGGGAGAAAGAGTGATGGGGTGGATCATTTTTAGATTGGTTTTGACATCAATGCCAAAGGGGGAATTTATTGACCCTTGGAATAAGGTTTTGGCATTGATGTCAAAAAGGCAGCTTGCATTTGGCATTGGCTTCTTGGCTTGGCATACAAGATTTTGAAGCTCATTATAGTACATATTGTGTCATGGTTTGTCATCATGCATTTGTGGTAAGAAGTTAAAATTGTGATCATTTCCAAGTTCAGATATATGGCTTGTTGGATAGTGATTAATATGTTATTTGGGCATGAACACACTTGTCTTGGAATAGTTGTGATTGCCTTGATCTTTATCGACATCATATGGAATTGGATAAGTGTTTATACCATGCTTTGTTTCACATGGTTGGAACCTTTGTATTTGAGGGAAAATGTGACATCATTTGGTTTAAATTATTGATTTCATGAGATTTAAATTCCATATGCAAAAGGTCATAAAGGAATTTTTTTTTAAATAAAGTCTTTTGTGACTTTATGAAAATGGGAACTGACTATAGTGTGTAGTTGAGGCTTTAATGAATGTTTCAAAGGGTCAAGAGATCATGATATAGACCGGCCCTTTCTAGAGCATATGGGCTTAGCAAGTGAACTGTATACATTGTTTTGTTTGTCTCTTTTGATATCATTCAACAAGGTTGAAGATTGGGTTATATCGCCAGGCACTTAGGATTTGGAAGTTGCATGAAATCTTACAATCTACGTGTCATGGAGATCGTTCTTTCAATTGTAAAGAGGCAGTTGGCATTGTAGTTGGTTGCAGTAAGTTTTTCTTTTAGTTTTTAGTTGCAAAAAGGTATGGCTTTGTCAAGATTTGTAAGATTGATGGTAGCATTATTTATATATGGTTTGAGTTTGGAAAAAGGTTTGAAAATGAAATGTAAAATCTGAAAAGAGAAAGAGAATTTTGTTTCTCAGCTATTCCTGAATAGGATTTTGCATACAAAAATGGTTTCCTTTGAAACCCTGGTTACAATGCTTGTTTGTAAAATGAAATTTGAACAGTTGTAAGTCGTGTTCCAAAAGAATTATGCAAAATACAGTGATTGATTGAAAAGGAAAAAAAATTGTGTTTAATGTGTTCTATGTTTTCTAAATTTCAAAGGCAGTGAAATTTAGAGGACGTGAAAGGAATTAAGGATGGGCATTATGGAAAGGTGCAGGGGCACCTACAACCATGTTCCAAAATTTGCTTTGGTGACATTTTGTCATGAGGAACTTTGGATGAGTTTATGGGTCTTTAGGTGTTTTATCATAGCATTTATTGTAAATAAGGTCAATTAAGACCATTCATAATGTAATAAGGTGGTTTGGGATCATATAGGTCTAAGTGTCATAAGTTGCACAATAATGTGTTAAGTGCAATAATAAAGTTGTTTAAAAGAGCAGAAAAGGGTTATCAAAGATTAGCATTTTGAGGGACAATTGAGGAAGTTGATCATTAGATTTTGATTCAAAAATGTACTTAAGGCCTCAAGAACGCTCAAATGAAGGTTGACAAGAATTTGTATTGAAGATTGAATAAAGAAAACCATGTTTACTCTACTATTTCTTGGTGTTTTCAAAGTTTTCTAAACTTCTTTCATTCTATACGGATTGTACATGCTTCCATTTGATCTAAAACCTTTTGCATGTGGTATTTTATTGAATTAAATTTCATTTGGTTCAAGTTTGAAGTCCTAACACCAAGTATTGTGAGAGATTTATTATTTTTTACTGTTGCTCCCCTATAAATCACAATTTTGACAGTTTGAGGGCCTTTTAAAATGCATAAATGACTTGTTCCAGTTTTTGTTTCTCCAATGACTTGTGGAATGGGTCATAAAAGGTATAATCTAACTATACATAAGATTAGGTAGGTTGGGAGGTCAATTGGAGTAGTTTGGAGTGATACCCTAGGCTGGGCAATGATGTTTTTTATGTGAAAAAAGGTGGTTCCAAGGTGGGTTTTTGTGAGCCAGAGATGGGAATGAGTTTGTAATGGTGTAGAAGGTTTGTGTAGACCTAAATAAAGGTGTTTGATACTTTTTTTTAGGTTTTTAAGCCCGAGATTGTGGAAATACAAAAAAACCTAGGGTTTTGGGTGTATTTTGGAGGGTTTGTTGGAGCAGCACCCTAGAAGCCTTGAATCTAGAAACAAATCATGAAATATGGTGTTTTGATACATGAATTTTTATTGTTTGTTGTGTTTTTGTGAAGATAAAGTGTTTGAGAGGTAGTTCATTTGTAAAATAGGGCTAATCTAGTAGCCTTTTGAGCAGGGAAGCCTATAGAAACTTGGTGATGAGCCAAAGAAACCTTGTGTGATTGGTTGGGGTATTGTATTTGGGGTTTGAGTGGATGCTTAATTGATGTTGAGTTGGTCTTTTTTTGGCATTCTCTAAAAGATAATCCCATTGGTTATGTTGGAAGGATAGAAGCCTAGTGTGATTGTTTTGGGTTAGTTTGAGGGAGTGGTGTTTGGAGGTTGTTTCCTTGTTTTTATTTGATCCAATTGAGTTGGGTTTTGTGTTCCTCCACCTTTTCTGCATCAAAGTGGTATCAGATATTCAGGGACAAGATCCCTTGTTGGTGATTGATTGGTTTTTGTAGGATTGAAGATAGACGGTCAAAAGTTGAAAGGATGACTCCTAAAGTTGTTGGGGCTGCTAGAGAATTGCAAGATTTGAAAGAGAAGCATGCCAAACTTCTAGAATCACATAATGTTGTGTTGGAAAGGCTTGCATCCTTGGAGACAAAGAAAAGGAGAGATGTGGATGAATAGAGTGAATCGGAGGAAGAGGATGAAGACTATGAAGATGCCGATGAAGATTTAGACCCTAAAGATCAAAGGATGGTGAAGATGTTCAGGGAAGTAAAAGGTAATTCTCATAAGGTAAAGGTTGATCTTCCTATTTATGGTGGTAATTTAAATGAAGAGGAATTAGTTGATTGGATTGTTGCTATGGATAACTATTTTGAGAGTGGATATATTTTAGAAGAATAGATGGTGAAGGTGGCAAAAACAAAGCTAAAAGGACATGCTCTTCTATGGTGGGATTATGAGAAAGAAGAGAAAAGAAAGTAAGGAAAATCAAGGATCATTTCATGGGACAAGATGGTACAGAAATTGAAAGGTAAATTTCTTCCAAAGGACTATGAAGTTCAGTTGTATAAAAAGTTGCAAGGATTGAAACAAAAAGAACTGGATGTTAAAGCCTACACTGATGAATTTTACAAATTAAACATAAGATCTAGAAGGGATGAGGATGAGGCTGAAAAGGTGGCTAGGTATCTAGGTGGTTTAAGGTTTAATATTCAAGATGAACTTGTGGTTGCTAGCCCCAAATCTATGGAAGAATGTTTTCAACTAGCAATCAGGGTGGAGGAGAAACTTAAGAGGACACAAGAGAAAGTAGTTAGAGGAAGAGGTGGTACTAGTGCAAGAGGAAGAGGAGTAATTTCTACACCAAAGTAGCCAAGTGAAGAAAAAGAAGGAGAAAATAAAGGTAAAGAGAAAAGTGTTGATTCTAGAGGTGGTTTTAGAGGCAGAGGAAGGTTTAGTGTTGGTAGAGGTTCTAATGATTTTGTAGGGAGATGCTACACATGCAATGAATTTGGCCATCCATCTTGGAAATGTCCTGAGAGATTTGGTAGTTAATCAAGTGGTGAAAAAAGGATTGATAGGAGAGCACAATTGGTTCAGGAAGAGGAGTGTGAATGTAATTATTCTACAAGTGAGAGGGTTGATCCTGAAACAGGGGAAACATTGATGGTGAGGAAGACAGTGTTGAAGGTAGCAAAAGAGGTAGAGCCATTGCAAAGGAGGAGCCTCTTCAAAACTAATTGTAAGTGCAAGGATAAGGTATGTAGAGTTGTAATTGATTCTAGTTCAATGAAGAACATGGTGTCTATTGAGATGGTGAATAAGTTCATTTTGAAAAAAATACCTCATGAATTGCCTTACAAAATCTCATGGTTAAGTGAAGAACAATCTTTGTTGGTGAATGAAAAGGTTGTAGTTGATTTTCAGATTAGGGGTTATAATGATAGTGTTGTTTGTGATATCTTACATATGGACTGTTGTCATCTACTCCTAGGTAGACCCTGGCAATACGATAGGTGTGTCATGTATGATGGTAGGGAAAATACCTACACCATAGTCAAGGATGGTTTTTCTTTTGTGCTAACTCCATTTGTAGAAGATGTTAAGGGTAAAGCTAAGGAAATAATGTGTGACAAGAAGGAAACTATAAATGTTATGAAGGAGAACAAATATTTTGATGTTGTCATCTGTCCTAAGACTGAAAATGCAAGGATAAGGGTAAGAAGTAATTTGACAATGAATATGTAGGAAAATGTGTTGGTAGGGACCATTGAGTATCATGTGGCTATGAGAAAAGTTGAGAAACAAATAAATTTTACAGGTGCAATAGTACATAAGCTTGACAAGACAGTAAAAGTGGTGATATAAATGAATAAGCAGATTGGACAGAGCATTGAGGATAGTTGCAAGCATGAGGGGGACAAAAAGATGAAGACAAATCAAAGAGTTGCTAACAATTGTTTGTGTGCAAGTACAAGTAATAGGAAATGAGAAAATTTTGAACCAAGGGTGGAGAAAAGGTAGACCTCGGGTCTGAATGTGTAAGCACAGTCATATTCAAATGCAAACACAATTCCAAGTGCAGGGCAGTTTGGAGTGAAAAGCTTGCAATAGTGGAAGGAGGTTATGGGTCCAAGAAGTATGTATGGGGGATGGTGGGGTTGGTATCAACCTCCACTCATGGGGCATGAGTTTCTTTTAGGGGGGTTGTATGGTGCAAGGGCACCTACAACCATGTTCCAAAATTTGCTTTGGTGACATTTTGTCATGAGGAACTTTGGATGAGTTTAGAGTTCTCTAGGTGATTTAACATAACATTTATTGTAAATAAGGTCAATTAAGACCATTCATAATGTAATAAGGTGGTTTGGGATCATATAGGTCTAAGTGTCATAAGTTGCACAATAATGTGTTAAGTGCAATAATAAAGTTGTTTAAAAGAGCAGATAAAGTGTTGTGAAAGATTAGCATTTTGAGGAATAGTTGAGGAAGTTGGTTGTTATATTTTGATTCAAAAATGTACTTAAGGCCTCAAGAAGGCTCGAATGAAGGTTAACAAGAATTTGTATTGAAGATTGAATGAAGAAAACCATGTTTACTCTGCTATTTCTTGGCGTTTTCAGATTTTTCTAAACTTCTTTCATTTTGTACGGACAGTACAGGATTCCATTTGATCTGAAACCTTTTGCATGTGGTATTTTATTGAATTAA
>VDFB02252616.1:69194338-69287381 GCA_007258455.2 Sequoia sempervirens
AGTGATAGGGTAATCCATGTCAATGTTATGCAGCGTGTTTTTATGGATTTTTTCTTTTTAAGCTCATCCCATGTTTGGATATCCTTCTGAGTGGAAAACCATTCAAGGGCCTGACCTGCCAAACTTTTAGAAAAAAGTCTCATCAAGTATGTTTGTTCATAAGTGATGTCCATACAATTGGTTGCAAATTCGTGAACATGTTCAATGGGGTTTGTCTTGCCTCGATATTTTGTGAAATTGGGTGACACATATCCCGGAGGAAATGGAGGCATGTATAAGCTCATGTCGAATGGGTATACATTTAGATCATAAGATATTTCTGATTTCTTGCCTGATACGTATATGTTTTGGATAGTTTTCTCTACATCCATCAATCACATTTGTAAGGCATCCATAGCAGGATTATTTGTGGTCCTGTGTGTTGGGTTGCCTGGTACACCATAGGTTCCCATTTGTTGTGCGTGAATATTGGTGAATTGTGGCGATATGGATTGTTGTGACATGCACGACGTGTGTGGATTGGCGTGTTGTTGATATTAAAGGTTATGATTGGGTGCATGTTGATGAGTATGAACGTTAGATGAGTAGGTTGGGATGTGTCCCCTAGCCATGTGTGTCATTATTTGGGGGATGTTATGACCATGAATGTTATGATGTGTTAATGATGTCATGGGTTGTGTTACTTGGCCGCCTTGTGCGAATTATTGATTTTGCACAAGGGGAACGTTTGTATTCGTACCTTGGGAGGTAATGACATGTGATTGCATTGTTGTGCTAACGTTTTGTTGTTGTCCTTGGATAAAGATATGTCCTTTTCCTCTTCCCAAAGGATTTTGTGAGATACCACTGAGTGGATATGTCGAAAGTGTGTTCGTGGTATTGGATGTGGTTGTCAAGGGGGGATTAGTGTGACTTGATGATGCCCCCATGGCATTTACCGTAGTGGTAAAGAGAGGATTTGAGTAACTTTCCCACATTGCTGAGGAGCCAAGAGTGGTTCCTACCAATTGTGATGGTGTCATGGATGTTGTGGGCATTGTGGATGATTGTGATCCTCCAATGGATGTTGCGTTTATTGAGTGGGAGGTATTCATGACGTTGGGAGTGGCATGCACTGTCGTTGTAGTGTCAAAGAAAGTATTGCTCGTGGTGTTTGGAGGTTGACCACTATGTGACATGTTATGCATGTTGTTGACATTAGGGTCTGGAGGTGTTGATTGTATTGTGGTAATGTCGAACCCTTGAGGTAATTTGGCTCCTTCACTCAGGAGTATAGCCAAGTATCTATCTCTGTCGTGGTGGACCATTGTTTCAATGAACTGACATGCCTCTGGGTCTTGTGCTATTGCCTCTATGTTTTCCTCAAGTATTTGACCATATTCATCTTTTTGCAATAATGGTTCAAATGGACTATTTGATGAGGGTGTTGTCATCATTAGAGGTTGGTCCTTGGAAAATGGATTGTCAAAAGTCCAGTTTGGATCGTATGTGGGATTGTTGATAGTGGACGTGGGGTCTTTTCGAAATTTTTCCATTTGTCTCTTTTGTTTTTGGAGTCTATTTTCCACCATAAAATGATATTGCTCAAAATGGAGATGACAACTAAATGCAAGTATGACACTATGCGAAGTCTAAGTTTAAAATGATGACTAAAATGATGAATGTTTTTGGATTTTTGTGAATAGGATATGCAATGTGTAGACTTATAATGCAATTTAAGACAAGGGTATCTAAGCACTTCTAAGCTCAAACTTTGTTTTCGATTTTGGCTACTAGAGGACTTTGTTGAAAATGACAAGGTGACAAGGTCTAAATGACTAGTGAATTTTCCTAACTAGACTTTTGAGTTGGAAAATCTCACAAAAGAGGACAATGACTAAAAAGGGGTTTGATAACTTAGTCCAAGAGAGCCTAATTTCAAAAGCAATGGTGTTGTAAATTGTGCTTAAGATTTGCCTAATCCTAAGTATGCAATGATTTGAAGCCTAGGGACCAACTAATGTCAAATGTATGTACCTAAAAATGATGAAGGATGAAACCTATGGTGACCAATGCAAACTAATGGTTGAAACTTTGAGCAATTTCAGAATTGGTTTCTGACAAGATTCCTTTGGAAACTGTGTTAGACAAATGGTTGACAAGATGAAGACTTCAGATTTGGATCTGTATGAATTTTTAAATTGTGACAGGAAAATGCGTCGTTTGAAGCTTCGAATGCGTCACAATTTATCGAATGCGGTTTGTTTTTGCGATTACCGCTTTTGGACAATCAGATGCGACTCATTTTTGCATATGTGGCTTTGTAGTGTTCAGATGCATCATGACACATACAGATGCGGCATTTTAAATGTCAAATGCTGTTTAACAGAGCAATTGCAGTGCAGAAAATTGATTGCGATTCAACATATGCGACACAGTTTTGTTTCAAGTTGATTTTCTTGTCGTTTTGATTGCATGTTTGATCTATTTGGTGTTGAATGTTTTGTTTAGAACTGTGATAAAACCAGAAAGCACTTGACAAACACAGTGTTTTGAATGTAACCAATCACACATCAGATAAGCACAATCATAGGTTAGGCCAGGACAGTATTCGCTAGATTCCACGCGGGTTTCCCCAACCGCATATCTGTAGCATGTGAATTCAGAAGCTTGGCTGCATGGGCTCCCCCTTACAGTGCACTCTGTTCTCAGGCCAACCAAGCTTCCAACCCCCATGAAACTCCCATGGCAGGTTGATCACCTCTACTACAAACTGCGAAAGTGTGGATGCCTTCGCACCGACCGGTGTTGCGTTAGCAAATAGAGGGTTTTTGGCTTACTACACAAAGGTTTTTAGTTCAGGACTCCCGTTCGAGTGGCCATACATGGGGTAAGAGATTAATCACCATTAAGGTGGCACTCCAGCCTGAAGAGGTTAAGCTCAACAGGGTTTAAGAGAGTACAACTTCGTCCGTATGACACATCCGCACTCGCAATCTTAGGTTTTCCCTTAAGATTTACATTTATATACCGGTCGGGGGTAGCTTGGCCTTAGCTCCGTTGTTGATTTGAGTCACGTTGGGGTGATGAAATCCCCAGGCAGGCCCAATTTCTAGAGTTGGTAACCATTTCTCTTACACCCAAGATCGCTCGAAAGCGTGAGGGGAGAGGATACTCCGATATACCAAATCGTTAGGTAATAACAAATAAAAATGAGTCTGGGTTTTTGATCACCAAGTTTTCACAAAGTGAGAGCATACTCCCCTATCATTTGACAAACACATTCAAACATGGAAAACAAGGTTCATTTTAATTGCACCAAAAAGAAAATGTGAGTTACACTATGAAAATGCAAACACACTATTTTGTTGTTTTGCCTTTGACAAGCAAACCTACAAGACAATCCGTTAGTAGTTTAGTGTTTGTCTTCAACCCACGAAGAGTAACCGCCAACACGCTGCAAATCCCAATTAGTAACAAAAAAACATTATGCTAGGCAGAATGCAAAGAATTAAACCAGAATGCTAAAAGAAAATAGAAAGAACAGAAAAACCTTAAAAAAAATCCAAATGCAAATGAGAAGAAAACTTTACCAGGTGAATGCGTCACGACAGAGAAAATGCATCGCTTTGTTCATCAAATGCGGCTCTATATTTCAACTGCGGCTTTCTGGACTACAATTGTGGCTTGACAGAGCGATTGCAGCCTTTCTGTTTGCGGATGCATCGCAACGCATCAAATGTGTCATGATTTTTTTATAAAATGATTGCGTCGCTTCGTACCTGTACCTTCAAAAATAGTAGAAAACACAAAACCGTACGGAAATAATAGAAAATAACAGAGTCGTGTTCACGTCAGGCTCACCAAATGTATCAATGGAAAATTAGATTGTTAACTTATTAATAAATATCAAAATCCAATGAAATAACAAAGCACAAAGGAAATATAATGAAAATAAAAGGAGTAATACTACCAGAAATCTTCATCTTCCATGGTTCACCTTTGTTACACCTTCTAGTTTGCAGCAAATGAATGAGGCCCTCACATTTCAAATGAGCAACCTATAATAATGTCAAAGTCCTATGCAAATGTTGAAGGATTTATAAAATTATGCCTATGTCTATGACAATATGCTAAAATGAAATAATGACTATTAATGCCAAATGACTATAATGACTACTAAATTAAAAATGAAGTTGTCGGATCCCGAAATTATGAGCGAATTTGTCTTTTATAGAAAACACAATTTTGAGTGGACGGATGAGATTGAATTCTAAGAAAGACCTAGAATGAGAGGTCCAGATTAAATTTGAGAATCCCTAATCAGGGTTAGGGAAAATTCCTTAATCGAACGGTCAGAATAATGTCTCAGATAATCGGATTGACGGTGGAGAATAAATGAGGAAATTAATTAGAAAAATAAAGATTTTTGAAAATCAAGAAGATAAAGACTGCCTAATTTGTGAGATTCGAAAAATCAAGAAGATAAGGGTTGAACTGAAGATTCGATTTGGAAAATCAAGAATCTGCCCGATTACTTGATTTTTGGAAGAATAATATATTTTTGAATTTAATTAATTCAAAATGATGATTATGTGTGACAAGCAAATAATCTTTTTCGGATTATTTACTAAAAAGAGTGAAAGTTAATAAAATGAAATCATTTTAAATATTTTTATTTATTTAAAATGGGAGAAAAGTGAAATTAGTAATTAAATAATTAAAAATAATTATTTAATTTGGAAGATAAACCTGAATAATTAAATAAATTAATAAATTTATTTAATTGTGACAATTAGTGACATCAAATAAATAAATGAAATTCATTTATTTAATAATCAGAAAGAATTAATGAAGAAAGGTAATTAAATAAATTAAGAAATTTATTTAATTAATGGAAAATTTAGACAATTAATGACATATTTAATAAATAAATAAAATTTATTTATTTAATAATCATGAAGAATAAAAGGACATGAATTAATTAAATAATTATGAATTATTTAACCAATAGTCAAATGTGGACCAAGGACATAATTAAATGTCATAATTATGCTAGGACGAAAGTGGTTAGAATGAAGCTTGTAGGCCTAGGTCATTTTTAGGTGTCTACAGATTGTATAACCAAACTTGAATTTGAAAAACCACTAAAATAATACTCCCACCACAACCACAAAAACCCTATAACACTACAAGAAAGGCATCACCTATAATTTAGTTGAAGTTTGATACCAAATATCAAAATAGTAGGGTAAATGATAGTGAAAATTTTAACAATAGATACTTAATCTAATTATAATGTGATTAAGATAATAAAGTTATAACAATGAAAATAATGAAGAAATAATGTATTCATAAAATACAAACCATATAGACACTTGGCATATGCAGACACCTAAAATATGACCTTACCCAACCACACCTAATTTTAGTCTATCCTAAGCCATTAATTAAATGAATATCTATTACTTATTTAATTATTCCCATCCTTATCCTAATCCTTTTAATTAAATAAATATTATCATGTATTTAGTTAATATCCCTTCACATGATCCTATTAATTAAATAAATGAATAATTTATATAATTAATTTCCGTTTATCTTCTATCGTTCTCTATCCAATCCTATCCTTTCATCTTATTCATGTGGATCACAATCTAAATTTATCCTCATGTGACAAATGTGCCCTTCACATGTCTAACTAAATCCCTGCCTAGATTCATTGAACCTAGAAACCTATCCAAAAGTCAAACTAACTTTTCATCTTATCCATGTATCTCATTTAACTTCTTAATCTTAGCCATTGTCATAAGGATTTTTTTCTTACCTTAATTCTAAACCTAGATCCTATCCATAATTTGACATTTGTCATATGATTGTATCCTTGATCCAAACTCTAATCCTCCTTCAATCTTAGTCATCCATCAACAATCATTTCTAGTCATTGATTTTTCCTCTTCAAGACTATATCTAGAGGCTCTCATCCTTCATTTTTACCTAATGATCTCTTGAGCTATCATAGCTACATGATGTCATTTTGATCATCTATCTATCAATCCTATGATTATTATCAAATTGTACCAAATTTATGCTAGAGCATTGAGCAATCCACATATCAACATCAAGAGCAAATCAAATGGAATAAGAGTGCACTCCATTTTCACTCATCAAGGAGAGAAGAAAATACTCTAGGTGAAGGTAATGTGCTTTGTATTTCTTTAATCTTTGTTTTCTTTCCTTCAATATTTTCTAACCCTCTTCATTTTGGCACACCCAATGGGACCCCATCCCTACTTTAACATTTTGTTAATTTTTTGTGATGTAGATGTGATTTTTTGGATGAAATTTTTTAAGTGGAACCTCTATTTCACATAAAGGCATCTCTATCTCATAGAGTTGCACCTCTATTGCATAAAATGGTACCTCCATTTCATAAAGTGGCTCCTCCATCACTTAGAACAATGCTTTCATTTTGAAACTTGCATTTGATCAATTTTGAACTAGGTCTATGGTTTTCATAACTATAATGCCATGTTTTGTAGGATTTAATCATTTTGGAACTCTATTTTTGCAGATAGGGTCATTATTTTCTAGCAAAAAATAGGGTTTCTAGAGTTTTACAAAACTAGGTTTTCTTACAAGTTTTCTAGGTAATCTAGGATTTGCTTCATCTTAAGATATTTTAAGCATGTAATATAACATATTTTGGTAAGATATTTGTGTTTTTAAGTGTCATAGAGCTCCATTTTATATATTCCCCAGCTGGGTTGATGAAAAATTCAAATTATGGCTTCCAAAGTTCATTTTTGGGCTTTGTCTATGAAATTGTGCTGCTATTTCACAAAGTGGTGCCTTTGTTTCACAAATATGTACCTATGTAGAATAAAGCTGCACTTTTGAATAATAAAGCTACACCTATATTGTAGGAAGTGGAGCCTTCGTCAAGTAAAGCTACTCTTTTGTTTCAAACTACATTTTTCTAGGGTTTTGAGTGATTTTCCTCAACTAAACTTCATTTTTTGAGAAACTAACACATGGTGCAGCTATTCAATGATTTTCAAAGATAAATATCATTGAGAATACTAAAATTTTGATGCAAATTCATTGGTCCAAGGTTTTATTTTCCACTAATCTAGGCATCTAAAGTAGCTTAATGGGTTAATGAACATTGTATGACATGTTTGGAAGTGTGTGTAGATGTATGCTTTCTCCTTGCACTTAGTGTGATCATGGAGATAAAAAATATCACATTTCTTCATTTCTTTTATGTTCTAAGTGTTATCCCAAGGCTTAATATATTGTTTGTATGCTCTCCCCTTATCTTTTGTGTGATCTTGGGTGACCAAAAATACCTAGTATAATATTTCCTATTAGGATGCCTACTTGGGGATTTGATCACCTCAAGGTCAACATTAACTACATTTTCTAGTGGTATATATAAAGGGAGAGTGAAAGTTGTACCTTGAAGTGTAGCCAATGTCATTCAAGCCAAGCCACATGACCCTCAATTTGTTGAGACGTTTTTGGTGATGAGATAAGGAGAGACCCTCCTAATATCAGGCACTATCAAATAGGCTCACCATTCACATATCCACTAAGAAACTTGTTTTAGAAGCCTTTAAGACCATCAATCATTTCTTAGTGTGGTGTAGGGTACAATATCATGCCCTAAGTTACTCAACATGTACTTTCTCTTGTTGAGGTGACACATAATCTTTGGTAGGTCCTTGTCCTTCTAAAATAAGGGGCATGGAGGTGGTACATGAAATTTTCATACCCTAGTTACCCATTCATTTTACGCCTTTGGAAGGTTGTCCTACACTAAGTTAATGCACCTACTTGACTAAATATAGTTTGTACTATCGTGCTTGGCATGTTTTTCATGTGTAAAACCAATGAATCCACTTAGTATGCATTGATGAACTTATCCTTATTACCTTGATGGTCAAGTAAGCTTTTGTGTCTTCTTGTTTGATCTCAGACTATTAAACTATGCTTCTACATCATCACCCTGCACTTCTAGATCATCCTGAGATGCCTCTGCATACTTCTATATGAAATTGAACCTTTCTAGCTTGAATTTGTGCCTCTACATCCTGAAGTTATGCCTTTGTATCTTGAAGTTGTGCCTCTATAGCATGAAGAGTCACCTCTATCACCTGAAGTTGTGCCTTTGTCATTTTATTATCATTTGACCATATCAAGATCTCAACTTACAATCTTGACCTTTTTAGCCGTAGAGTATAGTTGGGAGACCCTTCCTCAACCATCATTTCACCTAACACATCAACCATTTTCCTCATATGTTGACCCTTGGCATAAGGTTTTTTCATTTATGTCAAAAAGGAAGCTTGCATTTGGCATTGGATGTTGTTCTTGATTGCATCTCCACTTGGCATACTTGGGTTGGTATTTCGGTTCAGGTAAAATCATGTTTATCACACTTCATTGATGGTTTCTTGGCTTGGAATACAAGATTTTGAAGCTCATTACAGTACATATTGTATCATGGTTTGTGATCATGCATTTGTGGTAAGAAGTTAAAGTTGTGATCATTTTCAAGTTTAGATGTATGGCTTGTTGGACAATGGTTAATATGTTATCTGGGCATGAACAGACTTGTCTTGGAATAGTTGTGATTTCCTTGATCTTTATCGACATCATATGGAATTGGATAAGTGTTTATACCATGCTTTGTTTCACATGGTTGGCACCTTTGTATTGGCAAGCACATGTGACATCATTTGGTTTAAATTATTGATTTCATTATATTTAAATTCCATATGCAAAAGGTCATAAAGGAAGTTTTTTTTTAAAATAAAGTATTTTGTGACTTTATGAAAATGGGAACCGACTATAGTGTGTAGTTGAGGCTTTAATGAATGTTTCAAAGGGTCAAGAGACCATGATATAGACCGGCCCTTTCTAGAGCATTCGGGCTTAGCAGGTGAAATGTATACATTATTTTGTTTCTCTTTTGACATCATCCAACAAGGTTGAATATTGGGTTATATCATCGAGCACATAGGGTTTGGAAGTTGCATGAAATATTGCACTCTATGTGTCATGGAGATTGTTCTTTCAGATGTAAAGAGGCAGTTGGCATTGTAGTTGGTTGCAGTAAGTTTTTCTTTCAATTTTTCAGTTGCAAAAAGGTATGGATTTTTTGAGCTTTGTAAGATTGATGATAGCATTATTTATATGTGGTTTGAGTTTGGAAAAAGGTTAGAAAATGAAATGTAAAATCTGAAAAGAGAAAGAGAATTTTGTTTCTCAATTGTTCCTAAATAGGATTTTGCATACAAAAATGGTTTCCTTTGAAACCCTAGGTTACAATGCTTGTTTGTAAAATGAAATTTCAACAACTATAAGTCGTGCTCCAAAAGAATTATGCAAAATATAGTGATTGATTGGAAAAGGAAAAAAAATTGTGCTTAATGTGTTCTATGTTTTCTAAATTTCAAAGGCAATGGAATTTAGAGGACATGAAAGGCTTTAAGGTTGGGCATTAGGGAAACAGATTAACCCTTTGTATTTTACCTTCTATATTGTTTGTGATAAAAAAATGTATATGTCGATGAGGTAGAAGTTATCATGCCAGTGAGGCATTGTTGAAAAGCTAGTGAGGCATTGTTTTATTGCCAGTGATGCATTCTTATAACTAGTGAGGTTGTTTGGTCAGTGAGGCCATTTTTTCCAGTGAGGCATTTTGTAGCCAATGAGGCTTGTATTGCCAATGAGGCACTTTTCTGATTAAGGGAGTGAGGCAATTTTACGAGTGGTTTTTCTACCCCAAGAGGGTTTTCCACTCAGAAAAAATTGTGTTATGGTTATATTTTGTCTATAATTTGTTTGGTATGCATAAATACATATCAATCATGTATCACCATTTAGTATGATATTCCTTGCACTTAATTCTTATGTTCACAAGTTAATGTTTATCATAAATATTGTATTGGTGCATCTTTGATGTTGATCTGCTAGCTTTAGTTGTCATAATGCCTATTTTATATCAGAAAAAGTGTCATGATGTTCATATATGATGCTCTATCTCATATTAATAAAAGTTGTCTTGATATTCATGTTAGTCTTGTTAAAATTTTGAGTTGATGTCTTGAGTTAATAATGATTACCAAAGTTCTAGATGCTAAGTATGCATGTTCTCATGATAGTTATGTTTCAAAGTTTTGAAAGATTTTATCAGAGTCATCTTGGATTAGTATACTACTAATTCACCCCCCCCCTCTCAGTGGTATTGTACTCCAACAAGTGGTATCAGAGTGTAGGTTCCCTATAGAAGTCTAACAGGCTTGGGTAGGTTCTGATAGTGGAGTACCATGGAAAAGTGTAGAAGAAATAGAGAAAAGAAAGAAGTCAAGAAAAAAGTTGAACAACAAATCCCAGTCAAGTCATGTGATGAGTTGTTACATGAGTCTCCCCTGAATGTTGATATAAAGTGTGATAAAAAGAATGGTCTTATAGTCGAGAGTTTTGACAAAAAGGACTTTATTGTAAGTATAGATGAACAAAAACTTGATGAAAGAAAAGATTATTTTATTGTTGAGATTGATGATAAAGAAAGAGATTTATTTGTGGATGAAGATTATGAACAAGAGTGTGAATTTGATTCAGAAGGTGAACTCTTGTGTGCTTTGGATATAATCAAGCAATCCAGAAAAGAAAATCATAAATTAAAAGACCAACTTCAACAAGAAAAAGATTCCAAAGACAAGGTATGTTCAGATTTTGCAAAAGTGTCTTTAGAGTTTGAAGAAGCAAGAAATCAAGTTGATGAATCTAATAAATGGATTAATTTTCTAAAAACTAAAATTGAAGAAGCTAAAAGGGTTGTTGATTTTACAAAATCCGATTTTGAAGTCAAGGCTAGTGAATGCCAAAAGCTTGAAAGTGAAATAGTCACCTTGAGGAAAGATCTTGAAAATTTCAAGTTTTAGAAATTTGAGAAAGGTACTGATGTGTTAAATAACATGTTGAGAAGTCAAAAGAGTCACAAGAACTGCTTTGGTTTAGGTTATGAAATAGGATAGAGCTCAAAGTTCAAAAATACCCCTAAGCAGAAAATAGATCTATATGATTGCTTTATAAGATCAAATGAGAAGAAGGAAGCATCAACTAGTGAACCTACTCAAGATGATAAGAAAAATAATAGTCAAGGACAACATGTTGTTGCTTCAGAAAGTGGAGACAAGAAGAAATTAGAAGAGAAAGATGTTGATGTTGGAAGAATAAAAACCAATAAATACTCATGGCCTCCACCTATCAGGTAGAATCATTCTATGAGGTACAATTATACTCTATTTCATGGCTATTGCTATTCTTGTCATACTTATGGCCATAGAGCTAGAAATTGTTGAGTTCATTCAAGAAATGGTCTTGTATGGAATAAGAATAAGAGTTCTTATAGTTTTCCGAATTAGGGCTATAATAGTTTTTGTTATAAATGTAATGAAGTTGTTCATCTATCAAGAAATTGTTGGGTGCATGGAAAATATAATTATGGAAGTACTCTTGGAATATCAAGAAATTATCATCCCTTTGCTCTAGATAGCAATTTCATATGCTATAGGTGTAAAAATATTGGGCATACAACACAATATTGCAAAAGAAACCCTATGAAGTCACCTAATCACATTAAGAAGTCAAACATGACAAACAAGCAAAAGAAGAATCCTATGAAAATCTGGAGAAGAAAACAAAGTCAAAACAAGAAGGATTCTAAACTTGTGCATGTTGCACAAGGCACTTCACCAGTTGCTTGAAAAGTGACATGAAGTTAGGGGGAGTTGTCCAATATCCTATCTCTTACCCCCTATGAGGTTCAATAGGTTTGTTGATGAGTTCTTGACAAAATGAGTTCATTCTTGACTAGTTTGGTACATGAGTTTTCAAAGGTGGAATTTAGTGTTTGTAATGTTCATTATGCTTAAGGATCACAGATGCCAAGGTTGTTTAATAGGTTACATGATCAGGTTGTAGCCTCCTCTTCACATTTTTTATACACTTTACTTGTGATCTTTATCTATGGTCTTCATATGTCAGGAGTAAGACTGAATGCCATCTTTTTGATCCTTATTCATGAAAAAGAGATCTTTCTAACTAATATCATGATGATAAATTTCATTGTCACAATTCTATTAAAGGTTGATAATGAAAGTAGAATAGAACAGTAGTGGAAGACTGAGATACAAATTGCATTATTTTCTCTGGACAGTTGCTTCCCTGATGATTGCATGGTTTTCTTTCTTTATATACTCATTCGGTAGAAATGGTGAAATTTTGAAAAATCCTTTGATGATTACATATCAAGTGTATATACTTTCATAAGCTTATGATGTTAGTTCCTCTATGAGGGTAGTTAATAATCATTTATGTGGGAATTCCAAAATAAGGTAGTTCTTGATCATTCAAAGGAAGTGGTATCAAATTAAATCAAGGTTGTTAGTTTATCATAAAGGCATGCTATGAGATCTATTGCCAATTTGGTTTGAAGGCAATTAGTTTAAAAAGTCACCAATACTTGTACAGTGCCTGCAGGTCCAAGAAATTGTTAAGTACCAACATTTCTAAGATGGTAATGACAACACAATGCTCTTATTGATTTGAAAATGGTATGGCAATTTGTAAGTGGAAGAAAATGATTTTATACTGAGTTAGTGGCATTTCTAATCAATGCCTTTTGTATAGTGTATATTTAGTTTCATATTGAAAATGTGCTAACTATGATTTTGGAAGGCAACGATTTATCTGTTTTGATTTCATTAACTCTTGTCTTGAAGTTATTTAAAGGAGTCAAGAGCAGATGCACAGTGTGAGGAATTGAAAGAAATCAAGGTTTGTAAAAGGGATTGTTCTCTCAAAAAAGTATTTTAAAGGAGCAAAGACATATCAGGGTTGATAAATTTTTGGATAGTAATCTTTCAACTATCATAAGTACTAGGTCATGAAACAATAAGTGGTACATGGTCTACATATAAGTGAATGGTAGATGTGTAATGCGTAGTGGAGATGGAAAGTGTATCTTTCCATTTATTCTTGTCAAACATAGTGGTTTTTATGTCATTCCATTCTTGTGGAGGTTAGATCACAATTCCATCTTGAAGTGAAATGATCTCAATCTATTTTGTTGCTCTAAATCTATGATGGTTGCTAAATGATGACAAGGTTTACTATTCTAAGACAATAACCATGACAGTGCTTCTTTATTTGCTTGGGTAGATGGTGTCTCAATTCTTGTTTGTGACTTTGATTACATGATAGAAGGTCAGTGCAAATAATATAAGGTGATTGCAGTATCTCAATAACGGTATTTTTGATGTTGTTGTTGTCTTAATGGTTGTACATGCATACTCTCAGTTCTAGGAGTATGGTATCAGTAGTAATGTAATCACTATATGAATTCAATGTTGAAAGGTTTTTTGTGATCACAGTGCAAAAGGTAACTCACGCTCTACTAAACGATACAAAATCCACATCTAGTAGGAAGCAACGAGTTAGTGAAGCATGTGAGTCAATGGTTGATTTGACAGTGTCTACTTTTTGAAGTTCTAGTAAATGCAATGGATAGCAAGGAATTTGAAGGTTGTTGCAGATGTTGATGCTAAGTGGAGAGAATATTGTTGACAGTGATCTTTTGCTAGACAATAATGTTGTACATTGATGGTGTGTTTTGTAAACATCTTGTTTGTTGCAGGTGTATGGACAGTGGATTAGTTCATTTTGAGGTGTGCTCCTAAAAGTCAAGAGGATATTGATAGGTTTATAGTTGCAAATTAGGAGATTAACATTTTTCTCAGCAAAGGAGAATTGGTCATCGACAAGCATTTTGACACAGGGGGAGATAGTGGATACATAGTGAAATCACAATGAAATCATGAAATCAGTGTGTGGTATTTCTCTTTCAAATAAATGACAGTTGGTTCAGTGTTTCTCTTATGACAATGGGATTCTTTAAATAGTATAGTTCTCTTCATGATATCTCATTTGTTTAGCATTTTGAAGACAAACTGTTTGGTGCCTTAGAATTTATTACTTACTAACAGTGGGACTATGCGTTCGTTTCTTTGAGAAAGTATGTTCTTTGTTTCTTTGGCATTGATATCAAAGGGGATGAAATCTTTTGATAGTTTTTCAAGGATTTGCAGTGAACATTTTCTTTAATGGTTGCTTCTATTTGCTTGAATAAGAACAATGACAATATACTCAATGTCTTAAGCATTTTCTTAAGTGTTGTTTTGTAGACATCCGCTTCATTAAAAATAGTAACAGTGATGCAAGCAAGGTGGTTGATACTCAATATCCAACTCAATTTGATTAGATACAAACAAGGAAACAACCTTCACAACACAATTCTCTCAAACTGTCCCTAGAAAACACCAATAGGCTTCTAGCCTTCAAATATCAACAAATGGACTTATCTTTTGGAGAAGGTCTTACAAAGGCCAACCAAACATCAATAAAGGTTCACCACATACCCATAAGCCAAATCCCAAAAGGTTTCAAGTGCTTTCTTCACAACAACATTGAGTACCTTTAAACCACCCTTGTTTAAGGTTACTAAATTAGCCCTATTTTTATAAGGAAGTACTTCCTATTCACTTTTTTTCACCAAATCTCCATAGAAAGTCACTGGTTATGTGTCAAAACTCCCAATTCCACTATCAATCCTCAGATTCAATACTTTTAGTTGTTGATCCAAGAAACCCTCCTTTTTCATCCAAAATACTAGGGTTTATTGAAAATCCATATACCCGAGCTTGTAAAACACAACTATTGCATCAAAAATCATTCTTATACCCTGCACAAACTCATACTACTCACACAAAGACAATTCCAACAACAATTTATCAAAACCCTTCTTTTGTAACTCACTTTCACAAGGGAAAACACATTTCCCAACCCTAGGGCATCATCCCAAAAAAAAAATATTGACTCCACAGCCTAACAAACCCTTAAGACATCTAACCTATCATATAATGAGTCATCCCACCAAGACACAGGTTTATACAGAAGGTGGGATGACTAATTTAGCATTTTTTACTTCAAAACAAACCCTGACTGGGTTTTACCAGGCAGTAACAGTAATTGACAGAGTTCTCCCTCAAATATTAATATAAAACCCTCAAATTTGATTCCAAAGAGAGTTAAGACTTGCTTCTACAATTTTAAAATGGAATTCAAAGCATGTCAGAGACTATATAGTCCGTACAGATCTAGAAAATTTCAGAAAATAGTGGAATTTGCAAAATATAACATGGCATTTAATTTGAAATTTTTAATACATTCAACAACAACTAATACTCGAGCCTTTTGAGGCCTTTAAATACATATTCCAATAAAAACTACCACCCAACCAACTCAAACTACTTTTCAAATTCAATGACTCTTCATTTTCTCCAAAATTGCATTTTTTGGAAATTTTGCACTTGACATCATTATTATGCAACTTTTAACAACTTGACACCTACAACACTAAATTCCCCAATTACATAGCAAAGGGTATTTTAGACCTTATTTAGAGTAATTAAACTCAAATACCTTAATCTACCCTACTGACCACCTATCAAACCTTGAAGCTTTCAAATTTGAAAAAAGGTGGATTAGGTGCTCCTTCACCAAACAGTGTTTTTCTTTGTACCATTGCAACGAACAGTGAAGCTATCCACTAAATTACACTTTGCTTGGTTTTGAATGCACTTTGTTGGATTCCCTTGAAAGTGGTGGAAGTGGTACTCAACTATGCTTAGTAGTGTGTGTTTTTTCTATAGATCTTGATAGCCAAAATGGTTATACTGACCTTATGTTTACATGGATAGAGAGCTAACATAGTAACCTTTGCTTTACAATTTGGACAGTAATTTTGGAGAAGAGCAGATCTAGAGGTACATGGTAGTTAGACAATGGATTTCTAGATCACTAGTATGCAATGGAAAGTGAAGACTCTAGTGGTATTTTAGTGGTACCTTGGCGGTAAAGATCTTTCTTGACAGTACTTCATATTTTTAATCTTTATGAGTGTGATTTGTTACTGTTTGTCAGTGATGTCTTTTTCCATGGAACAATCTTGTCAATACTTTTCTTTCCTTCCATAGAGCTCTATTACAGGGGGAGTGATGCTCCTTTGTCATTTCTATCAAAAAGGGGGAGAAAGAGTGATGGGGTGGATCATTTTTAGATTGGTTTTGACATCAATGCCAAAGGGGGAATTTATTGACCCTTGGAATAAGGTTTTGGCATTGATGTCAAAAAGGCAGCTTGCATTTGGCATTGGCTTCTTGGCTTGGCATACAAGATTTTGAAGCTCATTATAGTACATATTGTGTCATGGTTTGTCATCATGCATTTGTGGTAAGAAGTTAAAATTGTGATCATTTCCAAGTTCAGATATATGGCTTGTTGGATAGTGATTAATATGTTATTTGGGCATGAACACACTTGTCTTGGAATAGTTGTGATTGCCTTGATCTTTATCGACATCATATGGAATTGGATAAGTGTTTATACCATGCTTTGTTTCACATGGTTGGAACCTTTGTATTTGAGGGAAAATGTGACATCATTTGGTTTAAATTATTGATTTCATGAGATTTAAATTCCATATGCAAAAGGTCATAAAGGAATTTTTTTTTAAATAAAGTCTTTTGTGACTTTATGAAAATGGGAACTGACTATAGTGTGTAGTTGAGGCTTTAATGAATGTTTCAAAGGGTCAAGAGATCATGATATAGACCGGCCCTTTCTAGAGCATATGGGCTTAGCAAGTGAACTGTATACATTGTTTTGTTTGTCTCTTTTGATATCATTCAACAAGGTTGAAGATTGGGTTATATCGCCAGGCACTTAGGATTTGGAAGTTGCATGAAATCTTACAATCTACGTGTCATGGAGATCGTTCTTTCAATTGTAAAGAGGCAGTTGGCATTGTAGTTGGTTGCAGTAAGTTTTTCTTTCAGTTTTTAGTTGCAAAAAGGTATGGCTTTGTCAAGATTTGTAAGATTGATGGTAGCATTATTTATATATGGTTTGAGTTTGGAAAAAGGTTAGAAAATGAAATGTAAAATCTGAAAAGAGAAAGAGAATTTTGTTTCTCAGCTATTCCTGAATAGTATTTTGCATACAAAAATGGTTTCCTTTGAAACCCTGGTTACAATGCTTGTTTGTAAAATGAAATTTGAACAGTTGTAAGTCATGTTCCAAAAGAATTATGCAAAATACAGTGATTGATTGAAAAGGAAAAAAAAATGTGTTTAATGTGTTCTATGTTTTCTAAATTTCAAAGGCAGTGAAATATAGAGGACGTGAAAGGAATTAAGGATGGGCATTATGGAAAGGTGCAGGGGCACCTACAACCATGTTCCAAAATTTGCTTTGGTGACATTTTGTCATGAGGAACTTTGGATGAGTTTAGGGGTCTTTAGGTGTTTTAACATAGCATTTATTGTAAATAAGGTCAATTAAGACCATTCATAATGTAATAAGGTGGTTTGGGATCATATAGGTCTAAGTGTCATAAGTTGCACAATAATGTGTTAAGTGCAATAATAAAGTTGTTTAAAAGAGCAGAAAAGGGTTATCAAAGATTAGCATTTTGAGGGACAATTGAGGAAGTTGATCATTAGATTTTGATTCAAAAATGTACTTAAGGCCTCAAGAACGCTCAAATGAAGGTTGACAAGAATTTGTATTGAAGATTGAATAAAGAAAACCATGTTTACTCTACTATTTCTTGGTGTTTTCAAAGTTTTCTAAACTTCTTTCATTCTATACGGATTGTACATGCTTCCATTTGATCTAAAACCTTTTGCATGTGGTATTTTATTGAATTAAATTTCATTTGGTTCAAGTTTGAAGTCCTAACACCAAGTATTGTGAGAGATTTATTATTTTTTACTGTTGCTCCCCTATAAATCACAATTTTGACAGTTTGAGGGCCTTTTAAAATGCATAAATGACTTGTTCCAGTTTTTGTTTCTCCAATGACTTGTGGAATGGGTCATAAAAGGTGTAATCTAACTATACATAAGATTAGGTAGGTTGGGAGGTCAATTGGAGTAGTTTGGAGTGATACCCTAGGCTGGGCAATGATGTTTTTTATGTGAAAAAAGGTGGTTCCAAGGTGGGTTTTTGTGAGCTAGAGATGGGAATGAGTTTGTAATGGTGTAGAAGGTTTGTGTAGACCTAAATAAAGGTGTTTGATACTTTGGTTTAGGTTTTTAAGCCCGAGATTGTGGAAATACAAAAAAACCTAGGGTTTTGGGTGTATTTTGGAGGGTTTGTTGGAGCAGCACCCTAGAAGCCTTGAATCTAGAAACAAATCATGAAATATGGTGTTTTGATACATGAATTTTTACTGTTTGTTGTGTTTTTGTGAAGAGAAAGTGTTTGAGAGGTAGTTCATTTGTAAAATAGGGCTAATCTAGTAGCCTTTTGAGCAGGGCAGCCTATAGAAACTTGGTGATGAGCCAAAGAAACCTTGTGTGATTGGTTGGGGTATTGTATTTGGGGTTTGAGTGGATGCTTAATTGATGTTGAGTTGGTCTTTTTTTGGCCTTCTCTAAAAGATAATCCCATTGGTTATGTTGGAAGGATAGAAGCCTAGTGTCATTGTTTTGGGTTAGTTTGAGGGAGTGGTGTTTGGAGGTTGTTTCCTTGTTTTTATTTGATCCAATTGAGTTGGGTTTTGTGTTCCTCCACCTTTTCTGCATCAAAGTGGTATCAGATATTCAGGGACAAGATCCCTTGTTGGTGATTGATTGGTTTTTGTAGGATTGAAGATAGACGGTCAAAAGTTGAAAGGATGACTCCTAAAGTTGTTGGGGCTGCTAGAGAATTGCAAGATTTGAAAGAGAAGCATGCCAAACTTCTAGAATCACATAATGTTGTGTTGGAAAGGCTTGCATCCTTGGAGACAAAGAAAAGGAGAGATGTGGATGAATAGAGTGAATCGGAGGAAGAGGATGAAGACTATGAAGATGCCGATGAAGATTTAGACCCTAAAGATCAAAGGATGGTGAAGATGTTCAGGGAAGTAAAAGGTAATTCTCATAAGGTAAAGGTTGATCTTCCTATTTATGGTGGTAATTTAAATGAAGAGGAATTAGTTGATTGGATTGTTGCTATGGATAACTATTTTGAGAGTGGATATATTTTAGAAGAATAGATGGTGAAGGTGGCAAAAACAAAGCTAAAAGGACATGCTCTTCTATGGTGGGATTATGAGAAAGAAGAGAAAAGAAAGTAAGGAAAATCAAGGATCATTTCATGGGACAAGATGGTACAGAAATTGAAAGGTAAATTTCTTCCAAAGGACTATGAAGTTCAGTTGTATAAAAAGTTGCAAGGATTGAAACAAAAAGAACTGGATGTTAAAGCCTACACTGATGAATTTTACAAATTAAACATAAGATCTAGAAGGGATGAGGATGAGGCTGAAAAGGTGGCTAGGTATCTAGGTGGTTTAAGGTTTAATATTCAAGATGAACTTGTGGTTGCTAGCCCCAAATCTATGGAAGAATGTTTTCAACTAGCAATCAGGGTGGAGGAGAAACTTAAGAGGACACAAGAGAAAGTAGTTAGAGGAAGAGGTGGTACTAGTGCAAGAGGAAGAGGAGTAATTTCTACACCAAAGTAGCCAAGTGAAGAAAAAGAAGGAGAAAATAAAGGTAAAGAGAAAAGTGTTGATTCTAGAGGTGGTTTTAGAGGCAGAGGAAGGTTTAGTGTTGGTAGAGGTTCTAATGATTTTGTAGGGAGATGCTACACATGCAATGAATTTGGCCATCCATCTTGGAAATGTCCTGAGAGATTTGGTAGTTAATCAAGTGGTGAAAAAAGGATTGATAGGAGAGCACAATTGGTTCAGGAAGAGGAGTGTGAATGTAATTATTCTACAAGTGAGAGGGTTGATCCTGAAACAGGGGAAACGTTGATGGTGAGGAAGACAGTGTTGAAGGTAGCAAAAGAGGTAGAGCCATTGCAAAGGAGGAGCCTCTTCAAAACTAATTGTAAGTGCAAGGATAAGGTATGTAGAGTTGTAATTGATTCTAGTTCAACGAAGAACATGGTGTCTATTGAGATGGTGAATAAGTTCATTTTGAAAAAAATACCTCATGAATTGCCTTACAAAATCTCATGGTTAAGTGAAGAACAATCTTTGTTGGTGAATGAAAAGGTTGTAGTTGATTTTCAGATTAGGGGTTATAATGATAGTGTTGTTTGTGATATCTTACCTATGGACTGTTGTCATCTACTCCTAGGTAGACCCTGGCAATACGATAGGTGTGTCATGTATGATGGTAGGGAAAATACCTACACCATAGTCAAGGATGGTTTTTCTTTTGTGCTAACTCCATTTGTAGAAGATGTTAAGGGTAAAGCTAAGGAAATAATGTGTGACAAGAAGGAAACTATAAATTTTATGAAGGAGAACAAATATTTTGATGTTGTCATCTGTCCTAAGACTGAAAATGCAAGGATAGCATATGTAAAGGTAAACACAAGGGTAAGAAGTAATTTGACAATGAATATGTAGGAAAATGTGTTGGTAGGGACCATTGAGTGTCATGTGGCTATGAGAAAAGTTGAGAAACAAATAAATTTTACAGGTGCAATAGTACATAAGCTTGACAAGACAGTAAAAGTGGTGATATAAATGAATAAGCAGATTGGACAGAGCATTGAGGATAGTTGCAAGCATGAGGTGGACAAAAAGATGAAGACAAATCAAAGAGTTGCTAACAATTGTTTGTGTGCAAGTACAGGTAATAGGAAATGAGAAAATTTTGAACCAAGGGTGGAGAAAAGGTAGACCTCGGGTCTGAATGTGTAAGCACAGTCATATTCAAATGCAAACACAATTCCAAGTGCAGGGCAGTCTGGAGTGAAAAGCTTGCAATAGTGTAAGGAGGTTATGGGTCCAAGAAGTATGTATGGGGGATGGTGGGGTTGGTATCAACCTCCACTCATGGGGCATGAGTTTCTTTT
Source organism: Sequoia sempervirens (assembly GCA_007258455.2). Classification (NCBI taxonomy): domain Eukaryota; kingdom Viridiplantae; phylum Streptophyta; class Pinopsida; order Cupressales; family Cupressaceae; genus Sequoia; species Sequoia sempervirens. The sequence goes on from VDFB02252616.1 coordinate 69,215,315, forward strand.
AGGGGGGTTGTATGGTGCAAGGGCACCTACAACCATGTTCCAAATTTTGCTTTGGTGACATTTTGTCATGAGGAACTTTGGATGAGTTTAGAGTTCTCTAGGTGATTTAACATAACATTTATTGTAAATAAGGTCAATTAAGACCATTCATAATGTAATAAGGTGGTTTGGGATCATATAGGTCTAAGTGTCATAAGTTGCACAATAATGTGTTAAGTGCAATAATAAAGTTGTTTAAAAGAGCAGATAAAGTGTTGTGAAAGATTAGCATTTTGAGGAATAGTTGAGGAAGTTGGTTGTTATATTTTGATTCAAAAATGTACTTAAGGCCTCAAGAAGGCTCGAATGAAGGTTAACAAGAATTTGTATTGAAGATTGAATGAAGAAAACCATGTTTACTCTGCTATTTCTTGGCGTTTTCAGATTTTTCTAAACTTCTTTCATTTTGTACGGACAGTACAGGATTCCATTTGATCTGAAACCTTTTGCATGTGGTATTTTATTGAATTAACTTTCATTTGGTTCAAGTTTGAAGTCCTAACACCAAGTATTGTGAGAGATTTATTATTTTTTACTGTTGCTCCCCTATAAATCACAATTTTGATAGTTTGAGGGCCTTTTAAAATGCATAAATGACCCGTTCCACTTTTTGTTTCTCTTGTGACTTGTGGAATGGGTCATAAAAGGTGTAATCTAACTATACATAAGATTAGGTAGGCTGGGAGATTGATTGGAGTAGTTTGGAGTGATGCCCTAGGCTGGGCAATGATGTTTTTTATGTGAAAAGAAGGTGGTTCCAAGGTGGGTTTTTGTGAGCCAAAGATGGGAATGAGTTTGTAATGGTGTAGAAGGTCTGTGCAGACCTCAATAAAGGTTTTTGATACTTTGGTTTAGGTTTTGAATCTCGAGATTGTGGAAATACAGAAAACCCTAGGGTTTTGGGTGTATTTTGGAGGGTTTGCTGGAGCAGCACCCTAGAAGCCTTGAATCTAGAAACAAATCATGAAATATGGTATTTTGATACATGAATTTTGACTGTTTGTTGTGTCTTAGTGAAGATACGGTGTTTGAGAGGTAGTTCATTTGTAAAATAGGGCTAATCTAGTAGCCTTTTGAGCAAGGAAGCCTATAGAAACTCGGTGATGAGCTAAAGAAACCTTGTGTGATTAGTTGGGGTATTGTATTTGGGATCTGAGTGGATGCTTAATTGATGTTGAGTTGGAATTTTTGTGGCCTTCTCTAAAAGATAAGCCCATTGGTTATGTTGGAAGACTAGAAGCCTAGTGTGATTGTTTTGGGTCAGTTTGAGGGAGTGGTGTTTGAAGGTTGTTTCCTTGTTTTTATTTGATCCAATTGAGTTGGGTTTTGTGTTCCTCCACCTTGTCTACATCAAGGAAACAAAGTAACCCTCTATATTTTTTGTGATAAAAAATGTATATGCCAGTGAGGCACAAGTTATCATGCTAGTGAGGCATTGTTGAAAATCCAGTGAGGCATTCTTGTAACCAGAGAGGTTCTTTGGTCAGTGAGACTATTTTTTCCAGTGAGGCATTATGTAGCCATTGAGGCTTGTATTTCCAGTGAGGAACTTTTTTTATTAAGCCAATGAGGCGATTTTACGAGTGGTTTTTCTACCCCAAGAGGGTTTTCCACTCATAAAAAAATGTGTTATGGTTATATTTTGTCTATAATTTGTTTGGTCTGCATGAATACATATCAATCATGTATCACCGTTTAGTATAATATTCCTTGCTCTTAAGTCTTATGTTCACAAGTTAATGTTTATCATAAATATTGTATTGGTGCATCTTTGATGTTGATCTATCAGATTTAGTTGTCATAATGCCTATCTTATATCAGCAAAAGTGTCATGATGTTTATATATGATGCTCTATCTCATGTTAATAGAATTTTTCTTGATATTCATGTTAGTCTTGTTAAAGGTTTGAGTTAATGTATTGAGTTAATAATGATTACCAAAGTTCTAGATGTTAAGTATGCCTATTCTCATGATAGTTATGTTTCAAAGTTTTGAAAGATTATATCAGAGTCATCTTGGATTAGTATACCACTGATTCACCCCCCCTCTCAATGGTATTGTACTCCAACATCATATCCATCTAAAATATATCATCTTGCCCTCATCCTATCATTTTCATCCATTATAACAATCTAGTAATTCCAATCATCATTCCTAGACCTTGTTCCTATCAACTATTTTTATCATCCTATATTTATCATCATATCATTATCATCATCATTGATTTCATCATTTATCAAATCCTTGTCATCTTTGACCTAGCTCTTATCATCAAATCATAATCCATATCATATCCTATCAAAATCAATCTACCTCTTTTCCTGGTACCAAGTTACTTTTGCTTTCTTGAGTGAATGTTGATAAATGTTAATTGTGACATTAATATGATTGATAGATGGATGAATCAAATAGAAGTTTGATTTGCAATATGAATTCGAGATTATGAAGAATTATGAAATATGGGAAATGGTCAAGCGTGCAGCTGGCCAAGTAAGTCGACTTGTAGAAGACAATTACCTTGCATTTCTAATTATCATACTTATTTTTCATTTGAGTAAAGTGACTCATTCACCATGGTTGTGTATGTGTCTTTTGTACAATGATTATATCTGCCACCTTTTCTTAATCTTGCTAAGTCAAAACTTTTGAGTTGAGAAGTGTCATTCTTGATACCCTATTTTTAGCCATTATTTTTTGACCTTTGTGTATAAATAGAGGTGTTATCTACCTCAATAAGGACACATATCTACAATATTGCTATGATTTTATGAGTTGTCATTATCTACTTTCTAAGTTATGTTAATTTTTGGAAGTTGTGAGAGGATATTGTGAGTGATATTTTGGTGAAGAGTGAGAAGGATATTAATTGGGGGGGAAATTGCATACTGATTGAAGGTAAGGCTGAGATAGGAAATCGGTTCAAAAAATTGGAGCATTACATAAACAGGCATGTTGATTTATGCTCTTTTATACTTTTATGTATAAGAAAAGATTGTGTGACATAGTTTGTCTTGTTTGGGAAATTAGTTCAATTGCTTATTAGGGAAAGGTTATTTTATGCTTACGTGAAAGAGAAAGATTTCTTGTTGTACTTAGTGATAATTTCATCATTACATCGTTATGCAAACCTTGAATGATAATCATTACTCGATTAAATACTCATGTCTCCTTGAAATAGGAAGTGAGTCTTAACCCTATTGGGTGAAAATTATGTAATCACCTTTTCAATAGATTACACAACCTAGATTTCAACCACATATGTGTGAGATATAATCTCTCCTCTTTGAAAGTGGAGGCACCCTTCTTACTGCTAATAGTTGCTAAGTAAAACTAATCAAGTATTTACAAAATGTACACTACACTTACGAAATGGGGGGGGTGTGTCACATTCTTGCTTCTCTCTTTTTTTAGAGAATATTTTTTGCAATGCTTCATAGTTGATAGTTTTGATTCAAAATAACTTTAAACTAAAAATAAGCAATAATGCCAATACCTCTATCTTGTCAAAGAAAAGCATAGAGATACCAGGTATGATAATAATAACAATAAAATGGAGAGAGAAAATCTCATGAAGGAACAAAGTCGTTTCATAGCTTTTCAAAGATGAATTTGTGAGAATTGTAACATTTGTTGTATTAGAAAAACAAAGTCTTCTTAGATACAACAATTCCTCGAATAGCATGAACGATTACAAGCACAAAGTCTTGTAGATCATTCAACAATAGTATCCAAACATAAATGTAAATTCAAATAAAGAATGTAACACAAAGTTTACATAAATCAATTTGAAGCCCTTCAGATCTCTTCTACTAACCACTACAAATATGATCAATCCACAAGATTATCGATTCCAACAAAAAGTTTTGTATGAAATTCTCTTCTTTATTGATCATATTTTCATTCACAAACATGAACACAAATTTTCACAAGTATGCTTCAAAAAGGGCAGCACTTTGTTGAAAAATACTAAAGGTCAAGATTACAACAGAAATCCCTCTTATTTATAAAAGAGAGGGAAGAGAAAATCTAGGAAATCAGTTGAGTAAAATTAGGAAAGTTAGGTGAGCTAATTTAGGAAAATCTCACCTAACATTGACTAAGTCAAACTGTAATTCATCTTTGTGAAACTACATCTCAGATTTTCAGTGTAATTACATTTTCTAAAAAGACATTTAAGATGTCAAAAACTATTTACAAGATGCATAAAGGGAAGCATCAAAATATTCAACACTGGAGATCAGGAGTCTTCATGGTTCCTTGCTTTGGGTGTGGAAGTCTTCATACTTCTTCTTGGTCTCTTGCATGAATGCATCATCTGGACCGACTATGTAATCTACAAGGGTGTGAACTCTTGTGATCAACCTTCTAGTAGATGAATGCATTTTCTTGCACTTGAAAAGGTGTTGAGATTATCAATGGATAGCCGTGTATCACAAATGACATGCATTGAGGGTTTGGAAAAGCTGGCATCCTCCACTTTGGTAGTTCTTTTAAATACCAACTAGATCTTCAAGGCAGCCTATGGATTTTCCAATTCCAATAGTTAGCAACCTTAAAGAGGGTGGGCCAACGAACGAGAGAAAGCAATTTATCTTTCCTCCTACACTTCGGGCTTTGCAAAACCTAGGAGGGTGATCCCACAATGAATTTATAACCTTCCCTCAAACAATTTCCATATACATTGCACATTAAGTAGATTTATTCTCATTTGATGTTGAATAGATGAAATTCTTCTAGAAATTGACCTTTCCTTGAGAGAATTTAAACATCTATAGCTGAGAATATCAAATACCACAACAATAGGTCGATTGAAAAGTGTATTTATGAAATTTGTTCTAAAATTGAAAGACTAGAAGTGAGAGCAATGTATGCAACAGTTAAGACTAGTTTCATATCCAAGGGTCAGGAGTCAAAATATAATGAATTGAACTACAAGGTAGATTTAATCCTGAACATCCATAATCTTTGCAATTGCCTTACAATTTACAAATTAACACCCAAACTCCTGTGACTACTTATCAAATCCATATGACATAAGCATGAATTTATGACTTAACTAAAGCATTTAACCCAATCCATTAGATGAGAGCAACAATTAAATCATACATCATAGTGAAATACTAAGACAATTAACAAACAGATCCTTGATCCAAATCCATTAATAATTCATGTAAAATGTCAAAATGGAGAGACAACGGGCTTGAGAGATTAGCATTTCTATCCAGGTATACTCAGAAGCCACATAATTAACCAAATTCACTAGCTCTACTCAAACCTCTAAGACATGGACTGTATATGCATTTTTCATTGTTCTTCATTAGCACAATTATGATGTAGACTCCAACCAAAGACCCATGCCAAACAACCCTGAATTCCTTTTATATTAAGGAGAAAAACAAGCCTCGGGCTATTGGAATGTGATATTTCATTTTAATTTGGCCTTCATTTCAAAATAAATTTCAAATTCATTTACATCCAGGCAGTTATATTTGCACCTCCATTTGCAACATATAGTTTCCCTCCAAATTGTAAATCTTCACCTGTGAAAAATATTTACCCTACCTTTGCTTGTTGCATTGTAAATATTCAACTCCATTGTCCATATTTTAATCCTGTTGGTGAAAACAATCTGCTCTCGTGAAAACTTTCACCCAACTCCACTACAATTGAAATGTTATTTTGCTCTTTCAGTAAAAGCTCTATTTATTTCTTTGTTCCTGTTGTCATATTTCACCTTCAGCCAATAAAAACATTATTCATAAAATGAATAATATATTCACTTTATAAACCACCTCCCATGCCACTTTTATCTTTTCACTTTGTATTACCATATTAATCTCCAACATTTAACTTTGCTCTGGGTGAGGCCAAATAAAATATTTCACCCCGTGCATTTTACTCTTTCATCTTATTTTGCATTTTTACCCAGCACTTTAGTGAATATATTTTCACTAAATGAGTAAAATCATTTACTCTCCCTTTGAATAAAATATCACAAACTCACCTTGCCTCCCAACACATAAAATATTAACCACACCTTTTGTCCCTTTTCAAATTTTAGCAACATTTAAAACTTTGTCTTTAAAAGGTTGGAAAATTTAAATTTCCTTTTGTGCTTTTCATTTACACCCTTTACTTCATAAAGCAATATTGAAAACATTAAAAACATTTAATGTTTTAGGGCCCACCACCTACTATCACCTACGCATAGTTCATTGCTGGTTAAATGGGAAAAATGGGAGATGAACTTGCGATGGGTTATGACCATTGCTCATCGTCGGTTCTTCTAAAAAATATGAGCACTAACGTGCGATAGACTGACCACAAGCAATGAGGGAAAAATACTAATTTTCCTCATCCGTTATGCATCCTTCTTTGATCATGGCAGCCTCCATTTCCCATAGCAAAACATTTGTGATACCTGTATCAGCATTTCTATGCAACTCACGAGCATTTTATGTTGCACCAGCCAATTTGAGTGAAAGCATTTAGACCCAAATTCCTAAGAACAACCATTCCACTTCAAAGATTTTATGCTGAAGAAAAACATGGTTTCAGTGCCAAGAGGCATTCCTTCAAATAATCCTGCCACACTTCATTGTATATGCAAATCGCCATTACACAGGGGAAACATATGTTACACCTTTATCACGTCAAGCCTCTATAGGAGGATGATCTCGTGGAAATATTTTCAACTAGGTAGTGCTCTATCCTTCTCATAATGCATTGCCTCTCAATACAGGCAATGTCATTGTCCACAATGCCTGAGCAAAGGAAATAACATTAGGGTGTGGTGCCCTACCTTCTAGAAGCTAACGCAATGGTTGCGCCTTAATTTCCTCCTCTCTTGCGAACTAGCTAAAACCCTTTATGGTTTAATGGATTTCCATACACTTCAAAGATGGCCCATGCCAACCTTCTCACTGCAAGGCTGAAGGAAGATCTCTTTTACCATATCAAAATAGCTACCCCATTAAACTGGTGCGAGTAAGGTTGTATAACATCCATTTTCATTTGTTTAGAATTTTTTGAAACCTTTTCAACAAAACCACTATGTGTATCCTGCAGTCATGGCGTCTATTTGAATATCCCTTCATAGTCAGCGCAGACTCCTTGCAAATAGCGTTCAAGTTTTCTCATGATACATTGCCTCAAATCTGATCCCTCTCCCTATTTCCCTCAAACACTGACTTCGTTCGCTGGCGCAAAATGTCCATACAACAACACTATTTTATATTGGAGCCACCAACAACAGCTAGTATGAAAGATTTTCTTTTTTCAATATTATAATCACTCCATTCAGCCTTCACAATGGATCATATAGATCGGCCTTATTCAGTTTTGAATGATGGCTTTCCCTCATGTTGGTCGCACCATGGAAAGTATAGAAATTACTAATTTAATCATTTGCTCCCAAGAACCTATCGCTCAAACTACATGGATCGCCAATCTTCAACCATATCAAGGTTGCAATCTCGCGACATGCGATGAGGAGAGGTAAACCATCAAAGAAGTAATTTCTCACTTGAAATCTTCACAGGGATTTCAAAAATTAAAACCTCCTTCACCTTAGTCCATGTGTATAGTAATTGAAAATTACTATGAAGTAATAAAATATTACCATAGATCCAGCATTAAAACAATTTAAAATTGTTTTAATCTTTCAATTTCACCTTTATGTTGACGTTTAAACAACCCAGCAAGACTAAATAGTGTTATGAATTTATCCCATGGTAGCTCAAGTGAGAATATCATCCTCATCTAGTTGATGGAAAATTCTATATCCATTGCAAGAAAAGACTTATAAAGAGCTTACTCCTCCAAATGTAGAGAGCTTGTCTTATTTGTAGGATTTCATGTCTGGCACAACTTCCTAATATTGCATTCACAATAGGCGATGAATCAATATTTGAAATATGTGATTCACTATGATGGAGTGCTCTCTTCAGGAATCTCTTCTACATGATACATTGCCAACTAGGAATCATTTGAAACAACCACTGATGGATTTTCATATCCCATTCAACCACAACATTTACAACATCATAACTATGCCAAGTATGTCAGGTTCCCATGTGGGCCCGACTAAAAAAAAATCATTTTCAAACAAGTTTGATACCCAAATGACTAGAAATATCCTTTTGAATGCTGCTGAAGTGAAAATTTGAAGTGGGTTGTCAATAAAACTTGCTTTTTGACATTTTTGAAAAATAAGCAAAACTGGCCAGGTGAGCTCTAGAATTGGCCTTGAAAACTAGGCAAACAACCTCCCGGAGTCATGAAAACTTGTAGACATGTAGACATTTGACCCCGGAATGGAGTGCAATAGACGGCTTGAAAAAAAAAGTCACAGGTTGAAAGATATTCACTGTCAAAGTTGCTTAGTTAAACTTTTTGCAACAACAGCCTGTTCAGGACCAATTAAAACTCACCGAAGTCACCATTTTGAAAAATACCAAATCAACTCCTGGCGAGCTTCCCTTGAACACAGTAGATCATTTTGGTATAGTGAGCATGTTTGCAAGAGGTCTTGAATTGAATCATCAATCTTCACGAGGTATCAGGGATCAAAGTTGACCACCTTGAAAAGTCTCAGAAAGTGCAGGTGCAAAAATGAACAAATTGTGTTTGCTTTTGGCCTAGTAAAAATAGCAAATTTGATCATGAGGCTCTAAAACTAGACCATCAAGTACACTTTGGTATGGAGAATGGAGAACAATCATTTTGACTTGACGATCATCTGGTTGTGAGATACAAGCTCGGATAGGAGGCTACTTTACAGAACTAAAAGTTTGCAAACAACAAAACAGTGCCAAAACCCTCCAGCTTCACTTTTCAAAACCCAGACAAAACTCATCATGGGAAGCTGAAAATTGACATGCATGCTCACATACATCACATGAGTGGGTCTACAAAGGGGTTTCATACGAAAATCAACGAGCACTAAATTACGACCCTCCAAAGTGGGTCACTTGGGCAGATTTCTCAGGTGCATTTATGAATGTGCAGAGGCAAAATTTTCAATATGGGCATTTCAAATTTGCAAAATTTGAGAGTTCCACCACACTTGCTACGTGACATCTTCTTTGTAGATCTGGGATAGTTCACTGGATCAAAAGATGTCACCTTTAGGATCACTTGACGGAATATGGAGAGAAACTACAAGGTGAATCAACAGGTGTTAGCAGAAAAAGAAGCATTGAGAAGTGTGAAGCGAGCAACGATTTTGAGCAAGCACGAAATGAGCAACTAGGCATGAAAAATGACGTGAGAGCAAAGAAATGGTGTTTGGAGCAAAAATGGAGCGGTTTGGAAGCATTTAAGGAAAAAACTACGAAATGTGTAGGAGTGTTGAAAATCAGCGCTCCTACACTTAGAGAGATGATTTCATATGTAAGATGTTGGAAGATGTGCATTTCATGCACAAGTGTTGAAAAACAACAATCTAGCATGTTTTGGAAGGAAATTGTATTTTTTGTAGAAGCACTATAAAACCCCGCTCCTACATGTGCCAGAAAATGACTAAGGCATGAAAAATGTAAGAGTACTAAAAATAAAAGCTTTTACATGTGACTTGAGTTTTGAGATGTAGAAGCGCTAAAAAACCTCGCTCTTACATGTACCAGAAAATGACTAAGGCATGAAAAATGTAAGAGCGCTAAAAATCAAAGCTTTTACATGTGACTTGAGTTTTGAGATGTAGAAGCACTAAAAAACCCCGCTCCTACATGTGCTAGAAAATGACTAAGGCATGAAAAATGTAAGAGCGCTAAAAATCAATGCTTTTACATGTGACTTGAGTTTTGAGATGTAGAAGTGCTAAAAATCAGAGCTTTTACATGTGACTTGAGTTTTGAGATGTAGAAGCGCTAAAAAAGCCCGCTCCTACATGTGCCAAAAAATGACTAAGGCATGAAAAATGTAAGAGCGCTAAAAATCAATGCTTGTGCACAAAGGACTGAACTTTGACAAAAATGAACAAGCGTTGATTTACAGTGCTTGTGCACAAAAGACTAAACTTTGACAAAAATGCACAAGCGCTAATTTTCAGCGCTTGTGCACAAAAGACTGAACTTTGACAAAAATGCACAAGCGCTAATTTTCAGCGCTTGTGCACAAAAGACTGAACTTTGACAAAAACAAAAATGCACAAGCGCTAATTTTCAGCGCTTGTGCACAAAAGACTGAACTTTGACAAAAATGCACAAGCGCTGATTTTCAGCGCTTGTGCACAAAAGACTGAACTTTGACAAAAATGCACAAGCGCTGATTTTCAGCGCTTGTGCACAAAAGACTGAACTTTGACAAAAATGCACAAGCACTGATTTTCAGCGTTTGTGCACAAAAGACTGAACTTTGACAAAAATGCACAAGTGTTGATTTTTAGCACTTGTGCACAAAAGACTAAACTTTGACAAAAATGCACAAGTGTTGATTTTTAGCGCTTGTGCACAAAAGACTAAACTTTGACAAAAATGCACAAATGCTGATTTTTAGCGCTTGTGCACAAAAGACTGAATTTGACAAAAATGCACAAGCACTAATTTTTAGCACTTATGCACAGAAGATTGAATTTGAAAAAAATGCACAAGCGTTGATTTTTAGCGCTTGTGCACAAAAGATTGAATTTGAACAAAAATGCACAAACATTGATTTTTAGTGCTTGCGCACAAAAGACTAAATTTGGCAAAAATGCACAAGCGTTGATTTTTAGCACTTGTGCACAAAAGACTAAACTTGAACAAAAATGCACAAGCATTGATTTTTAGCGCTTGTGCACTTTAAGGACTTAGAAAATTTTCAAACTCAACATGTAGGAGTGTTGAAAATCAATGCTCCTACACTTTTTCCAATTTTCACAACTCCCAAAGGTTGGAAGCTAACGAAGATTCTTGTTTTGAAGCTCTTCGAAAGATGGACGGGGGAGGACACTCAAACAGACTATTTGAGATTTTGGAAGGAACTTCAAGGTGGATTGAAATTTGCCTCATTTTGTGTGCTTGAACATCACAAACCTATGAAACAGATAAGTTTCTTATGGGGGTTATCTGTGAATCGAGTGTTGCTAGATTCTACGATAACAGCCGGCTCCAGTTGGGGATCTTCCTTCAGTCATTCTCAGAAACAATTGAAGGGAGAAGAACTCCATAATTCAAGTTCCTTTATCCATCCATTGGGCAACAGAGTTGAGTATGACTAACACAAAGAAAATCTATGAAAAAAAGACAAAAACTTATGCAAATACACTTATTGAATAGGTAAAATCCTACCTAATTAAAACTAGCCATCAATGAAACCTTCTCAAATGAAACAGTTCACAAGTTCAAAAAAATAGTTTCCTTTCTTCAATAGCTTGCAATTCCTTCCATGATCATGAGCAGCTACATGTAGATGATATTGAGGCATTGCTTCTTGAAAGAGATGAACAAGTTCAGCTACCTCTAAAAATTTATCAGATATACTACTCCTCCAAAATGAATCATTGAATCCAAACTACTCCTACGCATCTACAAATACATCTTTAGATGCATCCTCAAGTTTATCTTCACGCTCAGGTGCAATTGGAACCCATGTCTTCCCATTGGCCTCCAACCAAGAAATATGTCTTATGGGACATTCCCTTGATCAGTCAAAGATTGAATGCTTCTTACCAATTACTACTTGAACAACTGATTCATCAACCATGGCAACCTCATGCCGATCGGAATGATCTCCTTCATGCAATTCAGATGAAGATATGACTGCACTACATACCTCAATATGATGTTCACTGTCTTCAGACTTGGCAAAATTTGAATTATTTATAAGAAGGTCATCATCATGCCTTTGGGAAATTCTTTTATGCAACACGTGTTCAAGTTCATGACATCGAAACACAAATGCATTCTTTTCAACTTGACTGAGACCTTTGTGCATGTCCATCTTTTCAGATCTCAAGACAATATTGTCTTCATTCACTTGAACTTCATAAAAATGACTTTCATCCTTCTACTTTTCATCAATGGCTTTCTGAGACTGCATAAACTAGAATTGGGAGTCGCCAGCTATGTTTGCTTCCTTTTCTCAGAAGAGAATAGCGAGATCACTTGGATTGGAGTCAGGATGCTTCGCTACTGATTTTCCTAGTGGTGCCTCAAGAGCAAGCCTCTTCAGAGGTGAAGATAACTTGTGTTGATTCCCAACACAAAATTATGAGTAACATTTGAAAGTGGCCTCCTTGGTACGTACTTGTGAGGAACATAAAACATGCCTTGAGCTAGCTACTTTTTGAGGACAAGTAGCTCATTTTCCAACCTTTCCACCATAGGATCTGTCCTTTTGATGGAAGAAAATAACTCCAAAGAAGGGCTTTCTTCAGATTCATTTGATTCAATTTTTATTTTCCCAACAAGAATGACATCATCTTCAATTTCTATCGCCAAGGTCTGTACAACTGCAAGAGTAGCTGGGGCTACTCTTCTCAATAGGAAACCAACCTCAAGCACTTGAGAATTTACAAAGAAAAATTTCAAATTCTCAGTTGTAGGTTGAGCAGTAGTTGAAATTCTCCGTGTCAACTTGTTTAAGTAAGCAATGAACTCGCACATAGGCATGTGAGATTCCTTCTTCAACTGGGTGAGCTGAGCCAACAAAGCATGAGTGTCCTCAGGAGGTTTGAACCTTTCTTCAAACTTGGCCATGAGAGTTGCCTAGTTTGTGATGGTACGTGGCACCAGATGATAAAACCAATCTGCAGTGACACCTTGGAGAGTCTCCACAAATAGCCTTATAGATACATCTTTGTGTTCAACACCATGAACTCCACAAGCGATGTAGAAAGCAGCAACGTGCTCATCAGGATGTTGTTGTCCATCACCAAATAACTTCGTAAATTTCTTCTATGAGCCTTTAGGAAGAGCATGTAGGGGTAGATCTAGACTCAATGGAACAAAAGCATTTCCCCAAGGACCTTGAGCAGCCATTTACATGTCCTTGGTGAAAGCTTGAAAAACTTACAAGAAAATAAATTACAATGAAAAAGGACACGGGTATACTTCAAACGAAAGCGTGAGGCTTTCAAATGTGTATCGTGTTCCTAGCGGAGTCACCAAAACACTGTTGGGTGAAAATTATGTAATCAACTTTTCAATAGATTACACAACCTAGATTTCAACCACAGTTGTGTGAGATATAATCTTTTCTCTCTGAAAGGGGAGGCACCCTTCTTACTGCTAATAGAAGCTAAGTAAAACTAATCAAGTATTTACAAAATGTACACTACACTTACGAAATGGGGGGGTGTTTCACATTCATGCTTCTCTCTTTTTTCAGAGAAGATGTTTTACAATGCTTCACAGTTGATAGTTTTGATTCAAAATAACTTTAAACTAAAAACAAGCAGTAATGCCAATACCTCTATCTTGTCAAATCAAAGTGTAGAGATACCAGGTATGATAATAATAACAATAAAATAAAGAGAGAAAAGCTCACGAAGGTACAAATTCGTTATGTAGCTTTTCAACAATGGATTTGTGAGAATTGTAATGTTTGTTGTATTAGAAGCACAAAGTCTTCTTAGATACATCAATTCCTCGAACAACATGAACGATTACAAGCACAAAGTCTTGTAGATCATTCAACAATAGTATCCAAACATAAATGTAAATTCAAATAAAGAATGTAACAAAAAGTTTACATAAATCTATTTAAAGTCCTTCAAATCTCATCTACTAACCACTACAAATATGATCAATCCACAAGATTATCAATTCCAACGCAAAGTTTGGTATGCAATTCTCTTCTTTATTGATCAGATTTTCATTCACAAACATGAACACAAAGTTTCACAAATCTGCTTCAAAAAGGGTAGCACTTCGTTGCAAAATACTAAAGGTCAAGATTACAATAGAAATCCCTCTTATTTATAAAAGAGAGGGAAGAGAAAATCTAGGAAATCAATTGAGTAAAATTAGGAAAGTTAGGTGAGCTAATTTAGGAAAATCTCACCTAACTTTGACTAAGTCAAAATGTAATTCATCTTTGTGAAACTACATCTCATATTTTCAGTGTAATTACATTTGCTAAAAAGACATTTAAGATGTCAAAAAGTATTTACAAGATGCATAAAGGGAAGCATCAAAATATTCAACACTAGAGATCAAGAGTCTTCATGGTTCCTTGCTTTGGGCGTGGAAGTCTTCATACTTCTTCTTGGTCTCCTGCATGAATGCACCATCTGTACTGACTGTGTAATCTACAAGGGTGTGAACTCTTGTGATCAACCTTCTGGTAGATGAATGAATTTTCTTGCACTTGCAAAGATGAGTGTTGATATTATCAATGATCGGCCATGTATCACAAATGACATTCATTGACGCTTTGGAAAAGTTGGCATCCTCTACTTGTTGCATGACGGCTTCTTTGTAGATCTGGGATAGTTCACTGGATCAAAATATGTCACCTTTAGGATCACTTGACGAAATTTGGAGAGAAACTGCAAGGATGGTGAATCAATAGGTGTTAGAAGAAAAAGTAACATTGGGAAGTGTGAAGCGAGCAATTATGTTGAGCAATCATGAAATGAGCAACTAGGTACAAAAAAAGATGTGAGAGCGAAGAAACAATGTTCAAAGCAAAAATAAAGCGGTTTGGAAGCATTTAAGGAAAAAACTGCCAAATGTGTAGGAGTGTTGAAAATCAGCACTCCTACACTTAGAGAGATGATTTCATATGTAAGATGTTGGAAGATGTGCATTTCATGCACAAGTGTTGAATAACAGTGATCTGGCATGTTTTGGAAGGAAATTGTATTTTGTGTAGAAGCACTAAAAAACCCCGCTCCTACATGTGCCAAAAAATGACTGAGGCATGAAAAATGTAAGAGCACTAAAAATCAGAGCTTTTACATGTGACTTGAGTTTTGAGATGTAGAAGAGCTAAAAAACCCAACTCCTACATGTGCCAAAAAATGACTAAGGCATGAAAAATGTAAGAGCGCTAAAAATCAGAGCTTTTACATGTGACCTGAGTTTTGAGATGTAGAAGCACTAAAAAACCCCGCTCCTACATGTGCCAGAAAATGACTAAGGCGTGAAAAATTTAAGAGAGCTAAAAATCAACACTTTTACATGTGACTTGAGTTTTGAGATGTAGAAGTGTTAAAAAACCCCACTCCTACATGTGCCAGAAAATGACTAAGGCATGAAAAATGTAATAGCGCTAAAAATCAGAGCTTTTACATGTGACTTGAGTTTTGAGATGTAGAAGCACTAAAAAACCCCACTCCTACATGTGCCAGAAAATGACTAAGGCATGAAAAATGTAAGAGCGCTAAAAATCAGCGCTTGTGCACAAAGGATTGAACTTTGACAAAAATACACAAGCGCTGATTTTCAGTGCTTGTGCACAAAAGACTAAACTTTTACAAAAATGCACAAGCATTGATTTTCAACGCTTGTGCACAAAAGACTAAACTTTGACAAAAATGCACAAGCACTGATTTTTAGCACTTGTGCACAAAAGAGTGAACTTTGACAAAAATGCACAAGCACTAATTTTTAGCGCTTGTGCACAAAAGACTAAACTTTGACAAAAATGCACAAGCACTGATTTTTAGTGCTTGTGCGCAAAAGACTGAACTTTGACAAAAATGCACAAGCGCTGATTTTTAGCACTTGTGCACAAAAGACTAAATTTGAAAAAAATGCACAAGTGTTGATTTTTAGCACTTGTGCACAAAAGATTGAATTTGAACAAAAATGCACAAGCGCTGATTTTTAGTGTTTATGCACAAAAGACTGAATTTGGAAAAAATGCACTAGAGTTTTTTTTTAGTGCTTGTGCACAAAAGACTGAATTTGAACAAAATTGCATAAGTGTTTATTTTTAGCATTTGTACACTTTAAGGACTTAGAAAATTTTCAAACTCAACATGTAGGAGCACTGAAAATCAACGCTCCTAGACTTTTTCCAATTTTCACAACTCCCAAAGGCTGGAAGCTGACAAAGATGCTCGTTTTGAAGCTCTTTGAAAGACGGATGGGGGAGGACACTCAAACAAACTATTTGAGATTTTGGAATGCACTTTGAGGTGGATTGAAATTTGCCTCATTTTTCATTCTTGAACATCACGAACCTATGAAACAGACAAGTTTCGTAGGGGGGTTATCCGTGAACTAAGTGTTGCTAGATTCTAGGATAATAAACCCTAGTGTTAGGGTAGAAAATTAGAGGTTATATCAATATTCAATGATAGGGTTGAGAGTGGTATTTTATGGTTATTATCCTTTTTTTTGAATTAGAGTCTATTCATGGAACTCCAAAAGGGACCCACATACCAACCACCTAAAGCCATAATAAGTAGAGAACTTGTAGGTGCAAAAGCACAAACCCTTCTTAGGATAATGTCCTCCATATTTTACACAAATGTAGTGAACATGAGAATATTTGTGATATATTGAAAGAGAGGCTTTTATGAAGGTCACTTAAATGTTACACTTCTTTTTGTTGGAAACGTTAGGTTAGGAATAACCTATTTTGTAGGGTTGTTTATTTGATTATTGATTGAAGTGAATAAGTCAAGATTAACCTATATGATCTAATAGATCATTTGATTGATTATTTTACATTCAATTGGAGTCAATTTATTGTTGGGACCATACTTTTGAGTGATTCATTTATTGATATGATTAATATTTTGATTAAGGTCATTTATTGTTGAAGATTATATTTTGATTGAAGTCATTTATTGTTGAAGATTATAATTTTGATTGAGGTCATTTATTGATGAGATTATACCTTTGTTTAGAGTCATTTATTGTTGAGTTACACTCTTGTATAGGAAATTTTATTGATGTGAATATACTTTTAAAATAGATTCAATTAATGATGTGATGTTATGTTTATTTGTATGGTTAATTAGTAAGATAGAGTTACTTTGATTTACTTAGAAGTAGTGGCATAGTGTACTTAAAGGGGTCATAGGTTATTCTTGGGGTTAAGGTTACTCCATGGCATAAGGGGATAGCCTATGCATAGGTTATGAATGGTCAATACAAATCTCCCTAGGAAGGTAGGTGAAGTTTTATGATGTCCACTCTAAATCTTGGGTAATGAATACTTTGGCCAAAGTAGTGTAAGTTGCCACTATTTACACTGTCAATTCACTATGATCCAGGTTTTTATACTAGGTAGGGGAATGACATAAGTGTAGGTTTTAGCCACTATGTGACAGATCTAGATATGTAGGATACAACACCATGCTCGAGAAAGGTCAATTTTATTATGAGGATATCAAACCAATCTCTTCATCAAATAGTAGGTCCATTTACCAATTTGGTAGATATATAGGGGATCGCAATTAGTCCATGGTTGGTGGAAAAGCGCTTGATTGATGCTTCTCCTCAATAGTAGGAATCCAATATTTCATGGAGGGAACCTGGGCCATTCATATACCTAGTTCCAGTGAGCTCATGGAAGTTATGTAATTGTTTATAAATCCATTTCTATTGAAGATTGTAAAAGAGGAAATGTAATCTTGAAATTATGTAATATGAAATCAATACTTTGGAAAGTTGAAATACTTTATTGTAATGCAATGGGAAATTTTGGAATGTTGTTTATTTCAAATGTGCATATTATTCTTATATATGAAAAGAAAAATTCTATTGCTAAGTGTTGGCATCATAATTTATATACTTGAGGTTAAAAGCATAGTAAAAATTTTGGATTAGACAATGGGCATGTTACATGTGGTATCAGAGCTACCAGGGCCAGCTTTGGAACCTATGGGCTCATTATGTAAGTAAAACATAAACCTTTTAGGAATTTAATGGTTTAAAAGTTCTTATGCCAAGATGGGGAGAAGAAAAGAACACAGGGGGCACAAAAAGGGAAGTTAAGATTCCTGAAAGCTTGTTTAAGTTTGGGACTAGGGAATAATCATCCCTGGAGTTGTAAACCCCTAAACCAACAACACATTAAGATATATATTTGGATTTTGGAAGATTATGCAACCAAGTTTGGTAGTAAGGTTTTGGAGGAATACCAATGAGTACCCTCACCCTACGAAATAGTTTAACTAACTTAAAGGGGTAGATAGGATTGAAATAATCTTCCTCACTGATAGCAACCTTAGATGTGAGGAGTTAAGAAATTTGGATTAAGAGAGGATACTATGAATCTATGAGTATGCTTTATTGGAAAAGAACTAATTGATAGCATAAATTAGAAACTTAGTCAAAGAAGAAAGTCAACGTTTTGAAAATCAAATCAACTAGAGAGGTAACCAAGAGGCTAGGTAGTCCTTTGATAGTCCTGTATCAGTACAAGGTTAAAATATTTCGATGATAATCAAAATCAAGAGTGAAAGTTGACATTTTTTAGAATAAAGGTCAAAGACCAAATTGGTTGGTAAAGGGAAACAACTAAAAAAGGAGAAGATGAAAGTCGACATGATTCCACCAACTGGAATAGGCAAGGCCAATTTGGAGTTATGATTAAGATGGGAAAAAGAAACCAAGAAAATTTAGAGTGTTTTAAGGTTATGAGGAAATAAAGTTACTAAGAATTGCAACAAAATCACTTGGAAGGTTGATTGCAAGGTAAAAGCCCGAAAGGTGAAATGGACAATTTGGAAAAAGGCTCAGATAGAACATAGTTTGGTTGAAGTACGAATTGGACTTACCAACTTGTCAATAGAAGTAAACTTATGTTTCAAAGTTCCAAAAGAAAATTTGATATGGAGAGAGACTATGTGTCAAATCGAAAGAATAATTTGGAAACAACGCACTGTGGTGAAGACACAATTGTCATAAGGGATCCACAAGAAAGCTTATTTGACACATCAACAAAAGGGGATTTACAAATGTGGGATATTATTCTATTATGGTTAAAGGATATTAAAATACATGGAAGAGAGAATTGGAATGAACTACTATAGTACCTCTTAACTTGTAAAGTTGATTATTCATTAGATCTCGTTATTGGGGATCCAACTATTGAATCTGAGAGATTGGAAGGCGATGATAAAACCAATTTTGGAAATGAAAAACTATATTCAAGGTATACCATGGAGGGTAAGAAAGGAAAGTAATAGACAATCAACTATCAAAATCCAACTACAAGGAATGTTAAATCAATTCAATTTAGAGAGAGCGGATGATTGTTATCAGTTCAACTTTAAGATTATCTAATATCATAGAAACACTAAGGGGTGAAGAAGGAGAGTAGATAGACTCAGATAAAGTACCTCATACAATGAATTTTATTAATGTATTTTTAATTTTGAAGAACTTTTGACTTCTTCATAAGTCATGATTCAAAGATCTTCAACCAAAGTCTTATATGACTGCAACAAGGTTGTTAAAGTTAAAAGGATAATGTATTGGAATTATTGGAGAAAGGTAGTGGAAAGGTCAAGGCTTATGACCAATGAGAAAGAAATATTTACAACACAATAATATACATAATTGTTTCAGAAGAATAATTTGTTATTATCATTGATACTTTGGAGAAAGGATAGGAAGTATGCTTAAACATATAAAGAAAAAATATCACCTATGCTATCGAAAAGGGAAGATTCATGAACTCATGATTGTGAGTTATAGAGCGAACATTCATGCTCTGAAACAAGGTATGAAATAATTGTTATCTTTTGGAAAATAATATCAAACCAACATGATGAAATGTGGAATGATACTCAATTAATATAAAATGCTCGTTGCAAGAAATAGATTCAGCTGAAAATTAGATTAGAACTTTGGAAATGATTAAAGGATGAAAGAAATCTAGGGTATGGATGTCCTAAGAGGAAGGATTTTAGCTCTACCATTAATAATTAAATATTATATTTTGAGAACCAAATATGGCATAAGTCCAAGGAAGAGGGTTCACCTAATCATAAAATAAACTATGCACCCAAAATTTGGGAGATTAAGGAACAAGAGGTAAATTGATGTTGTACTTAGGACACATAGTGATGAAAAAAATATTTGACGAATGGGAAACCATTATAATTTGGAAAAGGATAGAGTAAGATGATGCAAGGTGTGTAGCAAGTTGTCATCTAGTATGCCAAAGGATGTAGATAGGTTGTCGTCATGGACATGACTTGTATGCTCTTATGGAAATTCTAGAGGGGAAAGTGGTAGATCATTAGAATAGTTTTATCTTTCAAATGGAACTAACATAATGTTAAGGTGGAGAGACTCACCAAGGTAACCAATATAGATTGCGTAATTTGATGTATAGGATATCAGTCCTAAAACAACTTATTGTGTGAAGAAGTTGCTTAATGTATTTGAAAAGGTTATCTCAGAAGAGAACAATAAAATATTGATAAGATTTTGTGTAAACCATGATCATCTTATAAAAAAATTCAATTGAATGAATGCTCAATTTATTACTTGTAGTTAGCCAATTAGGAAAAAGGGATAAATCCAATCTTGGAGGATTTGAGGAATATTTTTAGAAAACAATAACTTATATCATTATAATTTGATTCATTTATGGAAGAGGAGTTGAAATTCCTAAAAGTTGGAAGAAGTAAGGACCAAAAATATTATCATAAATGGAATAATAGATTGAAGGATCAAGGAAAACTTGTAAAGCAATATAATTATGCTTAAGGTAGATGGTTGTGTCAGTGATGGACAATCTTGGCTTCTAAGTTTTCCAATGGTGTAAACTCCAAAAGAAAGGATGGGACCCGTGGTATAGTGTATAATACACTGACATTCCTTATCTATTTGGGTTACACTATGGATAATTTCATTAGCCAATGAGAACGAGTTTTCCAATCACTAGGGTATAGGTGTCATATAGGATGGGTCACTATTGTACTTATGAAGTACAATGGAGTTAATATAATTATGATGTATAGTTTTTAAAGGGAAGGTATGCCTAAAGAACACAAGTTCTTCCCATATGTAAGCGTAGTCACTCAATGTAAGGTCTAGGAAGGAAGAGAATGAAAGGGGTCGTGCTATGAGGAGAGAATAGTTTGAAATATACCTATTTCTTGCATGATGGGGAAATTGAAAGTGTAAGAGAGGGGGACCAACCACGTCAAGGCTCTAGGTCGTGGAGAGCTGAGAGCTGAGGGCTGCCCTAACTTACCTCACTCTAAATAAAAGGGATCAAGAATGAAGAGTGCTATGTAGTACTTTAGTCGCTCTTCAGACCTGATTTTTAGGTTTAGGCTAGGCAAGCTAGTTTTTGGAGTCAATACTACACCTTAGACAAATCTTTGTGTGAGGATGGTAGCACATTTTTGGGAAGACAGTACGGCACACTAGCGTCTCTCTGGCGTGCTGGCGTCTGTACAACCAAAGAATGAGTACAATAAAAACACCCAGAAAAGTTGGCTAAACAGCATAGCTAATTGACTTTAACAAAAGTGACAAGATAACAGAATATAGAAAGTAAATACGTAAATAATAGAGCAAGTAGATAAAGACTAAACTGACAAAGATCAACTCATAGAAGTACCAGTTCACCAGCTACCTCCACACGTACATTGACCTACACACAATAAAGAGGGAAAATTATTGGGGTTTGTATAGGGGCCTGCCTCAGTCAGACCCACATTTTGGTGTTTCCACCTCCAAGGACAACCAGAAATCAATGGAGTAGAATATGCGATAAAGGAAAGAAGAAATAGAAAAGAACACTACAAACAATATTATGCTACTCAATCAAATCATGAAGGAGAGGAGTGGAGTGTTACCACCTCCACCCAAAAGCTCACTATCCAATGGAGGAGAAGGAAAGCTACGAACTTGGAAAAGTCACCACTACCACAACTGTGGTGAAGGGAGGTCCTGCAAGACTCCAAGCTCACAACATCTGTAATGGCCTCACACTTACAATGTGGAGTTGATGGAGTTTTGTTGCTACTAGAATGCTCAAAAGTAGAGTGCTAGAATTTTGTTTGAGAGTGAAAGAGTGAAGATAAATTGCTAGAATTCCAAGAAGATTGCTAGAGGTCCAAATGAAGTGAGAATGGGTGAATTTGAAGGTGGAATGAGGAAGAATCTGCCATTTTCGGGGTTGGTTGGTCGAAGAGGGACATTAGAATTCAGCCCCAATCGGGTGTGTAACGCCTCTTCCAACTTTAGACGCAAGAATCTGTCAGGGAGGGTAGTGCAACATGCAAATGTTTGTGCATTGCACGTGCGTCCCCAATAAATATTCTCTCCCAATGCATAGGACAGATGCCAAGTGGATGGAAGACAGGTAGGTGACGTGGAATTTTTCCTTCAGATTTGATTTTCTACGGTGAGGGTATGTGAAAGGGGAATTTGCTTAAGGGGTGCAAATTCACTCCTATACATTTTGTCCCCACTTTAGCAAGTGCACATACTGATGAGCGTTTGGTAAAGTAGATCAAAGAGTTAGTAGGGTTAGAAATATATACTTGAATTATCAAGGAAGTAGACCGCGATCTGGAGAACTCGAAAGCACAGGGTAGGCAAAGGACTCTACAGGTACTCTCCCTAAGGAGTTTCGAACAAAAGGACTCCATAGCTCTACAGAACTATGAAGTTGTACAAAGTACACCGAAAGCCCTTAGACCAACGATGGACAAATCCCACAGGATGAAAGCATCTCATAGTCCCGCAAACCTACAAGAAGGCAACCTCCAAGTTCTCTCTCATGAAGGAAGCCCAGTGAAGTAAGTGCCTTACAGGCCCATAGACTTGCAAGGAGGTGTCCTCCAAGTTCTCTCTAATGAGGGAAACTCAATGAAGGGGACTCAACAGAGTTCGACTGGAAAGCGACTTTACAGGCACACCTGCAAAGCAACATGTTAATCCTCAAATAAAACATGTCAAAAAACAAAGCAGCCACACAAGCAAATAAGCGGGCAGTCATGCAAACTATTGAAAATTTGGAAGGCTTTCAAAGGGGTCTCTCGGGAACCCTTCAAAAGAAGAGGGGTCCACTCAAGGGACGCGTTGTTTGAAAGTGTAAAAGAGACATTTTTTTCTCAAATCAATTCATCATCAATAAATCCTTTTGAAAGATGTTCACTTCATTAAGGAGTTCAAAAGAAAGAAATGTCCCCTTGTGAGGGGAAGATCAAGGCTTCTCCCATTAGAAAAAATTGCTCCCTCCTTAGAGGAAAGTTCTCAAGTTTCTTTCTTTACGAACCCATGATGAAGGAAACACATTTTGTTAGGGGTCCAAGTTGAGAATGAGGTTTTTGAAAAAAGGTTGCTAGGACTTTCAAGAAAATATTTGTTGGTCACGAATGCATTTTCTAAAAATTGAAGTATTATGAAAGTGGTGTTGTCACACATGAGAGGTACAACTCAAGAAAAGAAGAGAAAAAGATAGGAAAAGAGCGAAAGAGAAACAATCACGAACAAGAGACACAGGGGGATCTGGTTTTGTGGGGTCATATTTGTTCATGCTTATGTAATTAATAGGTAACTTCAGTTCAAGGTGAAAGATCATCAATCCACACTTTGTATCATCCCCAATTTTTGAAAATCAATACACATAACAGAGGAAGAATGATGATACACATAGAAGAAGGTTTACGACACAAAATCACTCTTGTATCCAAGCACCAACAAGGGTGACAATGGTCATCAAAGAACACATAGCACAAGTACGGGGAACACATCACAATACACACACATCTAATCTAAAGATAAAGAAGAGGCCTCCCCCTAACACTCATCGACCAGGAGGTCACCCACTTCCCAATCTAGATCATTGTAATGGGAAGGAGGAAGAGCCTACAATGGTGGAATATAAAAGGAAAGTGCTTCTGACCCTCCTGCAACAAGGGCTAAGGAAGAAGGCCCCACAAGGTCTTCTCCGCTCAGCTCTTGTGGAGCTATGGTCAGCAATTTTGCAAAGATCGCTGACAAGGCCAGATTTTCATCCAAAGAATTGAACATACAATTCACAGGGAGTGTCATGTTGTACCTCAACGGATGGAGAGGACTACACCCAAGATTCACTACTTGGCTCACTGAGCGATTCAAGAGTGGTGACAAACTTAGGGGAAGTCAGAACTTGTTCTATCACCATAACAGAACAAGCTAGCGCAAGACTACCCTTTGGAAAAGTTGGGCTCCTCTTACGCCCTTTGTTGCTAGAAGGGCCATCTTCTACCTTCTGCTTCATCGAGGGATGTGAACTCCCCACAAACGAGGAAATAGGCATGGAGGAGGAGGAGAAAACCACATCGGACACCACCGAGGTATTCAACATGTCCAAAGGTTTAGGGAATGGCAGGACGTCCAGAAGGGCCATCAACAAGGGCAGATTAACTGAAGGAGTGATGAACACCTATAGCTTTTTGGGTTCAAGCGCACCCACACTCGCAGCAAGAGTTGAAATAAAAGTTGAACTTGATTGAACGGAAGAAGAGGAGAGGAGAGAGGAGGATGCATTAGGAGGCCTTGACATAGGGGTGGTCATCTCCTCTTCCTTCTTCTGCAAAGTGGCCTTCTCAACTGCTAGATCCTTTCGTCGATGCTTGTGTTCACGTGCAAGGCGATTTCTACAACTCTTTGAGCTAGAGGCCAAGAGATGTGAAGGGATAGAAGGCTCCTACTCAACCATAGGAGTGTCCATCACAGTCGTTTCTAGCAGAGGGACAAAATCCTGAACAAGAGTAGGAGGGAGAGGTTGAGAAACAACAGAGGGAGTCAACTTTAGGGCCTCAACAGCGGGCGTCTTCCCATTTACTGCTTTTGTAGCAGGAGCGGTAGGAGGCTGTGAAGGCCGAGACATAGAGGATTCTCCTTGGGGACCATTACTTCTACCATATAGGTAGGGCCAAGGTCCAAGAGGTGTAGTGGGAAGATTGGATATCCGAATCTTGGGTTTTTTCCAAGCTAGTATCATCGGACTCCTTAGGTAAAAGCCAAGAGTATTCATCCAAAACTCTTCCTCAGAAAGATGAGTGGAAGAAGCACCCTAAGGATAGATAGACTTATCCTTTCCCTTTCGAGAAGAGGAGGAAGCTTGCTGCTGCACTACCGGAAGGGTCAAGTTTGGTTGTCCCTTGCCCCTGGTCTTATACTTCACATAATTCTTGTAAAGTAGGTTTGTTCTTGGGGGAAGCAGACCAACCAAGATGGGCCAAAAATGATCAAATGAGTATCCCCCATGAGATACCAATAGCTGGTATCTAGTGTCATGCATGATGTGCACAACACCCTCATGGGATAATTTCAAGCATTTATGAATGACGAAAGCGATTCTATTTATGGAAGCTAGCCAAGGTATGCCTAACTTCACTCTGAACAGATCCAATTTTAGAATAACATCAAAGGTCGTGTTCACAGTCTTAGTTCCAACTACTATGGAAAGAGTTATTGAGCCATACAACTTGAGAGAGAGGCCATCGTGCATATGAATGGTAGATTTTGTTTCTTCATACTCCTCCCTTTGTAAAGAATTCAGCCACAATGTCTCCTTGGTAATGGCATTCACTCGACTCGTAGGGTCGACTAGGACCCCTATCACAATGTTCGTATTAAGACAAGCGGGAATGTAGAGGGGAGAGGGCTTGTTGTTCAAGGGAAAATCCTACAATGTGAACATCATTTCTAGTGAACCAATCGCAGGCTACAAAGATGGAGTAACTATAACCATGTTAACGTATGCCTCAGGTTGAGTGGTGGAATCAAACGGATCAATAATTAAGTTAATAGAATGGGTCAGAAATAGGTTCGTGTATATTTGCAACTCACTATTTTCTTTCACTGCCGATTTTTTTGTATTTGGTTTACTTCCATCGAGATGAATAGTACCATCCTCGATGCGGTCTTGTATCTCATGACGTAGGCACATACAATAATCAATATCATGTTCGTTAACTCGATGGTACTAACAGAAGGAATTTGCATCATACCAATCAGGGTAAGGTTCCTTGAGATTTATAAGGTTCTCCAAGGTTATGATCTTATCCTTCAGCAACTTCTATAAGATGGAAGAATAATATTTTGCTAACTTTGTGTACTTTTTGTTGTGTCTGAGGTCGTTATCATTCATTGCAACTACTACATTTGCAACAACTTTACCCTTTCTCAAGATTGATACAATGGACTTTCCTTCTGAATGGTAGCATGAGGAGGATCCCCTGAACTGAACTACCATTTGTTACATTCTCGCGATGTCACACACAGATGTGCGAAGGAAGGGTATTTCATAAGGGCGAAATTTTCCTGCCAAGATCTTTGCAAGTTCGCTATGAACACCTTTTGCACATCAGAATCAAGCAATAGGTACAAGATCTAAGAAAAGAGAACTTGATACCACACTATGAAATCATTAATCTTCTCATTATCCCCTTTCTTGCATTGGACGAGATCCAAAAAGGTTATCTTTGGTCCAATGTTGGCTTGGAATTGTCGGAGAAACTGATTCATAAGTTGGTCAAATGAGAAAATAGAATTGTCAAGTTAAGGAACAATACCACTCGAGCGTTGTATCCTTAAGATATCAAGGAAATAATTTTTCCATCAACGCATCATGATGGAAAAATTTTGTACACATGGCATTAAAGGTGGACACATGTGTTTGTGGGTGCCCTTTGTCGCCATACTTTTCAAATTTTGGAATCTCCATTCCTTGCGGGAAGGGAGTTCTCAAGATTGTCACCAACAATGGGCTATGTCGAAAGAAGGGATGAAAGATGGGCTAGGCTGAGGCCTAGGAGAGGCTTTCCAGTTGGTTTTGCATACGACCCATACTCTAAATCAAGGCATTCAAAATAGGGTCGTTAGATGAAAAGGGACTAGTGGAGCCCCTAGAACTGCCACCACTAGCACCACATCTGGAACCACCTTTGGAGCCACCACCATGACCTCCACTGGAGCCACCACCACTAGTATGGCCTCCACCAAATCCACCTCCACTACTGCCTTCATGACCTCCACCAAGGCCACCTCTACCAGTGTCACCTCCACTACCAAATCCACCACCGCTTATTCCTCCTGAGCCTCCGCCACCAAGGTAGTAGGAGGAGTGAAACTAAAATCAAGGGGTGTTTTATTCACCTTGGTAGTGGGGGGGGCCTAAGGAGCAAAGGAGACACTAATTGAGGGACCTCATTCGGCCTTGCAAACGGACACAGTAGGCATTGATACACCTGTTTTCTTCTCATAGGCATCGAGAACTTCTCCTCGGGTGGTACCTGATCTAGGCCTATACGAGGGGACATAAACTTCAATCAGATTGGCGAGGCCACATAGAAATTCTATACCTATTTGCTATTTTCTTAGCAACTGTCTCAGCTCTCTTGCAATCCTAGCGGCTCTCACCATGCTCGGTGCTTTCTCTAAGTGGTTTTCAAGGTCTAACAGTATGTTATTTAATGCCATAGTATTTTTTGTAGGAACATGCACAACCTCATCCTCATCTATGGACGAAGGCATAGGGGATGCTAGAGGGGTAAGTACACGAGTGGTTTCTTCCATGAAACTCATCTCTTTAGCATATTTTTTGGGAAAACTAGTGGTAAACTCATTAGTTAAGCCAGTGGGAAAATTGGAGGTGAAACTAGAAGTGGAATTCATCTTCTCCATTGGTAGGTGTCACACACTTTGCCTAATAATGTACCCGGAATTCATGGACTAGGTTGTGATGCTCATAAACCTTCACAACACTCAGGGTTACAATAGTCACAAGGTACAAGGGAAAAGTCTCAACACCAACAAATGGGTAGATGTTGCTTCACGTCAGGTTCACCAAAAATGTAAGAGAGGGGGACCAACCACGTCAAGGCTCTGAGTCACGAAGAGTTGAGAGTGGAGGGCTTCCCTAACTTACCTCACTCTAAAGGAAGGGGATCAAGAATGAAGAGAGCTATGTAGTACTTATGTCAATCTTTAGACCTAAGTTTTAGGTTTAGGCTAGGCAAGCTGGTTTTCAGAGTAAATACTACACCTCAAACAACTCTTTGTCTGAGGACGAGAGTGCAGTTCTGAGACGACAGCATGGCGCGCTGGCGTCCATACGACCAAAGAACAACAAGTATAATAAAAAAACCATAAAAGATGGCTAAATAGCCTAGCTGATTGAATTTAATGAAAGTGACAAGATAACATAATATAGAAAGTAAATACGTAAATAATAGAGCAAGTAGATAAAGACTAAAGTGACGAAGATCAACTCATGTAAGTACCAGTTCGCCAGCTACCTCCACAAGTACATTCACCTACACATAAGAAAAAGGAAAAATTGTTGGGGGTTGTATAGGGGCCTACCTCAGTTAGACCCCCGTTTTGGTGTTTCCACCTCCATGGATAGACATAAAGCAATAGAGTATAATATATGATAAAGGAAAAAAGAAATAGAAAATAACATTACAAACAATATTATGCTACTCAATCAAATCATAAAGGAGAGGAGTGAAGCGTTACCATCTCCACCCAAAAGCTCACTAGCCAATGGAGGAGAAAGCAAGCTACGAACTTGGAAAAGTCACCACCGCCACAACCATGGTGAAGGGAGGTCTCACAAGACTCCAAGCTCACAACATTTGTAATGGAATCACACTTGCAATGTGGAGTTGATGGAGTGTTGTTGTTGTTGTAATGCTCAAAAGTAGAGTGTTAGAATGTTGCTTGAGAGTGAAAGAGTGAAGAGAAATTGCTAGAATGCCGATATGATTCTAGAGGTCCAAATGAAGTGGGAATGGGTGAATTTGAAGGTAGAATGAGGAAGAATCTACCATTTTCGGGGTTAGTTGTTCGAAGAGGGACGTTACAATTAGGCCCCAATTGGGTGTGTAACACCTCTGCCAACTTCATACGTAGGAATTCGTCAAGGACGACAGCGCGACGCATGGATGTCTACGTGTTGCACATGCATCCCCAACAAATATTCTCTCACCGACACACATGACAGATGCCAAGTGGATGGAAGATAGGTAGGTGACGTGAAATTTTTCCTTTGGATTTGATTTTCTAAGGTGAGGGTATGTGAGAGGGGAATTTGCTTAAGGGGTGCAAATTCGCTCCTATACAGAAGGTAAAACCATTATTTAACTTTATATATATGTTTAAGATTTAAAATCATCAGGGACGATGATTCACAACGGAGGAAGTATGTTACACCCTGTTTCCTAGTTACCAAATTACTTTTACCTTCTTGAGTGAAAATGTTGATAAATGTTAATTGTGACTTTAATATGATTGATAGATGGATGAAATACTAAAATAGGTATTAAGATGTTTTTTTTTTTTAAGTAGTGAATATATTTATAATGACGAAATG
Organism: Sequoia sempervirens; assembly: GCA_007258455.2. Classification (NCBI taxonomy): domain Eukaryota; kingdom Viridiplantae; phylum Streptophyta; class Pinopsida; order Cupressales; family Cupressaceae; genus Sequoia; species Sequoia sempervirens. The sequence continues at coordinate 69,244,581 of VDFB02252616.1, forward strand.
CAATAAAATTAAATGTTTTACAAATGTGGATATTCTAATGCCCTGTCGATGCAAATGTTATAGGATGCAAATTATTGTATTGTGATTGGCTAACTACTATTGCAATGTACTAAGTTGGATCAAGGAATAGGTTCAAGCCTCTGAAAGAGAGGGGAAGTATCACTCAGGAGAGGGGCTTGGTCTAGTAACCCTTAATAAGACTAACTAAGCTTTCACACACTAACTTCTAGTATTAGTAAAACTAAGTCAATAGTTTGGGGAATGGTAAGTTATCCCAAGTCTTGTATGAGTATGAATTAGAAGATGTTATGATCTTGTCTGTGAATGTTTTGAATGGGTTATGCGATTGAGTCTCTTGTCATATGAGAGTTCTTCGTTATGTGTTTATATTTGATCAATGAGATATATACACTCTGTGTGTACACGTCGATGAATGAGAATGTGATTATATGTGTTTAAATATAACTATCGAAGTAATGATATATATATATGTAATATATGTATATAATTATATATACACTAATATATGTGTATGTAGTACATGATGGAAATGTACATACATATATGTTAGTATATGTATATATGCATATAAAGAAATATATATATTATTATTATCGAAATGTGCAAAAATATATAAATGTGTATATGTATTTGAATATTGAATAACACATTTTATAAGTTGATATAAATATATATACATATATTTAATAACTTGTCTTGTTATATATATATATGTATATAATATATATATATATATATATATATATTAATGATTTCACAATAGTGTTGAAATGCTTGTTGAAGTGCATAAGGTATTGAGCATCATAAAGTATGTAAAGTGCAACATATACATTAAATGTATAACGCTAAAATAAAAGGATAGCACACCATAATGGAGGAAGTGCATGTGTTAACAACATTGCATATAGAATTTAAATACTGTCAAATGAAAACATGTATATGGGAAGCCCTAAAGTAAAACGCTTGGAGAATAAAAGAAGCAAACATGTAAATGAAATATGCTCATACTTAGTCAAATGCAAAGGAAAAAGAGAATACCACGCACAAGAAAATTTGACTTGGTCATTGCAAACAATAGCCAAAGGAATACGACACGTAGGAAACAATGTGGTGCCAACTTGTGAGAAGCATGAATCAAATAGAAGTCTGATTTGCAATATGAATTGGAGATTATGAAGCATTATGAAATATGGGAAATGGTCAAGTGTGCAAGTGGCCAAGTAAGTCAACTTGTAGAAGAAAATTACCTAGCATTTTTTATTATCATACTTGTTCATTTGAGTAAAGTGTATCATTCACCATGGTTGTGTATGTGTCTTTTGTACAACAATTATAGCTGCCACCTTTTCTTAAACTTGTTGAGTCAAACCTTTTGAGCTGAGAAGTGTCATTCTTGATACCCTATTTCTAGCCATTATTTGCTGACCTTTGTGTATAAATAGAGGTGATATCAAACTCAACAAGGATGCATATATGCAATCTTGCTACAATTTTTTGAGTTGTCATTATCTAGTTTCTGAGTTGAGTGAGTTTTTGGAAGTTGTGAGAGGATATTGTGAGTGAGATTTTGGTGAAGAGTGAGAAGGATAATTGGGGAAATTGCACAGTAATTTAAGGGAAGGTTGAGATACGGAACTAGTTTGAACAATTGGAGCATTACGTAAATGGGCATGCTGATTTCTACTCTTTTATACTTTTATGTATTTGAAAAGATTGTGTGACATTGTTTGTCTATTTTGAGAAATTTGTTCAATTGCTTATTAGGGAAAAGTTATTGTATTTTTATTTGAAAGTGAAAGATTTCTTGTTGTACTTAGTGAGAATGTTATCATTATGTCATTATGTAAACCTTGAATGATAATAATTACTCAATTAAATACTCATGTATCCTTGAAATAGGAAGTGAGTCTTAACCCTAGTGTTAGGGTATAAAATTAGAAGTTATATCAATATTCAATGATAGGGTTGAGAGTTGTATTTTATGGTTAGGTTATTATCTTGTTTTGAATTAGAGTCTATTCATGGAATTCCAAAAGGGTACCAACATATTGGCCACCCAAATCCATAATGAGCAAAGAACTTGTAGGTGCAGAAGCACAAACCCTTCTCAAGCTAATGTCCTCCATATTTTACACAAATGTAGTGAACATGATAATATTTGTGATATATTGAAAGAGATGCTTTTGTGATGGTCACTTAAACATTACACTTCTTTATGTTGGAAACCCTAGGTTAGGACCAACCTATTTTGTAGGGTTGTCTATTTGATTATTGATTGAAGTGAATAAGTCAGGATTAACCTATATGATCTAATTGATCATTTGATTGATGATTATACATTCAATTGGAGTTGATTTATTGTTGGGACCATACTTTTGAGTGATTTCTTTATTGATATGATTAATATTTTGATTGAGGTCATTTATTATTGAAGATTATATTTTGATTGAAGTCATTTATTGTTGAAGATTATACTTTTGATTGAGTTCATTTATTGATGAGATTATACCTTTGTTTAGAATCATTTATTGTTGAGATTACACTCATGTATGGGAACTTTTATTGATGTGAATGTATTTTTGAAATAGAGTCAATTAATGATGTGACGTTGTGTGTATCCTTATGGTTAATTGGTAAGATAGAGTTACTTTGATTTACTTAAAGGGGTTATAGGTTATTCATGGGGTTAAAGTTACTCCATGGCGTAAGGGGATAGTTTATGCATAGGTTATGCATTTTCAATACAAATCTCCCTAGGAAGGTGGGTGAAGTTTTATGACATCCACTCTAAATCTTGGGTGATGAATACTTTGGCCAAAGGATTGTAAGTTTCCATTGTTTGCTAAAATAATCCCCTTAGTTTTTTCCCAATTTTTTCAAAACAAATCCAGCATAAACACCATTGATTAGTGTTATCTCCAAAGATAATCAACTTGGAAAGTAACCCTCAACAAGAATGTTCACCAACATCCTAATATAGGTGAGGTGATAGCATATGGTGCTAGGGATCGTTAGCAATAAACTGAACTGAAATTATAATGTTGGAAATGAAGTGTAGGCAATGAACCGACCATGAATTCCGCACTACCACTTATTTAGTGGGGGAAATTATTACAATTATTGAAACTAAATGCTCAACCAATTATTTAGCAAGATCCAAACAAAACTGAAATAAAGAAAACTCAACCACTTATTCAACGGGAGTAAGAGATACAAAATGAAATACGCTAAAGATAAAGGGGTTGATTCAGTACTACTGAAACCAGCTATTACAATGATTTTTCAATAGAATCTGCTCCCAATATTCAATAGAATGATTCCACAACACTTCTAATTACAACTATGAATTGGAACATCAAGGAAATCAAGCATAAGATAGAAATACACAGGTTTATTATGAAAACTAGCAAATTAAAGTTTAGACCAGCATGCTAAGACTCCAACGAAATGCTCATATCTTCATCTACACATCACTAATTCACATGAAACTGAAAATGAACCTTCTCAAAGGCTAGGTGACCATGAAGAACATCAACAAGACACATACAACTCTGAAATCTTCCCAGCACACAATCCAAAGCCAAGACGACAAGGGACGGCCTAGGAAGGAGGTTGACCTTGTCTATAAAATTAGATACTTGCTCATAAAATCTACAAATGTGCAATTAGGGGAACCTCAAGCATAGAAACCAATAGAGAAAATACCCACAAGCAAAATAAAATCACATAACCAGCTATGATTGAAAATCACCTACAGCTATGGATGAACCAACAACATGAAATAGAGAAAATAACTTCAAAACTCGAACGATGATGCTCAATCTGCAATCTCTAAATGAGAAGCAGTCTCTTATCCAGCTAGGTGTTATCTTTCAAACACGAAACTGAATCCTTGCTAGGAGGTATGCATTCCTTGAAGCCATAAGCTTGAAATCATTTCAGAAGCAATTCAATATGATAAGCAATGAATACCAAATGAATGAACAAAGGCATGCTTAACTAGAGCTTGAGGTGACTCTTCAGTTTCCACCTTTTCCCTCCAAAAGGGATGCCCAAATCTCCTTTGAAATATTTTAATTTTTAAAACACTTAAATCACCCTCTTCCCTAGGCGTCCAAGTCTCAAGGGGACATCATAACACTTAAAATATTAAAATCCTCCTCAATGAGGTGTCCACCCTTAAGAACCACATTTAATAAACAACTTAAAGTCATAACATTAGGCTAAGGGGGCCAATATGAAATTAAAACGTTAATGACTTAAGAATAATTCATTTCTCCAAAATGCACCTCAAAATTCAAAAACCAATTATACTCACTTCCTTTCCAGAAATAGAAGAGCACACTAAACTGTTGCCAACCCGAGCACTACCAGAAATGGAACTTACTAAAAATAGTAAATTCAGAAAAGTTGTCCAATGCATTTGCATGTCATATCACTGTGAAGCTCTCTGAAAACCCAGAAAGAATCCGCAAACCAAATTCCAAAACTCCAACATGCAAACCCCTGAAAAATTCCATAAACCTCCAAATAGCTGGAAACCCTAATTTTACCTCCGACGAGCCTACGGGCCTCCAAAATGGGCTAATGGGCCACTGCACTTCTCACTACTAAGAAGGGGACATTGCAATCCACCCTCCTCAATATTGCTTGTCCTCAAGCAACCACAAGTCTAGATGCTGCAAAATTTGTTCACCTTCCCACGTTGCATCCTCAATTGGCAAGGTCCTCCATTTTACCAAGTACTCTTTAATTGTTTGTGTCCTCAAAGAGCACTCCCTAGTATCAATGATCTCCTCTAGAATCAACAAAAACTATCCTTCTTCATACAATGGAGGAAACTCTAAAGTAGCAACCACCTTGTTCCCAAGCGCCTTCTTGAGGCGTGACACATGGAAAACATTGTGCACCTTGCTACTAGCTAGAAGCTCCAACTCATATGCCACTTCACCAATCCTCTTGATGACTTTGAATGGGCCATAGAAATGTGGCTTGAGCTTTTATACACCACTCTTCTTGAGAGAATATTGTTTGTAGGGTTGAAGCCTCAAATAAACCATATCTCCTACTTCAAATGAACGCTCAACACACTGATGGTCAACGTATAACTTATGTTGATTCTGAGCTTGGTGAAGATTATCCTTCAATGATTTCAAGATTTCTTGGTTTTGTTGCAACATATCCTTCGCTTGTGGAGCTCTACTATCACCAAACACCAAATCTATGAAGCTAGAAGCTTCATAACCATAAACAGCCATGAACGGAGACATCTTAATTGACATGTGATAGGAAGAGTTATAACAATACTTCCCCAGATGAAGCCATTTTTCCCAAGCTCTTTGCTGCCCCAAAACATAGTTTTTGAGGTATCCCTCCAACCATTTGTTCACAATCTTTGATTGACCATCCATTTGCGGGTGATAACTAGTGCTTGGAGTGAGCACTGTACCACTCAATCTAAAATTTTCTTGCCAAAACACACTGAGGAACTTGTTGTCCCTATCACTAAAAATTTTACGAGGTAATCCATGCAAACAAAACACTTCTCTAAAGAACAACTCAGCTACTTGAGTTGTTGTAAATGAACTTGTAATAGCAAAGAAGTGAGAAAACTTGGTCAATCTATCTACCACAACATAAATGCAATCTCTCCCTTGCACCTTTGGCAACCTAGTGATGAAATCCATTGCAATACTTTTCCACTTTTGATTGGGAATGGGCAAGGGCTGCAACAAACCATCTGGAAAATAATGCCCGTTCTTGTTCATCTGACAAGTAGGACACTCCCTTATGTAGTGCAAGACTTCATCCTTCATCCCTTTCCATGAAAATATTTCACGGATCTTCTTGTAATTCTTGAAATACCCTTGATGACCAGCGAGGGGAATGTCATGAAAAGGTTGTTAAACCTTCTTCTTAAGCTTAGATTCGGGCACTAAAAATATTCTACCTTTATAGAGGATCAAACCATCAACCAATTGATATCTTTCATCTTGCAAATGACCTTCTACAATACTAGTTGCAAACTGGTTTTTTACATAATCAGCAACAATTAACTCCCTCCAATTTGTAGTAAGCTCACATAATGAATTCAGATGAGGCCTTTTAGATAGAGCATCCACCACTATGTTGTTCTTGCCTTTAACATACTCAATGTCAAAGTCATAAGCTTGGAGCTTACTCACCCACTTTTGTTGCCTTCCATTCAAATCCTTCTAATGCATGAAATGCTTAAGACTATTATGACCAGTCTTCACCACGAACTTGCTTCCCACCAAGTACTGCCTAAACTTGGCCAATGTGTGCATGATGGCAAGCATCTCCTTATCATAAATTGAATAAGTTCTTTCAACTCCTCTCAATTTTCTGCTCTCAAATGCAATAGGATGTTTTTCTTGCATGAGAACAGCTCTAACTCCTTCTCCTGAAGCATCACACTACAATTCAAAAGGCTTAGAGAAATTGGGTAGAGCCAATACTGGACACGAGCTCATAATGTGCTTGAACTTATCAAATACTCCTTGTGCTTTATCCATCCATTGGAAGGCTCCTTTCTTTGTAAGATCGGCAAGGGGGGTTTCCATCTGAGAATACCCCTTCACGAACCTTCTGTAAAAGCCACTCAATCCCAAAAATCCCTTCAAATGTGACACGTTCTTTAGAGGGGGCCAATCTAGGATTGCTTGAATCTTCTTTGGAACAACTCTCACACCCTTTGAGCTAATGATGAGGCCAAGATAAAGCATCTTTGTCATCCCAAACTCACATTTTGACTCCTTTGCAAATAAAAATTCTACTTCTAAAATGCTAAGCACTTCCTCCAAGTGCTTGATTTGCTCCTCCCATGACTTGTTGAATATGAGAATCTCGTCGAAGAACATGAGCACAAAATTCCTCAACTACTGCCTAAAGATCTTGTTCATACAAGACTGGAAAGTTGCAGGAGCATTTTTCAAACCGAATTACATGACAAGGAATTCAAAATGCCCAAAATGGCATCTAAAGGCATTCTTCTCAATATCCACCTCCCTCATCCTTTTCTAATGATAGCCTGATCTAAGATCAATATTTGAAAATTACATGGCTCTGTGGAGCTCATCAATAAGCTCGTTTATCCTAGGGATAGGATACTAGTTCTTAATGGTATTCTAATTCAACACACGGTAATCCACACACATGCGCATTGTACCATCTTTCTTTTTTACTAGCACCATTGCTAAAGTGAAGGGGCTCTTACTTGGGACAATGTCATCCATCTCCAAGAGCTCTTTGATGGCCTTCTCAATCTCGTCCTTCTGCTTCTTTGGATAGCGGTATGGAGTTGTAATAACTAGATTTGCTTCTTCTTCAAGCTCTATCACATGCTCACAACCTCTTCTGGAGGTCTCCCAGGTGGAATACTCCCAAATACTTTGCTCTTCTTAGTAATCAAAGCTTGAATATCTGGATGATAGTGCCTTTTATCCTCCACCGAATTAGCTGGTAAAATCAAGCATTTTGCTACCCACTCAACTTGATCATGGCGGATCAACCTTTCCATTCTCTTGAAAGACACTATACAAGGGCCTCCATTTGACATCCCTCTCAACACTACCCTCTTACCATCATATTGGAACTTCAATTCCATTTTTTTCAAGTTCAATGAGATCTCTCCAAGAGATTGCAGCCATTGTATACCCAACACAACATCGGTATCACCAATGCCAACTAGATAAAAATCATCTTTTACTTCATAGTTCCCCAACTGCATGGAGAGGTTGGGAATCTTCCTAGTACAAGACATTGTGAAGCCATCGGCCGCCATCACCTTGAAGCCTTCAAACTCTTTTGTCTTCAAACCTCTCTTTGTCACCAAGCCTTCATCTATGAAGTTGTGAGTTGCTCCAATATCAATGAGAGAAACAATTCGTTGTGGACCAATCACCCCATGAACTCGAAAAGACTCATTTTTTTGAAAGCTTGAGAGTTGTGCCAAAGCACTCCCTCCTCCAATGAATTTTGGTGCTTCTTCTAGGGCTTCTTCTCCTTCAATACTTGTTGATTCATACTATTGATCAAACATATCAATTTTGACCCAGAATCAGAATATGCTTCCATGTGATGTGTTTTTCCCTTTCCATAGCATTTGTGACCCTTAGACCTATTGATGTGATTTTTGTGACTGCACCAATCAGCAGAACAAAGTATCTGAAGGCTACTCCATTCTCTCTTGATCAAAGAATTCCATACACTAAGATTGCCAGAAAGTTTGTATGTTCAACTCCAAGGTTCCGAAAATGCTATGGAATACCCTCAATCAGTTCATTGTGATTTGTTGTTTACACGAGGGGACTTACACAATTGTTCAAAAAGTTTGCAACTGACAGCGGGTTAATGATTGGAAGGGGATTTTCGTATGTTGCGGATGATTTAGCAATGAGGTACGTTTTTTCCTAAAACTAACCAGAAATGTACTGAAATGAAAGGAGTGTAGGTTTAGAAGATCTAAATTCTATTATAAATGCAAGAGGTGTTGAGCTTGACTTCAATGAAATTCAACTGAACTTTGTTTTTCCTCGCATTGGACAGCTTCAACAAGGTTCTTCAAAGGAGCAATGAAAGGTGTTCAGATTACGACTCAAAATGCAAATACCATCAAGACAATGCCTACAAACACGTGAATCACAATCGAAGTTAAGTCTGAAAAGTATTCCAGTTGACCACGCAGGGAAAACTTACCATCAGTAAGCTCACTAGTGGTATGGATTAAACGAAGCTCACTTAAATCAAACGTAACAACCCACAACTAACTACTTGCATGAAAATGAAAATTACTCTAACTTAAGTCTTATTTGAAGCAAAAGGACTAAGAAACCTTGCTAGCTTGCTCATAACAAAGATGAAATCACCATCAATGAAAGCTCTTTTATTATGGATTTTCTTACAACAATCTCTTACAAAGTTTTCAAGGGAAAACTTTCCTTCTCCTTCAAACTATACTAAGCTAACAAACTAAGCTAAACTATCTCTCTTCTCTAACAGAATGCCTCCTCTCTACTGATCTAATGTCTAATGATTTACAAATGAGGGGGGATTCCCCTTTTATAGATAGCCCAATCCAATGGACGGCTTAGATTACAATCAAATGAGTGGCATAAATTAAGCCACCTCATCCCTAACCCTAAAAACAACCAGAATGGGGAGTGGCACAATAAATGAATCAAAAAATTCTCACTCACTCCAAAAATAGAAAAGCCAATTAATCCCCACAATCAGTCTTCTAGAAGGTCATCATCTAGAAGTGCATTCTCGTTTTCCTTCTCCTTGGCTGCAAAATCAATGAACCTAGCAAGCACGGCCTCAACCTCCTGAACTGAGATCAGTGGAATGTGATCAAGTTGAAATTCTAACACCGCAACTGCATGCCCATGTCAAGTGCAAGACTTTCTCCAAGCGGCTAATGCATCTTGTGTGTTTTGAATAATATTGGAGAAAGTGGAGGTGTTCTCAAAGTTGTTTTGAACAAAATTCTTCACCTCCGAGAAGAAAGGTGGCAGCCTATTCCTCAAGCCATCAGTAGTCACCTCATCAGAATTTATCCTACTAGCAAAGATCGCCTCCAAGGTGTTCAGGACTCCATCAATAATGTTTGTCATAGCCTTCTTGACTCTAATTGAATCCGCATGTGTTGCATCAAAGAATCCACATCCTATGACTATTGAAGAGTACCAGTCGGTAAAATCGTACCTATCACCCTCCTGAATCACTCCTCCATTAATCAACATCTGCAAGGGAGTATGCATCAAGGCCTCTAGACACTGAATAACCTTACTCTGATAGACATGAGCATCACCCCAGGCCTGATCAACTGCCTCCATCTGTGCCATAAAGTTGGAAGCTTGTTGATAAGCATGAGCAAGATCTTCCATAAACTTTTATGTCTCGGCATGAACACCTGCAACCCATTTATCTGCCTCCTGTGCCATCTTCCTCAAATCCACTAGGCCATTAGCTGATTCTCTAGATAACTCGGCTGGGAGATCAAGTGCCAGAATCTCCTATCCATAGGGATGAGATAAATGTTGCATGTAGCCAATCAAAGTCTTATGCTACTTCTTCAATTTTGTGTACTTGCCTTCAGTCCTAAGCAATCTGTCCTTGAGCACCTGATAGGAGTTATCACACTCCTCAATGATCTGTGCACATGTGGGGCGACCTAACTCCATGGTTGTGATCATATAATTCTTCGATACATCCTCATCTCGATCACAATCAACCCTTGGCACAGCTACGTGAAGGGTGCGAGATCCATCCTCATCTGTTGAGATCTTCAAAAATTTCCTAGCTCTCTTCTTAGTTGGAGGCGCACTAATCCTACTCAAAAATTCCTCCATCTCTACCGCTGGATCAGCCTCTTCACTGGGGTTGCTTGTCATTCTATCTCTGAGCCAATCAGGTATTACCTGTTGTATAACAAACGGCTACTCATCTCTTGCTTCTTCCTCACAGACTTCTTCTTCTCTAATTTCATTCTGGCGAGGCTCATCGGCCTCTATGGGCTGAGTATCTCCTGAAATTGCATCATCTTCTAGAGCCGCTTCAATCTCACGCTAGAAGTGTGTGTTAGTAGCAGTTTCCTCATCTTCCTCCTGCTGATCATCTCTAGTGGGTGCATTGACACTCTGACCAATTGACTCTCTCTGTGGTGGCTGAATTTCCTAATGTAATTCCTACTCCTGATTCAACACATTTCTCTTATTAGAAAATAGTGAAACCTCATGTATGCTTGGAGAACATGTCTCCAATGGCATAGGTGACTCTACCACAATTCTCAGAGGCTCCAGCTGAACTGGTTCTTTCCTTTGAGATTTTGGACCTCGAGTAACCTATTTTTTTATGCTGGCAGTCGGCGTCCTATGATCTCCCATCAAGTTGTAGGTGAAAGGAATTGACCTACTCTTCAACCTGCTCACATGTCTTTCAACCCATGCTCTAGTGAAAGTCAAGACTGGTATACAAAGTGTGTCCAAATCAGCAATCTCTGGCTCTGACCAATCTGGGAGTGGAAGTGGCATATCTCTCACTGCCCCATAATCTAGATGAAGAACATCCATGTCCTCATCCACCTGGTCTGGTACTGGAATAATTTCACACTCCCTGATCATGCTCAATGGTAGCCTCGAGAACATCCTCTTTCTAACTTCAGCTTCATCCAATGTATTCGCCCAATAATCCTCAATATTTTCCTTATGCACAAACTCTTATGATAGTATCCATCTAATAGTCCTATGAGGATTGTAATACTACATGTTGGTGTGATAAGAAAGGTGGAAAAATTGAAGCTCATTCTCAGCTTCCCTAGCTACCTAAAGTAAAGGACACACTTCATCTGAATTTCCCATGATGATTGGGAAATCAAGTCCTCCCTTTTTCTTTCTCTTCTGAATCTTATCATAGGAAATGAGTTTCCTAGATATCTCTAACATCAAAATTCTATTTGTTGGGTACTTGGGAAATCTATATGGGTATGAAGAAAACCCTTGCAGCCTGATGTAAGTAAATTTTGGAAACTAAATAAACCAGTACCCATACCTTTCTATTAATTCTGGAGCTTCCTTCGAGATCCTATGATGAGTCCTTTGTTGAAGTGATATCGTTATATGCATGGTGAAGGCATCATTGACTCACTTGTAATTGGTCTTGCTTGTCAGGTGTAGCTGTGGACAAGCCTCATGGATCTTGAACTGATGAGAGCCACACCCAATTAGCTCCTTGTAGGATATTTCCCTGTACTTCGTCATACGAGCCAACATGTAAACAATGTATGAGCCCATGTAAAATTTCTTCATCCTCCTCAAACTCTGGAGCTGCTCATGCAAATTGTCACTAATCATCACTGCCCAATTGATATGCTCTTTGCCTTCCAGCATGAGGTTGATATAATAGAACATCCATGGCTCAAATATAAACACCTGGGGGCAGCCTCCAACTCTATTGAGCATCATGATCAGGTCACATTACTCCTGCTTCCAATCATCTCATATTATCTGCTTTGACAACTTCGTGCGAGAGGGCTTGGGCTTGTTCATTCAATGAGCGTTGATCATGTCAGCGCATCTCTCGAATGTTGAAGCATACATTCGCTCAGCATGCTCTCTTGTCTTGTAAATCATCCTCTAATGTGATGGGATTCCAAATGCTTCGTCGATAGCTACAGGGGTGAGGTTGGCGAACAATCTACCATTAGGTGAGACAATAGATCTGTGATCAGGGTCGTAGCAGTTAGCACACTCCATCATCAGCTCTAGACATTGAATTGCTAGTGGAAAACCAACAGCTACATACAATCCACTCCGAATATTGTGCGAAGTGATCGAAGGACGATGGCTTCCAACTCCCATCATTCGACTTTTGAAACCCTCCATGTTGAAAGAACCCAAATTTGTGTTAGCCAACTTGCCCAACTTCGAAGAGAATTTCGACTCTGGCAGGAAAGACTTGCTCAGATTCTTAATAACAGTCTGTCTGGATGCAACATTACTATCTCTGCCAGTTGCCCTTGCTTCAGCCATCCTACAAAATAACAAATAGCCATTAGAAATTTAACTTAGAAAAATAAAATAACATTGGGGCTGCCAGTCGACTTTTGAAAAATGAGGAGCTTCAGCATGCAATTCTAACTTCAAACCTCAACACTTCTTTAGCAACTTTGAACTTAGGACTTAGCAAAAAAAAGTTAAGCAAGCTTCAGCAACTTCAACACTTTGAGAAAATCGACCAACTTCACTTCTAACACTTGTCAGCACTTAGACTTTTTCAAATTTGCACTCTTCAAAGCTCAGATTCAAACTTTCCTCTTCTACTTCAAATTGAACTTCTTCACCAAGTTTCAGCTTGCACTGCAATCCTGACTTCAGAGCTCAAGTCATACTTCTTCAGCTGATGGAGAAAAATGAATAAACTTCACAGCTCAAATAGCTTAGTCGAATTCTAGAAGAAGCTATATTTAGCCAGTTTATTAAATTTCCACTACTCCTCTGCAAGAATTCGAATTTCCCTCCTCTGACAGTAGTAACACTTGTCATCCGGCGTCAAGAATATTTGACCTTCTATAATTTCCAAAAGATTCACTTCACTAGTCAAGGCGTACTTATCATTTTTTGAAAATATCAACTTCAATTGTATCTTCAAGAAATTCACTTCACCCACTGAAGCTCTGACACTTAATTTTATTCATCTCTGGCTCAAGAAGATTCACAATTAAATTCATCATTCGAGGCATTTTATTTCAACACATTTTATTCTTTTTGCCTTAGAAATTTTTTAAATTTTCCCCTTAGAAAATTCATTATTCAAGTGCAGATCAAAATTTTCATCTCGAAATCCTTGGCGAGCTGTGGAAGACTTTAAAATCCATTCCTCATCGTAGATGATCGATACCCAGAAGAAAATCCCCTTCAGAAAGTGTCAAATCCATGGGTCTACAAACGAAGGGGTACATTTAATTTTTGCATTTTTAACCTTAGAAAAAATATTTTTCATCAAATTTATTCCCATTCTTCATCTCTGGGCTTATTTTCTTGCTCAACTTTGAAAATTTTCATCATCTTCGTGAAGCTAGCACCTTCTGACATATCTTTGTCAATTTTATTCATGCTTCAGTGAATTTTACCACCTTCTCCAACTTGGGCGTATTTCTTCTAGAGATGAAATTCCAACACTTAGAAAAAAAATTTAACAATATTATCAGCATGGGCGCATTTAGGCATCAAGGAGGAATTTGAATTTTTTGTCTTAGAAAATTTTTTCTCCATTCATCTTCAATCATGGCGCATTTTTCCTGTGGTGAGGAATTTTCATCAACACTTATATATTTTTCCATTTGGAAGGCCACCATCTCCAACATCTTTGGCGCGCATTTCACATGTGAAGAAGGAATTAACTTCTACGCCTTCCTTAGTCATTTTTTTTATTCATCTCACCTTGCACCTTCGCGCATATAGCTTGTTGAGAGGGAATTTTCACTTAGCACGTCCTGCCTTTACCTGAACTTGGGCGCATTTTACATGCCTAGGAGGAATTAACACTTTCAACTTTTCCAGTCACCTCAGACTTGGGCGCATTTGACATGTGGAGGTGGACTAAACTTCAACGCCTTAGACTTCTTCTTCATTTAACAACTTTTACTTTCATCTTGGACTTGGCGCATTCAAAGGGTGGTGAAGAAAGTCAACACTTTGTTTTTTTCCTAGCTCAAATGGGCGCATTTAGCACATGGAGAAGGAATTATCTCCAACGCATTTGACCTCTTTGACTCTCCTTGAAGCATGGGTGCATTTTGATAGTGGAGGAGGATGAACGCCTTGCCTTGTCTTTTCCTTACCTTCATCTTGAAGTGGGCGCATTTGGGGTATGGAGGTGGATAAACTCATACTTAGAAAAAAATTCTAGCTTCTCCCTGTGAGGTGGGAACATTTCACATGTGGTGAAGGACTTAGTTGTTTGCCTTAGAATTTTTTTACCAACCTCCAGCCATCTGAGGATGAGGGCGCATTTAGGGGTACGAGTTGGACTTAAGTCCAGCACTTAGAAAAATTTCATCATCTGCTTATTCTTCCTTGGGTGCATTTTGAGGGTGGAGGAGGATGAGATCCAGGCTTAGGCATTTTTTTCCTCATTCCTTCTGCCTCTTGTAGTTGGGCGCATTTTGCATGTGGAGGAGGATATTTTCCAGACTTAGAATTTTCTCAGCCTCTGCCAACTCATGCCTTACTATATATAGTAAGTTCCAGGTTTTCATACTTCTGAAGCTCGGATTAATTTGAAATTTTAACCGCAGGATCCTCGTAACCCAATTAGTCTATTCACACTGTCATCTTGAGCTGACCTGTTATTTATAGCTTGTTTCTGAAGGTGGTTTACTATTTATAGAAACTACCTGATTTTGATACTTCCCCAACTCTATTTGTCTTGAAATTTGAATGACGTGACCCTCATCGGTAGACTTTCCCGTTCATACTGTCGCTTGCTGTTGATTTACTATTTATAGCCTGTTTCTGGAACGCCTTACTATAAATAGTAAGTGCTCCAATTGCCTTCAAATTTTACCGATGAATAGCTTGAAAGATACTGATCGCAGTGGGATACACCGGTTTTTGAAAATTATGGCATTTTACACCTCATTTTGGGTCCCGAAGCTAGAAACCCTAATTTTACTTGCATTTCCATCAAATGACCTCTGTTTGACCCCATTTCTGTTGCACTTCACCCCATTTGTGATGTTGATGTGCTAGGTAGCTGTCAGAATGGACCTGCTAAAAATAGTAAGTCTCTAAAAATTGATCATCTCGCTTTGCATGTCACATCACTGCGTAGCTCTTGAAAAACCCATAAAGAATCACTTGACATGTGCTGAAAAGTCCTGCATGCAAACCCTAAAAATAGCCTTTGAAGACGGCTTCTGAAAAAGTCATGATCCTGATTTGCATGTTACACCGTTGCGAAGCCCTCGAAAAACCCACAAGGAATGTTCAGACATGCAAAGAAAATTTCAACATGCAAACCCTAAAAATAGCCCCTGACAGCTGAATTCTAAAAGTCATCGTCTCATTTTGCATGTTATATCATTGCGTAGGTTTCATAAAACCTAGAAAGAATCTCTAGACATGCATTGAAGAACTCCACCTATAAACCCTAAAATATGCTCCTAAAGGTGAACTTGCTAAAAATAGATAGTTGTCCATTTCAGCTCAAAATTTGTAGATGAGCAGCCTGACATGTCCTGGATGCAGTGTAACTAAAAGAACTTTAGTAGTGTTGAGAGAACGCCCCAAATCAAGCACTTACTAAAAATAGTAAGTTGTTGGAATTCACTGAAATTTAGCTAGAAACTTGCTAGAAGCATACTGACTGCAATGTGAAGCTTAGATTCCAACTTATTCACTCCATTTGACTTTAAACTGCCCAGAAAATTCAAAACCCTAATTCTCAGACTTGGCCAAAATTTCATGTTTAAGCTCACAGACGAGCACATCCCTGGAAAGCAGACAGTAGAAAAGAGACAGAAAGAGAGAGAGAGAGATAGAACCAAAGCCAAAAGACTAGAATGGAGCAAAAATTAGGGGGTCCCCATTTTGAATGGGGTGATGTGTGAAAAGGTCACAACAAGACCAAGGCTCATGAAATGTATAGCATACTCCATCTTTTCTCAAATTCTCTCAGAGCTCTTCAGACATCTTATGTGGAAACTTCTTGGGCTGACTTGATGAATGTTTCTTATCCTTCTTATGACTAAAGGATTTGGACTGAAATTTTTGCTTTGGGGTAGCCAACTCCATGCTCCTTGACTTCTTGATTGCTTCGTCAAGAGTTGGTGGATCAAAGGATTTGACCCAACCCTTCAATGGCTCCATCAATCCTCCAATAAATAATCCTCCTTTCAATAATGTTGCGCACCATTACTAACAACCTTTGTAAATCAACAACACATGCTTCAAGTGAACCATGTTGTTTCAGCTGCGCCAATTCACAGAATCTTACTTCTGTGTCCTTGGTATCAAATCTTTCTATCAACCTATTAGTGAATTCTTCATAGGTTTGGATGAGGTTATGGCCAAAAGTGACCAAAATCTGGTACCACCATTTGTGAGTAGCTCCATCCAAATGTAGGGTGGAAAATTTGATGGCATCCTCTTGAGGCATCGGTCTAAGAGAAAGATAGTTGTCAAG
Organism: Sequoia sempervirens; assembly: GCA_007258455.2. Lineage (NCBI taxonomy): Eukaryota > Viridiplantae > Streptophyta > Pinopsida > Cupressales > Cupressaceae > Sequoia > Sequoia sempervirens. Next base: position 69,261,309 of record VDFB02252616.1, read on the forward strand.
CTTTTGCACCCATGACCATGTCATACACTTATCACTCCCATCAAAATGGGCCAAGTTCACCTTTCCAAGAGCCTGATGATAATTTGTTCTAGGAGCCACAAGAGCACAGTATTCATCTCTCCTGCCACTCCTTCTATTTCTTTGGTTCATGAACTAATCAAAGGTCCATTGGTCTCTGAGATCAGTAGGTAAAGTGATATACTCCATAGAGGCTTGTCTTGCATCATCCACCAAGATTGCTCTGATCTTCGCTTGTGGTTCCTCCCTTTGAGTAAAGGTAGGAAAAAGAGGTCTAGAGGTCGATCCTCTAGTGATTGCAACATGTTGGCCAATCATTCTATCTCTTCCATTTGTCTCTGAACCATTGTTACCATTGTTTTCTCCAACATGATTTTGTTGAGGTTGGGGCTGATTTTGAGACGCTTGTTGATCTAGTTTTTCTAACAAGCGCAACATCATATGCAACATATAATCAAACTTCCTTTCGGCTCTAGCTTCTCTTTCCTCCATGGATAGTCATCCACCTTCTGACATGGTTTCAATTTCTTTACTAATATCTCTCAAAGCCTTTGAAAGTGTCTCTAGCTCTGGAACTAGTGGATTTTGATGTTGAGTTCTTTCCTGAACTCTAGTGTAGTATCTGACTTCTTTGTCACTCATTTGACAATTGAAATCTATTTGTCACAGGATGGCATGATCTTGGGCTCTAATACCACTAAAATAATCCCCTTATTTTTTCCCCATTTTTTTCAAAACAAATCCAGCATAAACACCATTGATTAGTGTTAGCTCCAAAGATAATCAGCTTGGAAAGTAACCCTCACCAAGAATGTTCACCAAGATCCCATTATAGGTGAGGTGATAGCATATGGTGTTGGGGATCATTAGCAATAAACTAAACTGAAATTACAATGTTAGAAATGACTTGTGTAGGTAGTGAACCGACCATGAATACTACACTACCACTTATTCAGCGGGGGGAAATTATTACAATTATTAAAACTAAATGCTCAACCACTTATTCAGCGGGAGCCAAACAAAACTAAAATAAAGAAAACTCAACCACTTATTCAGCGGGAGTAAGAGATAAAAAATGAAATATGTTAAAGATAAAGGGGTTGATTCAATACTACTAAAACCAACTATTACAATATGCTTATTACAATGATTTTTCAATAGAATTTGCTCCCAATCTTCAATACAATGATTCCACAACACTTTTGATTACAACTATGAATTGGAACATCAAGGAAATCGAGCATAAGACAAAAATACATAGGTCTGATATGAAAACCAACAAATTAAAGTTCATGCCAGCAAGCTAAGACTCCAACGAAATGCTCATATCTTCATCTACACATCACCAATTCACATGAAACTAAAAATGAACCTTCTCAAAGGCTAGGCGACCATGAAAGAACATCAACAAGACACATACAACTCTGAAATATACCTACCACACAATCCAAAGCCATGATGACAAGGGATGGCCTAGGAAGGAGGTCGACCTTGTCTATAAAATTAGATACTTGTTCATAAAATCTGCAAATCTGCAATTAGGGATGCCTCAAGCATAGAAACCAATAGAGAAAATACCCACATGCAAAATAAAATCACATAACCAGCTATGATTGAATATCACCTATGGTTATGGATGAACTAGCAACATGAAATACAGAAAATAACTTCAAAACTTGTAATGATGATGCTCAATCTGTAATCTCTAAATGAGAAGCAATCTCTTATCTAGCTAGGTGTTATCTTTCAAACATGAAACTGAATCCTTGCTAGGAGGTATGCATTCCTCAAATCCATAAGCCTGAAATCATTTCGGCAACAATTTGATATGATAAGCAATGAATACCAAATGAATGAACAAAGGCCTACTTAAATAGAGCTTGAGGTGACTCTTCAATTTCCACCTTTTCCCTTCAAAAGGGACGCCTAAATCTCCTTTGAAATATTTTAATTTTTAAAATAGTTAAATCACCCTCTTCCCTAGGCGTCCAAGTCTCAAGGGGACATCATAACATTTAAAATATTAAAATCCTCCTCAATGAGGCATCCACCCTTAAGAACCACATTTAAAAAACAACTTAAAGTCATAACGTTAGGCCAAGGGGGCCAATATGAAATTAAAATGTTATGACTTAAAAATAATTCATTTCTCCAAAATGCACCTCAAAAGCCAAAAACCAATTATACTCATTGCCTTGCCAGAAATAGAAGAGCACACTGAACTGTTGCCAACCTAAGCACTGCTAGAAATGGAACTTACTAAAAATAGTAAATTCAGAAAAGTTTCCCAATGCATTTGCATGTCATATCACTACGAAGCTCTCTGAAAACCCAGAAATAATCCACAAACCAAATTTCAAAACTCCAATATGCAAACCCTTGAAAATGCAAAAAACCTCCAAACAATTGGAAACCCTAATTTTACCTCCGACGAGCCTACGGGCCTCTGGAATAGGCTGACAGGCCACTACACTGCTCACTACTGAGAAGGGGAAATTACATTTACACTATCAATTCACTATGATCCAAGTTTACATACTAGGTAGGGGAATGTCATATGTGTAGGTTGTAGCCACTTTGTGATAGATCTAGATATGTAGGACACAACACCATGCTCGAGAAAGGTCAATTTTATTATGAGGGTACCAAACCAATCTCTTCGTTGAAGGGTAGGGCCATTTACCAATTTGGTAGATGTGCGAGGAACCGTAGTTAGTCCATGGTTGGTAGAAAATCACTTGAGTGATGCTTCTCCTCATCAGTAGGCGACCAAGATTTGATGGAGGGAACCTGGGCCATTTGTATACCTAGTGCCAACGAGCTCATGGAAGCTATGTAAGTGTTTATGAATCCATTTCTATGGAAGATTGTAAAAGAGGAAATGTAATCATGGAATTATGTAATATGAAATCAATACTTTGGAAAGTTGAAATACTTTATTGTAATGCAATGGGAAATTTTGAAATGATGTTTATTTCAAATGTGCATATTATTCTTATATATGAAAAGAAAAAATTTATTGCTAAGTGTTGGCATCATAATTTATTTACTTGAGGTTAAAAGCATAGTAAAAATTTTGGGTTAGATAATGGGCATGTTACACTTAAGTAAGCAAATCATTTTTTTATCAAAGCCTTTCTTAAGTGATTAACAAAGCTTAAGTGAGAAAATTCAAGCCTTGTCTAGGCAATTATCCAAGTCTAGTGTAAGAAAAACCCCCATCCTTATCAATCAAGGATCTAGTTAGCCCTTGATCCATTTGGTCTCATCTCATCCATTTCATCATTATCCCCTTTCCATCCATCTCTTCATTATCCATTTTCCATCCATTTCTTCATTATCCCCTTTCCATCCATTTCATCATTATTTGCTTTCCATCCATTTCTTCATTATACCCTTTCCATCTATTTCTATCATTAAAACCCCTTTCCATTCATCTCTTCATTATCCCCTTTCCATCCATTTCATCACTCTCAATCTTCTCAAATCCAAGGTCTATCCCCAATAATTTTCATCTTCTCTCATTATTCCTGGGTCTCTCTCTTGGATTCCTATCACAAGGTCTCAAGCAAGAAAGCAAATTATGGCCTCTCAAAATATTCCCCTCATCATCTCATGATACACCCTTTGAGGAGGTAGTCCACCAAATCCCTATGAAAAACCAATTTTCATCTTACATCATTCATGATCATGATTCAAGTGACCAAGACTCCCAAACCTCAGTAGAGGACTTTTCCCAAGATACCCAAGCTATGGAACTTATGCATAGATATATCATGAAGCATATCGAACAATATATCCTTATGCTTACAAACAAAGGTGCCAAATTAACCCATGATTTTGATGCATATTAAATCATCTGGCAATCTCCTTCTACACCCCCACCTTCTATTCTCATAATCCTACCTATCATCCATCTTCTTCTAATCCTCATGATCCCTCATCTTTCCCACCTTCTACTAATCTCCCCATTCATCTCAAAACCTCAATCCTACATCCCACTTACATATGAAGATCCCATATCACACCCAAAAAAATTCATCACATATCCCACAAACTCAACCTTCCATACCTTCTCCTCATGTCTCAATATCCATCCCTCCTAACACATCATATCATCTCCAAACCTTGAATACAATTTCTTATAACCCCATTCCATTTTCTTATCAATATCTCCAATCTTCTAATCCTATTTCATCCTCTCATCAATATCAACACATATCATCCTCAAAACCTACCATATCCAACTATCAATCACCTTCCTTCAATTCCACAAGTACTTTGGCCCAATACGTGCAACAAAAAGGATACCCTTAAGGGACTTCAACTAGGAAATCACAAAACATATTACACTTTTCAAGAACTGTGTCCTTATCCTTTTGACAAATCCATCACCATGATCCCCTTTCCCCAAAACTTTGAAATGCTTAAATTGGACAAGTAAAAGGGAAAGGGAGATCCTAGGGAACACTTAAAATAATTCTACATTGCATTCCAAAAGGTTTCCTATCTTGATGCTCTTCCCTAGAATCTTGAGTGGACAAGTTCTTGATTGGTTCACTCACCTCCCTATGGGACAATCACAACACTTTCTGAGCTAGCCAATAAATTTGTCACTCACTTTTCTTATAACATTGAAAATGATATCACCATGATGGATATTTGCAACACTGAACAAGATAATGGTTAATCCTTTGCCTCATTCTTGCAACAATGGAAACATCTTGCTAGCCGTTTTGCATGGCCCATACCTGAAAAATAACTCGTCACTATCTTTGTTGAAAACTTAAACAATGGATTGGTCTTCCATCTTCGCATGTAATTGTTTTCACTGAAGTGTGTACCCTTGCTGAGCTGATAGAATCACTCAGCCACCTTGTGAAACATGGGATGATCTCTTTGAGTGCGGGCTCAGATACTGGAGATCAACCTCCAGAGAGGGTTGGTTCCCTTTGAGATTTCACCTAATCAACCTATCCTATTGCTACATGCTAAGAAAAGGGGTGATAGGAAATATAAAATGAAACCTAAGACTAATAAGGTGATGCACCAAAAATGATTTCAAACCTACACCGTTGTTTGGACTCGCAATATGATGAAAAGAACAAGTTGTTTCATGTACAACTTAAGCTTTTACATACTTATACATTAGTATTTCTTAGGAAAGATAAAGTTTTTTTAATTCTAAAAGGAAAAAATAGCTATTTTCACAGTTAGAAGTTGTTCAAACTATTGTCATAACCTATGACCTGCACAAGGTATGTATATCTCTGCAAAAAGGTGCTGAAGCAAATGAGACATACATTGAGTATTTATATGAAATCACAGAAAATACATCAATCATTTGTATTTTCACATAAAGTATATATTAGAGAAGGAAAAATTCTTGTCTTTTATTGATCAAAAGAAGTGTTACATACAGCTGCACATGCTTGAAAATTGAGTTACAAAGCTGCTTCAGCTTGAAAGAACTCTGAAAACCAGTTACAAATACAAAGCTATGAGAGAAAGAACTATAGAAAATCTACCCTTAAGCTTGCTTATAAGCTGCTTAACCACTTGCTATATAATAAGAACATGTGTTGAGAGATGAAAGACATATACAAGTTGGCTGGGTCAAACCTTCTTGGACATCCAAAACTGTCATCCCTACTTTCTAGCCCCTTAAAATGCTCAAAAAAGGTGTTTGAATGAAGAAAAAATCATTCTTTGACCTTATCTATCAACCAAGTCCCTTAAACAACTCCTAAATGCCATCAAAAGGTTTAAACTAAGTCAAATAACCATCCTATATTCCCTCCATCTGTTTTTCAACTCCTCAAACTGCCCCTAGATGTCCTCCAACTGCTCATAATTGCATGGAAAGAAGTTATGACTGCTCATTCTACCCTCAACTGCTGGAACTTACTCAAACTTGCTAATAGGATATGTGGGAGAAAGTTTAAAAATTCACAAGCCTCTTAGGTGTAGGAGAAACCATAAGACAAGCATCTGACACATGTCATTCATTTATAACATTTTATTTGAGTTGATAGTCAACAATCTTTGTCAATTTGTCTCTGCTCACTATAACAATGTTCAATTGTGACCTTTGTGTATTTTCTACTGTCGCCATTCACTCCCAAAATCATCTCTACTCGCCTCCTTCATGTGTCATTTAATGAAAGAAATGAGAATACAATCCTTGCACAGTACATATCATATGTTTATGATAGTAAGTTGACTGCCATTTCATTGTTTCTCTTGCCATGACTGTAACTACTCCATGTAGATTGCCCTTTGATACTTAGAAACCACTGTCCTTGGATCATGTTGCCCTATGACTATCTCATGGATTGTAGGAATTATCACAACTATCATCGGAGCCAAAAGATTGTAAACATGATGCTTTTTGAAACAATTGACTTGATTACATAATCTCCTACACTTCTAATCAAGTCTTTGTCATGACTGTCCATTGGTTAACTGCCCTCATGACTGTGCATAGGCATATAGACTGTCATCATGAGCCTTGTCATTTGTGATGACTATCACTTGTCCTCATGGATGTTAAAGGACATTCTTTATTGTATGACTGCAATAAGGTCCTAGTCATCTGTAGGCTATTATTCATAAGCTATAAAGACCTTACCTCCACTTCATCGATGACACTTTTGTCATGTATATGTGCACTATTTTTATGAACTCCACTACTCACTAGTCATGACATGATACACTCAACAATCTCTTAAAATGACTTTTCACATTTGATGCAACAACTTTCAAGTATGCCAGCACCGTCACAACCTCCATATTCATGCACTCAAACTGTCCTTTAAAACTGTCACATAGTATGATGACCTTTATTGACTGTGATATGCAAATTTGGAAGTGATTGTGCATTCATGAGATGTCTATCCTTTATAACTATTGATTCCACTGAAGATTGTAGTTTGTTATGGCATGAAATATTCATATAAGCTGTCACTATATCATAATACTGCCATCAGAATTATGCCTCATGAAGACTTCATTTTGCGCTGAAATATTTATCTATTTGTTGCTTTCACTGTCCTCTATACTGTATAGACCTTTTGGACATCCATTGTGTATTTACTCAATCTTATGTTTGGTTTCTCAATGCCCATTCCAAAAGCAACAATTGCTACCATAACTTGAAGCTCATCTTTGGAAAAAACCTATGTATAGATTCTCAAGCCTTGCTTGACATTTTACCATGGAAATTAGCTATCTCTATGCCTACATGATGATCCTATCATCTCAGGGACTGCCACGACAGTGATCTACATTGATGGTTGTACAATTTCAATGGGGTTGTATTAATTAATATATCAGATGTCCAACAAGTTGTTCCAATAATACCTCCACACATGCTTCTTTGCCACTCTTCTCACCTCTCAGCTAAGCCATCTCTTTCCAACATGCGTACTACTTCAGACATCTTCAGTCTATCCATTGGTGACTCTTGTGTACAAAGTAGTGCTATTTGAATAAGTTGTTTTACCCCTGCCTCAACATAATTGCTCTGGAGATCAGAATCAACCAACATATCAAGTCTTCTCTCTCTTTAATAGGCCTTTGACCCAGTCTAGCAACATAATATCATCATCATTTGCTAATCGGGCAGGGTTAAATTCTCTCTATCCTATGATGGTTTTGATGTCCACTTTTCTTATTTGTTGACATGAGGCCTCCAACTCTTTCTGTATGAAGTGGCCATGTTTCTGTCCTGTGCTCCCAGTCAGGCGGTGTTTGACCTACTCCTCTGTTACCATGTAGAAGAGTAGAAAGACTACCCATTTCCATATAATCATACACAAGAAACTTTTCATCCTTGGAGAAGTAATAATCTCTGAGAGAAACACGATTCTGATGAGAATTGGATAGTGATAAATCTTCAATTTTATCAAGGATCTTGTTAACATCGTTGACATCAACTACTGTAATTCTTTTACATCTTCTCTTCCTCTTGAACAGGAAGAAAAATGAGAAAAAGAAAGAATGGAGAAACAAAAGAGCCTAAAACAATACCCACAATGGCTCCTGCCTCCAACTTTGTCATAACCTTTAGACCCACTCAAAAGTCCACTGGTGGCAACCTTAGTTCAGTTACTCTGGAGCCACTACACAAGATGCCCTGCCACTTAGATTACCATGGTCATACATTCTACCTATGCAATAATTCACATACTGCTTTTATGACGCCAACCCCCTTCTCTCAAAACCTTGAAGATGCATTGTTTTGTCTATCTTTTCTACTTTGATCATAACTATCATGGCCTTTTGTGCACTGTCATACCTATTTCACTGAATCTTTCTCACTGTCATATATAGCTCTTTATTCTTGTGCTTTCAATTAACCCTGCCTTTTGGGATTTGCATTTGTCTTTTATTTTTAATTGGCTTTTCTGCCCTTCAAGACTCTCTTTCCATGGTAGAACACCTGAAATACAAACCTCACTGTCACCAATAAGCTGAAAAGAGAGATCATTCATCCCTTGCTCTCCTGAAATCCCCTCATTCAAATTTATAACATTTTGTACTACATGGTACACCCATGATTCAAGATGCCCCATGCTTTTGTATAAATGAAGATCTTCTCCCTGACCACTTACATATTTTTATCATTTACTGCTGCACCATCCTTACACCACTAGCCCAACAGTCACACAAGCCTGAGGCATCATCTACAATGAATTTCCCAGAAATTATTTGAATGGAATTCAAGACATGTCAAACTTGCAATAAATGGACAAATAGATTCATACTTTGCAGGTTGCCATTCCAAAACTAAACTTTGAATAGCTACAACCCTACAACAAAGTCTAAAGCATTCTGCACTCAATTTTTTAGATAAACACGAGATCAAAGTTAATTCCTTTATTACATTCTAGTTGTTGGGATTCGGTAATGGGTTCCTGATTTCAATATTATGTCCACCATTAGCCTGATACTCAAACTCTTTGATCCCAACACAAACAACATGCAACTTAAACAAGTACTCAAATCTTAAAGTGACAATTTTGCTTAGCTTTGCACCATGAGTTATTTCATCATCATAGATATGAAGAATAACAGAGAGAGGCTAAACTTACTCAGCTCAGCTGATAAATCCCTGTTGAATCCACATTCCATCTTACAACCACCTAATTGGCATATTAAATTATTGGCACTTCTAGGGTCATGAAGCAAATATCCCTCGTAAATCTCATTGCAATATTAGAAGCCTTCTAGAGTAGAATCTTCATAAAGACCGGTGGAAAGGCTTGTAAGTCACCTTCAACTTCATTGATAAAATCCATTACTTCTGTTGTGGATTGAAAACTAGCCCACTTGATACGTTTTTTCTAAGCCTCTGTACCTCAACCTTCAGGAGCCCTTTTCTCACTCTTAGTCTTAATGAGGTCCCTCAACAGTGAAAGGCTATTGTCATTGTCTTCTATAGGCTATGTGTTTTCCTTCTTTCAGACCTAGGATACAATGGTCATGCCCACTTGAAATTTTCGATGCCTGGACTGCCTTTTACAATTATTTTTGCAGCAACTTCAAAGTCAATTCTTTAGTTTTGCACATTCTGAGTCTGACATATTGCCTTCTATATTTGTAGGGTAGAGACCCCTTAATGTTACAACTGTCTTCATTAGAGTTTATAGCTTCTTCGAGAGATTTTCCAAGACTAGCAATTGACATTGAGGCCTCTACACATGATCAACTGAAGATATTTTGTGGTAGCAGCTCAAATAAATCTACCGAAGATGGTAGAACTGATGACTTCCTGCCAATCCTCTGAATACAAGCTTCAACAAAAGCTTAGTAACAAAAGCCTGTTAGGTATCTTTAAAATGTTCAGGCTCCTAGCTCCTTGACTCCTACTAAACCATTACAACTAACAGTCTGCTGCAAAACACATCCTCCCAGCTTCAAAAAAATCAAGCAAAGAAAAAAAAAACTATCTTAACTACGCTCGATATAATATGGTCTTGCCCAAAACTACTATATCGCACCTTGCTTGTGAGTAGTCTTGATGGTAGCTGAAGTATGAAATGTTCAATGGTCAATGCATTCACCAAGTGGCCACTTACATTAATAAATGCCTTGTTCATAATAGCAACTGCTATTTGAGGGTTAGCTAGTATTCCTTGAGTTGCTATTTGAGGGTTAGCTAGTATTCCTTGAGTTGCTATTTGAGGATTAGCTAGTATTCCATACTCAAAGAATGCATTCATCATGTAGACATTGTAAATAATGATAAAAAAAGGCCAACCTCTCTGTTGATGCTTCTCGTAAGGTTCTGTTGTTGTTGCTTCTTGTAAGGTCTTTACATTGCAAACCCTATATCATAACTACATGTCATTTTGATCATCTACCTATCAAGCCTATCACTCTTATCAAATCGTACCAAGGTTATACTAGAGCATTGGGCAATCCACATATCAATATCAAGAGAAAATCAAATGGAATAAGGGTGCACTCCATTTCCACTCATCAAGGAGAGAAGCAAATATTCTAGGTGAAGGTATTGTGCTTTGTATTGCTTTTATCTTCCTTTGTTTGCCTTCAACCTTTTCCAACCCTCTTTAGTATACATGGAGAAACCCTTAAAATAAAAAATACACTCTAAAGGGACTTGACCTTGTATTATTCCAAATAATATAATATAATTATAGAATTTTATTATCCCTTTAATAGTAACTAGCCTAATAACATAAGAGTATCTATAAATAATCTAATATTCTACTATCCCATGCCTCTAATAAATATAAAAAATGAAAAAAATAAACCATTAAGTGGCATCCAAATCATGAGTCAAAGTTATGAGCCATAGAAAAATTGAACACCCCTATGGTGATGTTCAATAATTTTGGAATAGTATGTAACTCTTCTTAATTGGCTAAGGTCTCAATCCTAGGTGCTCCATCAAGGAATTCAATGTTTTTGTCATATCCATAAAATTAGGAAGATGTTTTTTAACTCTTGATTAACATTTTCATTGTAAACCCCCTATTCCATGTCTTCTTAAACAATATTTGATTATCCTAGAGAATAAATAAAAAATAAATAATGTCCCCACCTACACATGAGTATCCAAATTTTCTCACTCTAATATATTTAGATATAATACATTATTGATCACATACATATAAATTATAATTTAAAAGACTAAGGACTTGCAAGGTGAATGACACACCTAGTCCTAACAAAATTCTACAATTCTTTTGAACAATAAAAACCATTGACCATGGCCCTACCCAAAAATATACAATCCTTTAGTTGACTTGCAGCATAGAACCCTATCCTACCATCTGCTCAAAAGGTCCCTCCATCTTCCACTAGAGAAAATTTTGTAACCCCTATCAAGAGAATTTATAAGATATAGATAATATATGTGCACACCATGAGGTAAATATGAGGATGTCGTTCTGATATTGCTAACTACTTCATTTAATGGAAATGCCTTAGATTAATATATAAATATTCCCCCTAATTCTATAAGTTAATGAAATGAGTTTGGAGAGAAGTTCTATAATAGATTTAGAAAGAAATAAGATCACCTCTCCATTTTAGAGTAATTGACCACCATCAAAAGAACTCAAATAGAAACTACATATTTTGATGATAAATTTCATTAAATCTATAATATAATTTACCAAGGAGTGAGGCCTCCCTTCCAAATGGTATTCTTAAATTAATTAAGGGCTTTCAATCCTAAAATATTTATTATGAGTTAGTCAATGAGTGGCTCTACTTCACCTACAACTTATGAAACAATTATAGACATAAATTATTTTTATTTAAGAAAGAAAAGCGGCTCTTAAACATGCAACTCCCATATTTTCTAATGTTTATTCTGCTCTTATTTGAACTTCTTATCCTACTATAGACCCACTTCTTATATCCCATAAAGCTATCTCACAAACTATTAAAGATATGGAAGAAATGAACTCCTTAACATTGATACAAATAAATTCAATTCCCATAAAATAAAATAATTTATTCCTCCTTCTAGGATATATTATCAAAATAACCAAGTCTATAAGCCTCCTAGCTAATTTTAGAACTGTTTCTCCTCCTAGGATCTATTATCAAAATAACCAAGGCTATATGCCTCCTAGATAATTTTAGAACTAATAAAATCATTATCAAGGGTATCTGACACCTAGATCTCAATATATTTTGACTATAGATGCCTTTACAACAAGTTCCGACTCCTAATCCCATAAAAGATCATGTCCTAATACAAAATAACTTTATTGAAAATAAATACATGTGGTGTTATCCATTTGTTGACTATAATGCTCCAAGTTCTTGCCCTAGGGGTAACCCATATCAACCTATATGGGAAGAAAAACATTTGGAATTGAGTGTGAAAGTCTAAGTGATCTCCTTTCAACCAATTAACACAAAGGAAAAATTAAGGTTGGAGCCTAACTAGGAACTTATCACATGGAATGAGAATGAATTTTTTGTTAGTAATAAAGTAGCAACCCAATTAGGATAATAGATAGTTCATTCTAATTATCTTGCTAGATCCAATAAAAGAGTGTTAGAAGAATAAACCAAAGATAATCAAGCAAGCACAAGTGGACAAGCCACATATATACTCCAAAAGTAAATTGATCCTATTGCCCCTATAAGAAAGGTGTCTTAATCTCACTCCTAATGTTAAGAATACAAAAATGTAATTTTTCGGCTATAAAAAAATTTAAGAAATTATTTATGGGCTATAAAGGTCATTTTTGGCCAAAACATATTTTAGGTTTATCACCATAGTTTGTTAATACTGAGTAGGTAGTTATTTTAAAAATCTACAGTTTAGAAAAAAGGGGAACAAATGACCTTCAAGATCTCTTCCACATTAGAAATGTAAAAACATATATCACACATAAAAGACTTATAAGAGGGAGTTACACTTGTTGACCAACTTATGAATAATGTTATGATGCATCATAAGACATTTTTGAATGGATATGCTAAAATGGAGTGTCCAAGTTAGTGAGTGCCTTATGGTGAACTTATGGTAGGTGGAAGGAATATTTTATTTTTAGCCTATGGATTCATCTTAGGATTTGAGTGTTTGATTTTTAGTTAGATATTTGGGCACCAATTTTTGGGTGGTTTTAGCTCATAGTTTCATAATTACCATTTGATAGTTTCATATATTGCATCTCTTGTTTATTGGTGGTTGACATGGAGGTTTTGATAGTGATTTTTTTAGGTATTGTTATGCTACTAGAATCACTCTAGACCTCTAGTTAGTGACACTATTGTAAGGGATTAGGCTCTGCAAGTGTATTGTAACCTTTGATTACTAGATAATATGTTTTTGTGTATTGGAGTGTGGGATTTTTCTATTTATTTTTTTTCCATATATTAGTCATTGTGTTATGGTGTATTACTTTTGTGTTTATCTACTTGTAACTATGTGACTAGTTTAATTTTTGCACATATATCTTCTTATATATTAGTGTAAGAAGTGTAATCCGCATATCTTCTTCCTTTGATTTGGTACAAGAGTCTAATCACATCAGATTTTAGGTGTTAAGGAGAAGATTTTTTGTACTAATCTTTGATTGAGTGTGTGCTTGTACAAAAATATATATTGTTGTCAAAAAATGATAATCACAAGTATAAAAATGGAGTTCTTAGGTACAAAATTTATGCCTTGGAAGCTCAAGACGGATGATATTCTCATAGATAAAAACCTATGGGCTACAATAGTCAAATCCAAACCTATTTCTATGTCACAAAATATTGGGATAAAATGGTTAGAAAAGCAAAGGGTATTATTACACTCAATTTGGTGAACTTTGTATTGTTTAATATACATGAAGAAGCCAATTTTATGGATCTCTAGTAGAATTTGGGTAAAATTTATCAGGATAAATCTCTATAAAATAAAATTTTATATAGAAATAAGTTGTATACCTTTATAATGGAGGATGATTGTTTATTCTTTGAGAACCTAAATGCTTTCAACATGATTGTTACTAGTTGCACTCCATTAGAGTGTACATGGATGAGGAGGACGCTTGGATGAATTTGATATGTTCTTTTTCAAACTTGTGGGATCACTTGGTGATGGAAACCAGGAGTGCTACCTCTAAATTTAAAATGGATGAGATAGGTACATCATAACTTTCAAAGGAGATGTGAGAAAAATATTTGAATTAGCTAAGGATATTCTAATTTTTCATGGAAGAAAAAAAATAAATATAAGGAGGACAATAAGTGAGAGAGATTCTAGATTCAAATCCCATGGGAGATCCAAAAATCCTTGTAGAATGAAAATAAATTGTTAGAATTGAGATACAAGGAGAAGAAAAAGAAGAAGAGTGATTTTAATCATTCATCTAAAAATTCATCCTAGGATGGTGATTCCTTTATGATGGCCTTGGATACATATTTATTTAATGAAATGTGGTTGATAGAGTTTAGCTATGGATGATCTTCTAACTATGAAGGAGGCATTGGGTATAAATGATATTAATTTTTGGAGAGAGGCTATGGATGAGGAGATGGTTGATTTGAAGAAAAATAATACATGAGACTTAGTATCTTTTCCCAATGGGTATAGACCTATTGGATGCAAATGAGCATTCAAAATAAATATTTTCTCAAAGATAATAATTTTGATAAGTATAAGGTTAGATTATATATGAAGGGATACTCCTAGATTAAGAGAATTGATTATGGTGATATTTTCTCTCTATTTTTTGAGCTAACATCCATTAAAAAGAAAATCTTGAGGTTGAATAGATGGATTTGAAGAGAAATTTCCTTCATGGCCTGATTTTGGGGGAAGCAATGTATATGACATAGCTAGTTCACCATGTTGAAAAAGGTAAAGAAAAAATAGTTTGTAAGTTGAAGAGAATTTTTTATGGTCTTAGGCAATCATTTTAATGTGGGACCAAATTTTTTATTCATTTATGTTGGGATTAGAATTTATAAGATTTAAATTGAATCATTGCATCTATTATATGATAGAAAATGATCATTTCCTTGTTGTTGCACTATATGTTTATGAAATATTATTTTTGTTAATGGTGAGAACATAATTTGTTGATTGAAGTCTCAAATTTTAACATAGTTTGAGATGAAAGAATTAGGAGATACCCAATTCATTTTGGATGTGATTATCAAAAGAGATAGAGAAAATAAAAGCCTTTGTTTGGGCTAGAGAAAGTATATGAATTCAGTATTGAAGAGGTTCAACGTGATAAATTGTAGACCATTATGTGTTCCTATTTCAATGGAGATCAAGTTATGAGAAGAGTAGTGTCCATATTATCCTAGTGAGATGGAAGATATATCCCAAGAACCTTATGTTAGGGTCATTGTGAGCTTAATATATGTTATTTATTATACTAGACCAAACATCACCCAAGTAGTGGGAGTCTTGAGCCAATTCATGGATAATCTTGTATAAGTATATTGAGATGGAATGATGAGGGTCTTTAGATATTTGTGTGGTACCTCTAAGTACTCCATTTTTTTATCATGGTAATTCTATATGGGATTGACACTTAGTGACTCTTCATGGATTTGTAGATTCATATTGGGCTAGGGATGTTGATATTAGGAGATCCACCTGTGGATATATTTCACTATGGTGGTGCAATCATTTGGATGAATAAGAAAACAATTTCAACCACTTTTTTCACTATAGAAGTATATTACATGTAGATATTCAAATTTGTAAGGAATCCATTTAGCTTAAAAAGAAAAAAATAGATGTGGGGCTATCTTTAGGAGCTATTGTAGTTCTATGTGATAGTTAGAGTGTCAAATATAAAAAATAACCTAATATTTTATGTGAGAATGAAGCATATTGATATTCTATACCATTTATTTCATGATATGGTAGATCATGAGAAGGTGATACTAGAGAAAGTTGACACTTTGTAGAATGTAGATGTATTGATGAAGCTAGTGAGTATACAGTAGTTTAAGTTGGGCTAGTAGTCTACAGGCTTTAGCTCCTAATTATAGTTGATAGGTTGGTGACATATTTTCTCTTGAAAGGTTTCAACAAGTTAGATAATGTTAGGAAATGTTTCTTAACATTTCTCCTAATGCTAAGAATAAAATAATGTAATTTTTAGGGTATTAAATAGGAAAAAAACTAATTTCTAGGCTGGAAAGGTGGATTTTGACCAAAATAAATATTTTGGGTGTATATGTAGGAGTTTATGGTGAACTCCTCAACAACCCAGGATCACCTACAAGACAAAATAACTTCCACAAGAGAGAAAATGGTAGAAATATCATGCTATGATTATGGATGCAAGATTGCTAGGTTGAATATGATTAACAACTAGATTGAATAATTGTTAGATTATTGTTATAATGTACATATGATGCCTTGATTATATAGGCAACCTGTGTGATAATGTACCAACATTAAATGATTGTGTCACAATTAAATGACATGAGCCAACATTAAATAACCTAGGACACAAGCATTAAATAAAAACCAACTAGGTAAAATAATTAGCTACTAATGCTTAACTAGAAAGATTCCTTCCTAGGACCTAATGGACTTAGCATGTAAATAGGACCTAGATAGGTAAAACACCTAGGTGAAGCTTTGATACCATGTAGGATTTTATGGTGAGCTACTCAACACCTAGAATCACCTGCAAGACAAAATAACTTCCACAAGAGATAAATGGCAGTATCATGCTATGATTATGGATGCAAGATTGTTAGATTAAATATGATTGGCAACCAGATTGAATAGTTGTTAGACTGTTGTTACAATTTGCATATGATGCCTTGCTTATATAAGCAAGGTGTGATGATGTGCCAACATTAAATGACTATCATAATTAACTGGCTTGAGCCAACATTAAATAACCTAGAACACAAGCATTAAATAAAAGCCAACTAGATAAGATAAGTGACAACTAATGCTTACCTAGAAAGATGCCTTGCTAGGACCTAAGTGGACTTAACATGTAAATAGGACTTAGCATGTAAATAGGACTTAGAAAGGCAAAACACCTATTTACACCAACAACATAAACATTAGTTTGGTGCTTGGAATGTAAATCACTTTGAGTTATATAATTTATAAAAAGGGCCCAAATGACCTCTTAAATCAAAGCTATGGCTCCAAAAGTTAGGCCATCCACATTGGAAATATAAAAGTATATATCATGTAAGAGTTATAAAAGGGAGTTACGCTTACTAACAAAATTATGATGCATGTTATGATTTTTATAAGAACAAAAGTTAAACTATGTTACATATTGTAATAAAAAAGAGGTAATGTTAAATGAGGATTAAAGCTCTAATATAACGCAATATTATGTATGAGCATAAATGCATTTAACTTTAAATTGATCGTATGCCTTATAACTTACACAAATATGACTAGTAACAGTGGCACAACATGCCCTCTGATACCACGAGGAAGAGGGTGAGATTGGACCTCATGATCTCTTGCTTTCAACAAGATGCTTTAGCCAATCAAGCCAAGGCCCCCTCCCATATTATATTATAAATTATTTTAATTACAATATTTCATATTTTCTCTATTTCACATTTTAAATAGTCATGAATACCCATACAAATTAAAATTGGATCCAATATCATTAAAAGAAATGCATTCTATAATGTTGGACCACAACCCTTTAAATACAAAATAATATCATTATGAAATGTGACAATGAATAGAATCAAAAAGTGATATTTAACTATTTTATAGTCAAAATGAATAGAGTTAAAAAGATTCCATCAACAATACAATTAATTATGTTCGTCCAATAGCATACATCAAACTAATAAGACTATTCAAAATTATTATCCAATAGAATGATAGCTAAAGTAATTTTGATATTTTGAAACAAACTAGAGAAGAAATATACATTGGAAAATTTAGTCAAACTATTTTAATTGTGCTCTCTCATTAATTTATTTGTTTCTTTATCAAGATAACCATAGATTTTAAAAAGACCAAAAACCTTTTTCATAGTTATTTGTTGTTTTGTTGTTCTTATTAATTTATTTGTTCACTATATATTAAAATAATTTATGTTTGAAAAAATATTCAATTTCCATCATGAATCATATTACTTATTTTTGAAAAAATGTCTTACATATCACAAAAGGAAATTTGTGGTGAATACTTATGAATTGGTTTAACGACTTTATTTGTTGACATAGATGTTCATCTATATAAAATGTACCTTGTCCATGGTTTTTAAAAGATAATAGCTGTAACACACCAAAAGTAGGTCCCTCCATGTGTGGAGGGATTCACCATTAAACTATTAAAAAGCAAATTTCATATAGCAAAAAGAATTTGTAAACTACAAAATAAGTAGGAGAAATTCAAAGTTAGAATTATGATATACATTAATCGTTATTTTTTAAATAGAAAGAAAGAATGAAAGCTGCGAGTATGTATAGTTTTATATATATCAAATTGGTAACCAGAGTGATCTTTTTTTTCAAGTAAAAGTGATAATATAATACATCTAAATAATATCTTATTAGCACGTGTATTTTCAGGAGGTTCAAGGATTACATCAATAGAAAATTATATGTATGTTAATATGTTAGAGTGTGTGTTTGTGCATACAAATTCTAGTTGCATGTGGTTGTATTAAACAATTAACAATAAATGTTAAATAATGGAATGAAATAAACTTAGCCAAATCTAGATTTCTCCTTAAAGATATTAAGTATTATCTATAAATATTTGCATACAGATTTAAAACATAAAGCAATGCAAATGAAAAAAGAAAGTTGTCATCAAATTGACAAAAAACACTACAAATGGAAATAGAATGTTCCCATCGAGTTGTCAAATCAATAATAAGTGAGATTTTGGAGGCTTTTACCTAACATTTGGGAGGCTTTTACCATTAAATGACAGCTGGTTTATCATTAAATGGCAGCTGAAACTTATTTTCCGACAACTCAACAGTGGTTTGCAGGTGCGAGTCTTTTTTAGGCTCAAATCTCACACTATATGTAGCCTATCGACTAAATAAATAAATAAATAACCTATCACATTAAAAAAGATCTTAAGAATTCTTAAGACACTCCTAATCTTACTTATATTCTTTGTAAATTATTGTGTTTTAATTAAAATTTTCTGATCATATAAAATTGAAAAATACAGTCAAAATCAAAAACTATTCTAAAACTGTGAAAACTTCAGAATTATTCAGTTAGAGTACCTGCAATTCATTACGTACCAACTTGATTTTATATGCATGGAACCTAGTCTGGCAACTGAATAAATACATATAGATAAAATACCCATGTGCTGTTCAAAGCTACAGTTGTGATGTATTGAAAGTATTTTACTGTTGTTCACCTACTCCACTATGTCTTTTCCTCTGAAAACCAATTAGATGGCGATGGCTTTAAAGTTGATATGCACATATGACGGTGCAGGGTCTATTCTCTTTCGATCAAGTTAAAACCCCTCACATGCAGCCCGATTATAACAAGAGAACACTCCTCACCCACTTATTATCTCCATCTGAAAGTTTTTCTAAACTATTTTCTTCAGTGTTTCTTATGGATTATATAGAGTGTTGCAGAAGAATGAGAATTAAAGAGATTAGATGAGTCCCTAGGGGACACCCAGTTTTGAGGACATCAATTTGATTACAGTGGAGTTCTTGTTAAATTGAAGTCTGCAAATCTGGGTCCCCCCTGAGAATCATGCAGGCATTTGTCATATGGGTTGGTTGGATGTATGTTAAGGTAAAAGCTTCAACTCTATCCAGTTGCACTGTTCTGCAATAATTGTATGATCATGGGAAATAAAGCTCATGAAATGTTATTAGATGGTAAGCATTATTAAAGGATTATTGCTTCTTATTTCTTTTTTAACAGGAAAAAGTTCTGTTGCAGGAATGTGTTGTCAAGGGATCACAATAATGTATAGGATTTCGGAATCTTTTCAAAACTTTTTTTCTGGTTCATGATTCTATTTAAAAGTATTTATCTAATCAAAACTATTATTAGAATGTGTTGTCAAGAAACTACAACACGTCCATGAGAAATATGAAATAATAAGAATGTGTTGTCAAGAAACAACAACACGTCAATGAGAAATATGAAATAATAAGAATGAAATGTATTGAATGATTGAAGAAAGGAAAATAAAAGCTTAACTTGTGCTACCAATTTTTTTTTTTTGCTATATCCAAGTTATTCTAATGTCTGAATCAAATTTTAGTGTAAAAGGAAATTTTGTATTATTTTTCAATCAATCTATGCTGCAGTTTTTGTGAAGCACATATTCAGGCTGATATTTGTATGAAATTTAGTAATAAGAGAAGGGAAAGAGATATTATAATTCTGATACCATTTCCTTGCAGGCATTCTAAAACGTTGAACACTTAAGCACTAAGTCAATCTTTGTTCAAACCGTGAGGAGATGTTTTCTGTTTTAATTCACTTATATCTCATTGTTCAATGTTTTTGAATTGAGGACTCATATATTAATTTAAAGAGATAAAGGGTACCCATTATTCATAGGAAAACAAAAACAGGTAGAAAGGCATCATACACTTTCAAAGGTCGAATACAAGTCAATGACTGAAGAAAAAAACCATCACACTTTCAAAGAGAAGTGATATATCCATTTAAGATTAATGGGTCACAGCAATCTTACTAAAAACTGCATATTAAAAACTTTAAGCCCACAAAGGACATAGTTCTACATCTCATCACAAACAACAAAATGCACAATTTACGCCATTGGGAAAAGTGAAGCAACAAAAAGTGGTGGACCAAACATGGTCGTTCCACTTTTGTTCTTATGCATTTGTAATCTTTAGGTGAATAAATTATTGTGAGATGGGAGATGAGATAGGTAGTTGGGGAAGCTTGTTGCTGCCCAAACACTGCTTCCGTGTGGAGAGAACCTTCTAATTTAGGTGGCAAAAATATGGTGTTCAGAATCTGACCATAAGTTTAGATTTAGGTGATAACAAAAGATTACGTAAGTTAGAGGTAAAGATTAAAAAAAATTGATTGATAAATAAAAGAAAATTACATATAATATATAGATTTTGGAAGAATAAGTTGAAAAGGTAGGTTTTTAAAAAGAGTTGAGTGAGTCACAAATGAATAGGTTAAGGATTCAACATGAAGAGCAATTAAGTTAGGTGAATTCAACTTAATGTGAAGTGTTCATTATTGTTAAATCTATCTAAGTAAATAAAACGAATTATATAAGAAAACTTAGTATAAAAAGTGCAACACCTTCCATAAGTGCCACTTAGAAGAGATGAGAAATGGATCCTAGAAAAAAAGTCATATTAGGTACCCATAAACAATGATAATCCGCTAGAAGAGAGAGGATGAAGAACTCCCCAAAGAGAGAAAGAAAAGAGAGACTAGGGAGACCCTAAAAAGTGGTGCCTCAACAAAAAATGAAATGATGATATAGCTTAAGTTGAAGAAGATTCATGTGCTCCAAACCACATTCCTTTCCTTTGGAAGAATTAAAATCAATGGTGCATGTTGAAGCTCTTCCCAATCCCAAGATGAGGGAAGAAAATGCATGATGAGTATCTTTGATAATTGTGTCATGGTCTCTAAGTCAATGATGAGAGATGCCCAAATTAAATCAAGTATCTTAAGCCTAACTAAAGATGATGACAAGTCAAAGCATGGTGGAAATAGTAGTAGCACGAGAGCCAAAGAATATGTGACAACAACTATAATAGAACATTGAAGAGGAAACTCAAGTCCTCAAAGGTGTAATCTAGATATGTAAGGTAGGACTCATAAACTAGATAATCATGATCTACTAAAAATTCATTCCACTGAATTGACTCTAGGAAACATATATGATCCTACTAAATTGAATCAGTGGAAGCCCCATTAGAGGAAAAACTAAACTCAATGAAGGTAGTAGATGATGGTGAAGTCCCAATGTATGGCATTAGACTACACTATCCATCCATTGATATTGAGTCCACACTAGATGGTTGAGTATGAACAACAAATAAGATTGCAAGTGTTAGTGTAGAGGAATCCTTATCCTTAGGATGTTGACTTAGAGATTAAAAAAGATGAACCCTCTAAATCTGCAATAGTATTCATAGAAGCTAAAGAATCCAATAAATTCTCTACATGAGAAGAAGTATTAGGATAAGTCTATATGTCATCACAATGTTCACACTCTTCCTAATTAACAAGCACCTTAGCTGATTTATGATCATATGGTTGGAAAACATCAAGTGGAACAATATTACACATAAATATGATTCTCTAGGAATGGAAATACATCTAGATCTCCACATATCTCCCAAAATGTGACCCATAGGTCATAAGGGCCCTCAATGGGCATGGTGATCATCATGGTGTGGAGACTAGATATTAAATAGAATCACTTCAAAGCCATGTTCAATCTTTTCATCCTACAATTTCTTCCACCAAAAATAAGTGGGTTCAGGAACACATCTATATAGAATGGGAAAAATTTTAACCCATATAAAATGCTTCAAAAGGTCATGTCACTAGGACTTATAGTTCCAACTTATCTAGTTTGACTATAATAATATATCTTTTGATACTCATATTACCTCCTAAAATCAGATTAAGAAATCAAAACAACAATGCAAAGAAAGCCCATACCCCACCCAAAATAAATTAAAACTTTATTTTAGTTCATGGAGTAGAAAATATTTAAGTAAGAAAGCCCCTCAACAAATATAAAGTTTTGGCACTTTATCTCAATATGACTAGAGTGTATATGAGCAAAGGAGAGTTTCAAAATAAAAATTCAATCACCAAATTAAGATCATTTAACAAAATAAATATATTAAATTATAGAGCTTATGCAATATTGGAATGAGGATACATTGAAGGATTATCATAGTTGATGTAGCCATAGACAAAGGATCCTATAAAATATTATCTAACCATGCAATAAAAAAAAATTACACATTGTGTAATCAATAAATAAGGGAATTAATAATATATTCTTTATTCATTTGCAATTTACAAATAAATTGCATTCTAGCATGATGGTATCCAAACATGTTAGGCCACATTCATTTAAAATACACAAAAGCATGAATTTATAAAATATGAATGGCATTCCAATGAGATCCAATAATTCTAAGATAGACCAAAGTTAACTACCTTCTAATAATGATGAAAAATATATGTATAGTAACTTCTAGTGTTAGGAGTGATCTCAATTAGCCTCAAGGGGGTATAAATATTGATGCCAAGTGTAATGTGTAGTTAACCAAATGTGTGAAAAAATCGCCTCAAATGAATATGATGATGATAGATCAATGGATCTTGATGTGATTCATACCATAAGCTCTCCTAAATGCAATGTATCTTGAAATATGCTCATTTGTTGTTGCATGCTTCAAAAAGTTATTACAAAATATGATTTGTAAAATTTTATGTTTTCCTATTATTCCATGTAATTTTAAAAGTGAATTATACCTTTGTGATGATAAAAATATCCTAGAATGTGAATGTTATGTTGTAGGATCAATGTGAAACATGTATTTGCAATTGAAGGGTGGAATGTGTAAGCGTAGTGAAATGTGGTAGGGTCTATGGTGACTAGTTGATGATTAGAATGTGAATGAAAATATACCAAAAAAAAACAAGAGATTTCTTTTACACCTTGGGATGCTCCTACATCAAGAGCTCAAATAGAGTTTTTTGATATCTATAAGAAGTTGAGATTTTGATAATCTATGCAAAATTTATGTAAATTTTTGTAGAAGGTGCTTGAAGAGTTGAATAGTAACCACAATCAAATTTAGAGCCCCAACCAAAATCATCGCTAATTGAGCAACAAATGTCAACATAATTTAGAAAGTGAATCCAATTTTATGAAAATCTATTTAATTCAAAAAAGTTGTTAAACTTAGAAAATCTACCAACTTTGTATGAACCTCCTATATCCACTACCAAATTTAGAGGTCTTATATTGATGTGATGTTGATGAAAGTGACTATGTAGTGTAGAGTATCTATATATAAGTTGAGGGGCCATGTGTGCTAATGTGTAATGAAGAGGCATGAAGTGGCTTAAAGCTAAATAGGTATATGGCAAAAGTGACATGAGGGTAATAGGGTGACAATGGGACTTAAAGGGCATGAACTTTAGTAATGCATAGGCCTTTTGATAATTTTTCTTTTATTTCAAAAATTATGATTATGATTTTCTCTTTTGATCTTTTTAGAAATTTAAAAAAACTTTATGATTTTTTTAAAAGATATATTTTTTAATGTAATAAATTTTTAAAAAATAAATATTAAATTCAAAAAAACTCAAAAAATTAAAAGTGATTTTAAAAATAAATAAATCTTTTGAATCAAACCCTCAATTTTTTTTAAAATAGCTTTAGTTGCTTTGTTCCAAAATTAATGATTTTATAGTGAATTTTGGGGTTTTGACACCTTCAAGATACGTTAATGCAATATTTTTCAAGATGGAACCCACCAAATGTTAATAACCCTTATTCCTTAGAGGATATGAACCAACTACATAAACTAACCTCAATTTGATATCATGTAGGATTTAATGGGAATCCAAATAGTGTTAGGAAAAGTACCTACAAAACCCTTATCAATTAAATAAGGTCTTCATAACTATTGAATGTTGAAGGAATTTCCACATTAACCTTTTGAGGATATTAACACATTAATCAAATCTACATGAATTTCAGTAGCATTATGACATGTAAACAACACTTACAAAATAAAGAATAAGAGAGTTAGAAGGGAAATCAACCAAAAGAAAGATAACAATATAGATATGCCCTAGGGAAACTATTTTAGGAAAAAAAATCATCCTCCAAAGTATCAAACCAACATATTATTTAGAAACAATACATATGTTATAAAAAAAAATATCAAGTTCTTGCATTAAGGGAGATCAACATCCTCTTCTTCAAGTAAAAAATCAATAACATAACCTTATAAAAAATAATCTCTTATCTATCTCAATCCCTTAATATATACTCATTTGAAAGGCCTAAAAATCTACCATGAGGCATTACCATGGGTTTAAACAAGGCCCCAAAATACTATGGTAAAGATCCATGTGACCCACACTCTTTTTTTGTCATTTGCCACCTTTAGAAAGATTCTCTATGACATGTCATAGTAAGCATCATAGGTGGGTAAAGATTCTTAATCCACTTTTTAACCTCTCTCTTAATCATGCTCTTACGCATCATAATATCCCTTAAAATATATATTCTTTTACAAGTATATTTACATTTATAAATGCCGAAAAAATAAATTACATATGAAATAATGGCCAAGGCATAACGTGGAATGCCCCATTTCATTAGGAAACATAAAATAATGAATAATTAAATAACCCCAAACATTAGGACTTGCAAGGTCCATGACACACCTAATCCCAACAAATATAAGCCTAGATCTAGGTGAGTACAAAAGATTGCATAAGCTAGATGGAAAAAATAGACGATGTAGAATGCAAATACCATCTATAATCCAATATCAAGGATGTGAAAAATATTAAAAATGAATTGATAGATGAAAAATAAGACTTTCAAAGGTGTATATGTTCATCCCTCTAAATATAAGGGGGGCCATCAATGTTGATGCATCGCTTCACTATTTTTTCTTCCCATCATAAGGGGTCTAAGTGATGAGGGCACAGCCCGAGACACAGAAAATAACCCACAAACAAAAGAAATTTTATTATTCAGAAAATGGAGCTTCTTACATGCAGAGGATCTCAATCCCCAAGTTCTTCAACACATGCAAGTTACAGAAGCTATAGAATAACCCTTTCGCAATATGCGAGCTTGTCCCCAAAAAGTTACCCAAAAATATTAGAAACCCACCCATAAATAGAGCTCCTCTTTAGTTTGGAGCCAAAACAACATTAAAATTTGAGTTTAGGCGGTTTGGCACGAAAATTACAACTTGAAGTTCAAATTTCAAAAGAACATTTGCAATTGTATCTTCTAGAAAGTCTGCCAACTTCTTGGGGCCATAACTTTTGATCCGGGGCTTCGATTCATGAATGGTTTGAACCATTGGAAAGGTTTCAAAGTCAAAAATG
>VDFB02252616.1:69292500-69359480 GCA_007258455.2 Sequoia sempervirens
TGATACCACTTGATGAGGGCGCGGCCTGAGACCACGAGAAAATAACCACAAACAAAGAAATTTTATTATTGAGAAAATGGAGCTTCTTACATGCAGAGGATCTCAATCCCCAAGTTCTACAACACATGCAAGTTACAGAAAGCTATAGAATAACCCTTTTGCAATATGCGAGCTTGTCCCCAAAAGTTACCCAAAAATATTAGAAACCCGCCCATAAATAGAGCTCCTCTTAAGTTTGGAGCCAAAACAACATTAAAATTTGAGTTTAGGCGGTTTGGCACCGAAAATTACAACTTGAAGTTCAAATTTCAAAAAAACATTTGTAATTGTATCTTCTAGAAAGTGCGCCAACTTCCCGGGGCCATAACTTTTGATCTGAGGCTCCGATTCGCGAACCGTTTGAACCGTTGGAAAGGTTTCGAAGTCAAGAACGCGCTCAAAATATGCTACGCTGATTTCGGCAAGTTTCGGGGCCATTCCGGAAGCTCTAAGTGCCTCAAATCCAACTCGGAAGATTTTCAGGTGCAAATATGGGAAACTAAAACTGCAATATCTTTCAACCCGGGAATAGAAAATAAAAATCGTAAATTGGGAATTTCATTATGACGAAAAGGGTATCCAAAAATGTAAAAACATCAGAAAACTGAGAAACTTGAAATTTAACTATTTTTGGGTGATGCAAGATTGCCCTTACACCACTGGATGCTCCTGCATCACTAAGTCAACTACTCACTTATGCTTTACATCATAAACTAAGGATAATTATTTTTTATGTGGACCAAGTTGCTATAACTTAATCTAATTGCAATGAATTCCTCTAATCAATAATCAAAACTACCTTTCTATAGTGGATTTTAACCATGTATTTAATTGGTGATTGATTCCATTATTGGTACATTTGAGTATTTTAGTCAAACAATGTGAAATTAGTCAAGTGGGTTAGTTACCCAATGAATATTTTAGAATGAAATAACTCAACTGACTTATCTTTTCTTCTTTTTAAGTGCTTGGGAAATAGACAATGTGTTTGAACTGAGCTAAATGAATTAGGCTAGTAGAGGATGAGTGAAGATTACCACATTGGATAGGTTGTGTTGGGCCAAAATTTTATCAATTTGTTGCTTGAATCTCAAGGTTCAATATCTCAATGGCTATTTTTTGGTATGGTATTTCTCTACTTTCATCTAGTAGATATGATCTTCTTATCATGAGGTTATCGTGTTTATATTTGACTCAATGAAGGATGGAAATTTTTGTAACATGCCCAAAGTTTTCCCTATTCTTTTCACATAAGTTTTAACCCATTTAAGTGAAAAGACCAAGTTCACCAACACATAAAAATATTTTTTTCCAATTCAACAATATAGATGCAAATTTTAAATAAACCCATTTCAAATTTCATTGTACTAATAAAGTAACATTACATAATCCTGAGTAATGAATTCATCTTTCAAATACAATTTACATATAGATGCATGATCATAATTACAAAGCATAGCTTACAAGAGCTTACATGCCTTTCAAGAGCTAAATGGATCAAGAGTACAATTGGTCAAGATGTCCCCTGCTGGAGCATACATTCTCATTTTTCCGTGTTTCACAAGTCTTAGCTGCCAACTGCATGAGGGAGAGCATTTAACCCAAGTGCTTTTCCTCCAACCACAAACTTTAGCAATCCCCCGCACATCTTCCTAACTGATAAGATGGCCCTAACCTTCAACAAAGAGATTGGTATGGAAACCCTATACTATAAGCCTAATCGAGTGTCCACCTGACTCAGCCCCTGTCACAATACTGGGCTCTCCAAATCATGGGCATCATTGTGCTCTACCAATAGAGGCCTCATACAGAGTATAATAATATGTCAACATCTGTAACAACCGATCTCGCTCGGCACGAAGACTGTCACGCTCTGTCCTAAGACTGTCCCTCTTAGTGCTAACAGCCTGCAACTATGTCTCTACAACTAGATGGTGCCCAATCTTTGTATCTCTCTTCATCCTGAAGCCCTCTCTCTCTTGTCAATTTGTGTATTGCTCTGTAGTGAGAGTGACAATCTATTCCTTTGTGGCATGTCACCATAATACCTCAACATCCCTCGCAACCATCATCTGCAATAACTATGCACCTCCATCCCTAGGTTGTGGAGGAGGACCTAGAACCTGTCCCTGATCCTACATCTGATCACCTTGGCACCATCCTATCGAGCCCTACCAAGTTTCTCTACTAAAATCTCAATACGTTGTCTCTCTCCTCGGTGTCTTACGATGCATGCTCTTCCCACTGTGGGATCACTACCAAGATCTATGAATCTCTAAGGAAGGCGTCATGCCCACCAATGATCATAATCAGGAGTAGTACCCAGATCCACTAAGCCCATTGGCCAACCCCATCCGATTGTAGCAAGAGCTTTGAACGTAGCAATAGCAACATCTCAATCAGCTTGCAAACCCTAGACACTGACCTCTCTGGTGGTCCGACCAAACCGAGCCTCATAAGCATCTAGAAA
Source organism: Sequoia sempervirens (assembly GCA_007258455.2). Taxonomy (NCBI): domain Eukaryota; kingdom Viridiplantae; phylum Streptophyta; class Pinopsida; order Cupressales; family Cupressaceae; genus Sequoia; species Sequoia sempervirens. The sequence continues at coordinate 69,295,010 of VDFB02252616.1, forward strand.
TCAACCCTGTCTCTCTCCAAACTACCTACAAACAAGGTTGTTAGGAAGATATCTCTCAAAAAGAGAGTGTGTGCGACCAATCAACCATCTAGTCTGTCTGCAATATACCAACTACTCCTGATCATCAGGACACACCTCACAGTCCATATATATGGTCTCTATACAAAACCTAGCATGTCATCAAATACACAGCGCCAGTAGGAAAGTTGTACAGGCAATGTATAATGCAAAAAATCTCCATAGCAATAAGAATATGGATCTTCGGTAGTACGATCTAGTATACCATCTGGTCTCTTGAGTCATTGAGATATGCTCCCAGTCCCATACATGAAGAAGAGAAACATTGGCGGAAATAGATTTCCCACCACGATATGCAAACTCATGCATATCTATGTATAGGTGGGTAAGAAGACATGGACCCCATGTGTATCTAGTCCCATGCTCGAACATCTACTTGATGCATATACCCCATCCCATAGGAAACTGATGGCCTCTCCTATCGGGAACAACAAGCCTCAACACCAAACCATAGAGAACAAGAGAAATGAGATCCGCACTGCCAACAAAATTTGATAAAACAATCTCTAACTCTCAAACCTCCAGACATCTCACACCAAGAATGTGGCACATAGCACGAGTTCCCCATCAAACAAAGTATGTAATGAGCTCTCCATGAATGGGTATGTGGAGGATCCTCCACACATCCTCAAGAGTGATGGTGGCATCCCCAATAGGTAAGTGAAATGAAGAGGTCTCTGAGTGCCACCTCTGCGCGAGTGCATTCATCATCGCACTATGATATCTAATGGTGGGCATGTAACAAATATACCACAACTCGACAACATCTAGAAAATCTCGCTCTAGCTTATGAAACTCGATGATCAAGCCAAACAAACCACATGATCATCACTCCCTTAACTTGAGTGGATTAAGGACCACCTGTAATCATTCAACCCACAATGTTAAGGATTCGCTAAGAAAACACAAAACGGGCCTAAAAATGATAAACAAATTGACTTAAGGTTTTCAAAGGTCAAAAGTGAAGCATTTTTAGCAAAAGTGATGAAATTTTAACAAAAGCGATGAAAAAAGGAAAAAGTGATGAATTCATTGTCAAAAGCGATGAAACATTTCAAAAGCACAAAAATCAAAAGAAAAGAAGTTTTTTAAAGGCACAAAATTACAACAAGAGCGAGCAAAACGAAGCAATAAAGTCAAAGGCAAAAAAGTAAGCCAAAAGTGAATTTTAAATGCGCAAAATTAGGTCAAAAGTGCAAAATGAGAGCAAGTGCGCAAGGAAATATTAAGAGTGACCAAATTACAAGAGAAAAAGCACCAAAATCCTAAAACTTACGCTATTGACTAATTTGACTTTGTGCATTAATTACAAAAACATGGAAAGATGAAAATGAAAATCGAAAGGGTACATACTAGGGCACCAACCCCTACAGGCTATCCAAACTATCGAACTGTGCTCGCATGATGTGGGGCTCCTCGAATCCTTGCCATAGCTCCTCAACAACTGACAAAATGAGAAAACCAGAGGCAAAATTCTCTATAGGCTCAAAGTGCAAATGAGGATAATTAAGCCCTAATCAACTATTTTAACCCTGAAAAACCCTAATTTTTACTTATTAAACCTTCCTAAGTTAAAATTAGGACCTCCTAGGAACATTTGAACGAGCACTGAAAGACCTATAGACTTAATTTTTCGCCCTCTACGCATCTAAATTGAAATAAAAAAATTGTTGTGAGGTTGACCTCAAATTTAACATTTTTGGTCAACCTCTCGAGGGGGTAGCCCAGAGTCCTACCATTATTCTGCTGACTGTTGAGGCATAGTGGGGCATATAAAAATTTTCAAAACTTGATCTTAACATCAAATCTTTGAAACAAAGTTAACAAATACTTTGTCTCAAACAGGGGCAAAATGTAAACATGTAAAATTGACCTAACGCTTATCACACAACCTAAATGACATTTTCGCATCATCGACATCATTATCTTCAAATATCACTGTATTTCACATCAAAAGCACCTAAAACCCTAATTTCCTCTATTAATTGAATAATATGACATTATTTATTAATTCACTTTTTCATCATTTTTGACAAATTAAATAAATTTTATTTATTTAATAAAATCCTGAAACCCTAATTTCTACTATTAATTGAATAATACGACATTATTTAATTAATTCACTTTTTCATCAAATTGGACCAATTAAATAAATTTTGTTTTATTTATTAAAGTCCTAATTTAACTTTATTCTTCTTGATTAATTAAATAATGTCAATTATTTAATTATGTCGCTAATTCACTTTATTCCCCTAAGTCAATTAAATTATTAAAAACATAATAATTTAATTATGTCACTTTCCCCCAAATTTGAATAAATGAGCTATTCAAAACATCATCAAAAAGATCAAATCAAACAAATTATACAACTTTATTTGCAAAAGTCAAACTTGATTTGCACGTTCAACTCCAAAAAGATTAATTAAATAAATCAATTAATTAATTATCCTCACCCACTTTCGTGATTGAGCAAATTATGAATCACTGATTGCTCAATCTATTTCCTAACTGATCAATCTATATTCCTGGTAGATCAATCTATTTCCTGGTTGATCAATTTATTTCCTGATTGATCAATCTATATCCCTAACAAATCAATCTATTCCTTAATCACACTAATTATGTAATCAATTTGCACAGATTATGCCCATCTAAATCCTCTCAACATCTTTTGACCATCGATCAAGCTATTCTACTACGCAATCTTGATCGTCCATTTCAAATCACAATTTCTATATAACAAACCTCTTTCCTCACAAAAAAGGATCGGAGAATCAACAAAATTTATGCAACGAAGTAATGCCAAGACCTTAATTGACATTGAAAAAGCTTCAACACATCTTCAATCAACAACATACACAAATTCTTCAAAACTCTCGCACACAAAAATGGAGGCTTCGCGTTGATACGAACAACCCAACATCTTCACAAACACACTCCAACATGGGATGGTAAACTTTCCTTTGTTTTTGAATTCGTTATGATATCGCACCTGATTTCATTATTTGTTTTCAATAGCTTAGAAAACTTCATTTCATGAGTAATGGGCATAGATCTTGATTGTTTTATTTTTATTTAGATTAGTTTCTATTCAATGCAATTATCTTGTTTATACTTGCAGTGGGATCAAAATACATGGAATCTCATTTAGAAATATATAAAGACACTTGCACATCTACTGATTTTTTCTAGAAAGGTGAATATCTATGGTATAAGGATAGGCTAAATCTAGTGGGGGAAATTGAGCCTTAAAATAAATTGTGATGGAGCTTCATGCATCTCCTATTAGTGGACACTATGGCTTCTTAAAGACATATCATAGGATCAAAAAAGAACTTTCTAGGAAAGATTCAAAGGAAATGTACAAATATTTACAACAAAATATTTTATATATTAAAATAGGGGGTAAAATGATCAAAATTTTAGGCCTTCTACAACCCTTATCCATTCCTATCTAGTGATGTGAAAAATTTTCCATTGTTGGTGTAAATGCGTATTTTACCTATTTAGTTAATTAGTGGGTCATGTTTACATGTTAAGTTTACTTCTAGGTCCTATGAGGGAATCTTTCTAGATGGTATTAGTTGTCATTTATCATGTAATTTAATGCTTTTTTCCTAAGTCATTTAATATTGTTGAGGTAGTTGTCTCATTATACAAGATTAAGGCACATGTTAAGATCTTGTCTAATCATATCTCACAACTTGTCTTTATAAGCAAGGCATCATATATACATCAATTATTTAATTAGGAAATATTTCATCCATAATCATAGCATGATATTCTTGTCATTTCTCTCTCGTGAAATTTTTTTGTCCTGCAGGTGATCCTGGGGTGTTGGGAGTTCACCATAACTCCTACATGGTATCAGAGCTCCAATGTTGTAGACTTCTTCCTAAATTTGTGGGACTCGTCTTGGCTTGAATATTTTGTTGGGTATGATTGGGGGTTTTAAAAACCTTTTGATTGAATCCAGAATGTCAAAGAAAGTCAATTTTTCCTTTCATTTCATTAAATTTTGTTATATTTTGTAAGATCTACAAGGATTTCAAGTTGGGTAAAAGTTACCAGATCTAGGAGGTAGTTGAATTTTTAGAGCACTTTGGTCCAAAACAAACCCTTCCATCACATTTAAAAGGCTTGAAAACCTTAAGATCGATTATCAAATCATCAAAAATAGACATTTTATCTTGAGGGTGTTAGACAAATTTTTTGACATGTAAGCATATTTGTACGATCGTACAGATCTGTGCCCATCTGTTTCATATGATAGTCATTGATCGTAGTAGTCGAGTCAATAGTACAAAGCATATTCTTTGACATTTTTTATTCCTATGTACTTGGTCTTACATCATCATTGTATTTGTTGAATTGTAAGAATTCATCAATTTCCATATTTGTCATATCCGTATGGTATGAAATTTTTTTGTGTTAAAATTTTAATTTAAAATCAACTGGTAGTTTTGTCATTTGGTTCTTAACCCATGGTCATGAGGCTTTAAGGCTTGTACAACACTTTTCTACGAGGGCTTATATCCCAGGCGGCACGACCTTTAGCTCGTCGCCCTACCACCAACAACACACAAGAGTTGTCGCTCCACCACCACCATTAAGCAATGTTATTTTTTTAAAATTGAGTGCTAATAGCCGATCACATGGCTACTTGGGGGCTTAAGGTCCAATGGCCCAAATTTTTACCCCTAATGCCATAACTTTCTACCACAATGTCGAATTTTCAAAAATGATATATCATCAAAAAGCTAGCTTTTGTGTACATTGTAGTGGTGAAGGTTATTTTTCCAGATTCTTTTGTTTGGTGCCAACATTTGTTGTTGAAGTCATATCTCCAGTTTTGGCTCTCAAGCTCATAATTTTTTGCCACAATCTATATTTTTTGTGATTCTTGCGACGTTGAAAATGTATTGAGGAGCTCTATGAAGCCATCCATGCTCTTTTTTCAAGTTCATCCCTAAGTATATTTTCTTCATATTTATTCCTATTCACATTCTAGTTGATCGCTTGGACATATTTTCACTTGGGAAGGTGCAATTTTGATCCTTGCACTTCATTTTAGTTCTAGAACAATGTTCTATCTCATGTTTCTTCATTTAGAAATGAGATTTTTTTAGTGTTCCTTGGCATTGGGACAGTTGTCTCTTTATCATGATTCCAAAGTTGCTCCAACAATCGAGAGTTTCCAGTGTTTCAAGCATCAAAATCATCTATCATTTGTTGCTTGGATTAAGATTCCAGTGTCACTCCACCAGTGTGCTTCTAGTGTTTCTTTGCAACAAGTTATCTCATTAGCGGGGTTGCATGGTGTCTCTCCTCTCTTATGGAAGAGTCTGTTTCCTCACATGGGGTTTTGTCCTCATTTTTTATGGAGAGTATTATTGTATTTCATCTCTCTTTTAAAGACGATTTTCATCCCATAGGGTTTTCTCCTTTTTTCTATTTGTGAGAGATGCATTTGCATTTGTACATAGGTACCTAAATGACCTCATAGCTAGGATCCATCCTTGCATCTTTGCATCATTTGCATAATGATCTACTCCCTAAGTTGCACTTAAGGGGGGTGTTGGTGTAAATAGGTATTTTACCTATTTAGTTAATTAGTGGTTCCTACTTACATGTTAAATTTGCTTAGGTCTTAGGAGGGAATCTTTCTAGATGGTGTTAGTTGTCATCTTATCATGGCACTTAATGCTTGTCTTAAGTCATTTAATATTATTGAGGTAGTTGTCTCATTGTACAGGATTAAGACACATGTCAAGATCTTATCTAATCCTATCTCACAACTTGCCTTTATAAGCAAGGCATCATATTCACATAAATTATTTAATTTGGCAATCTTGCATCCATAATCATAGCATGGCATGATATTCTTGCCATTTCTCTCTTATGAAAGTTATTTTTTTCTTGCAGGTGATCTTGGGATGTTGGGAGTTCACCATTAACTCCTACATCCATGTATTTTATCATGTTGCCAAAGTCAAAAATGGAAATGACATTATGGTAGTGGTAGTATGAAAGTAAGTGTTATATCACCATTTTGCTAATGAAAAAGATTGAACCCATTGGGGTAATTTTTTTAAAAAAATTTAAAAAAGATAGTCCTTCAAACATATTTTTAATTATTAAATTACCATTAATTTGGGGGTGCTAAAAAGAACTATCTTGTAGTTGAGTACCCAAAAAAGAGAACATATCCTCATTTACGGCGCTCTATGGGTACCATCCACCATCTATTACATTATTCTTAAAAGTATATCAAAGGATTCATGCTATGGGGAATGATCATATTCAACATCAACAAGTATTATCCAATCTCAAAGGAAACCTATGGCACAAAATGAAATCAAACAACATGTTGGTTAACATAGAAATGAAAAACATTTTTAAGTATAAGATTGTATACGTTTTAGGCTATAGTTGTATAATTTCTTAATTCTAAAGAAGTGCAAAGAAAACAAATTGACGTCCAAATAATGTGGTCCTTAAAAGGTTTTCCAAAATATTGATAGTGTGGCATACAATTGGAGTTGTCTCAATCCATATGAATACATCTAATATTTCGTTGATCTTGTTTGAAGAAGGTAATTGATGATAAGATTTCTAATTATATAGTGTTAACAAAACTAAAAAAAAAATCATTTTGAATCTTTAAATTATTTAGGCAAGAATTAAGAGGTTATGGACTAACGTGGATGTTTCAATTGTTCTATTACCACTTATAGTTTATGGTAACAGAATATATATATATATGGTCACTAGTTGGACATACACACTTCCAAGTCCCAAACATATTTATACTAAATTTTCAATTAGATATGCGATCTGCTTGTATGCATTAGTGCACCTTGTCATAATGAATCTCGATCACTTAATCCCTGTTTTCACAACAACACTCGGTTTGCTATCAATTTGAATTGTTAAATTATGATCTTTCACAGTATAGAATTTTCTAATGAAAGAGAGTTACCATGAATATATACTCTTCATACAGGCCAAAAAGTTTCAAAAATTATATTAATAGAAAACCTAAAAGAACATGAAAGTATTACAAAGTAACAAAATCCAAATGAACCATAAGGAAAACCCTTTTTTCTGGGATGAAATTCCATGTCCAACATATATGACCAAGTATTTAAAGCATAGAAGATATTGGTTCGGACAAACTAGTAAAAACTAGCATAAAGTAAAGATCAGAATTATGACTATGGAAACAATGATCATCAAGGGCATAGCCTCTCTTCATGAGCACGTAACAATTGAAACACAACCATAGGAAAGAAATTTCTTTGGTTTGTTAATGGGACTTTTGTTAGAACTTTGTGTTTCTATTTCCACGAACAGTTTCTCCCTAGAACCAATAGAGCACCAGAGAACTTAATCTATGAATTTTGTTCCCCATGAAAAATGAGATGCTCGAGATGAAATTTGTAGAGGGTTTCTCACGCTTGTGGACATGCACTAATGATATCATATATCTGAAAATTGGCTCAAGACAAACATCTTTGAAATCCTCTATGTTAGGGAAATCAATCCTTGAAAGGAAAAGGAGCATCTGAGCAGTTTGGGGGATTGTTTACAGTGGCAGAACCTACGGCTTGTAGATCAAGAGCATCTAAGCAGCCTAAGGGGTTGGTTTTTGTGATAGATCCAGCTGCTTGAAGCTAGTCTTGCCACTGTATAACCATCAAATTCAGATTTTTGGCTCTTGTATGATCTCTTCTCCACTGCATGTACTTTTGAGGAAACTTCAAGAATGTTAAAGGGTGAAGCAATGGCAGAAGTTTTCTCAAAGAATAATTTTCTTATACATGTGCTACTGATATGGTATTTCGTATTGGGTGGTGGCTAAATCATCTTGACCAAAGGTTTGATCTATTACTTCAATGCACTTCTTCACATTAACACGTTGGCCCCAAGAGACACTGTGATCCAAAACTTATTTGGTGATGGAAACAACATTATTGTAAATTGAATGCCTACCATAAGTTTCAAAAGGATCAAAAGAAATATAAAGAAAGATCAAAGTTGTTGAACTACTTCGCCATGTACAAATCTTCATCATTCTTATGAATTGTACTTCCAAAGGTGGTGAGTGAATCAAGGGGTATTGAGTGTCATTCAAATTGTTGCTTGGAAGTTGTAAAGGAGGGGATTTTCTACCCTCAAGACGACAGAGTCTTGAGGAGCAAATAGTCTTCAATTATCTTAAAGATCAAAGTTCAAGTGATGGGATAAATAATAAAGAATATCTATACAATTTAATCAAATTAATGATAAGCTACAAATGACTAGAATAATGAAATCACTTAATTACAAGAGTGAATGAACGAATTAAAATCTCTAGTATACAGAAATGGAAAGAACATAAACTACAAACTTTACCCTTTAGAGGATTAGCTCTCGGTCATGGACAACAACGCACCGCAGGGTCAATGTATGTGCCTCGTGATGTCATCTTTGATGAAACAAACAATAAGATCCAAGAATTTGAAATATCCAGCTTGCTAAACCTATTCATCTACACACAAATAGAACGAGAAAAAAGTTGGGGGTTGTTTTGGGGCTTGCCTTAGTCAAACCTTCATTTTGAGGTTCCCACCTCCACGAAAAACTAGATAGGATTAAGATAGATAAAATGCATGAAATAAATGACGTGTGATAAAAACAAACCCTACAAAGGAGGAGAACCCCTATCATGAATGACATAGACATGTGATAGAAACAAACTCCGTAAGGAGGAGAACCCCTATCACGAATATAATAGACAAGATCAAAGAGATGAGATAAGATAACAAGAGAGCATTACCAAAAGCTCATGGCTCCCCTCTTGGATTGATAAGTGTGACATATTTGCATGCAAGAGAAGCCGTGACTGTTGCTTGAGAGAGAAATCTAGCACAGCTTCACTGTTAGAATGTGAAAGTAAAAGAGAGCAAGAAGATAGAAGAATAGATATGAAAATGAGAGTGAAAATGAAGTTTTGTGAGTCTGCATGGATGGGAGGAGCCGTTACACATGCTTCCTTTCTGCTATGATGTGTGTCATAGGCAAGGGATATAGAATATTCGCATTTGAATTTCAAAAACTTCGGGGACACTAGCGCATCACGGAGACATCTATGCATCGCGCAAGTGTCCAAGTTAGGCATTCAAGCTAGTAGTGCTTCATCATTGTTTCCTATAAAGTCAGAATCATGAAATTACAACTTATAAGTTTTTGTAATTAATGTGGTGGGCCTAAATGCATAAGTGTGAAATTACCACAGGGTGTAATTTTACAACACTATAGTTTGTACCCACTTTAGTGAGTTTATTTTAGGAAAATTCAGCTACACTAAAGTAGTTGAGAAGACATAAATGTTGGTTTAGAAATTTTGACAATTTTGCAAAAAAGAATACTGTATCGACTGCAGAGATCGAGCAGAAAAATACTAAAAATTCCCCCAGTGTTCAAGCCCAATGAGAAACAACATCATTTGACATGGAATTTGACTTTGCAAAACTCAAAATCGGGTCAATGTCAAAATCGAAAGAAACTACCACGGTGAGAAGAATGCTTAAGAAAATTTTCAATGAATTGGAAGAAAAATTCGATGAAGAAGTGATTATACACCCTCTCTTGTTTTTGCCCCTATCCAAGTGGGTGAAAATAGGAAGGTGCAAAAGGGAAATTTTCCATGAAAAATGGGCAAAAATTGCTCTATATACGTCTCGTGTGGGCCCATGGAAGGTCATTTTCACTATTCATTGTGAGGATTTTGTTGACTTTTTGAGAGAGTTTTCAACAAAATGCCTTGTAGATGAGATCTTCAGCTACCTAGGATCGAATAGTTGTGGTCCACAATGGAGAGGGGCAAGCCACTAGATGAGGTATGAGGAAATTTTTCCCTTATATTGTCATTCTTGTGCCTTTTTTAGCCGTAGAAAAATCACAAGCAATGCAGGCATCCAGCCAATGTGATGTTGTCTAACGAACATGCTAGCATCTCATTAGCGTGTTAGGGTCCATCAATCGTGCTAGCGTCTGACCTACATGCTATCGTCAATCAATGAGGCCTCAGGTGACAGCATTCTGCACAAACATCTATGTAGCGTGCTATTGTCTTAGAGTCAAGAGAAAAAAATTATATGATGTAAAGTAGAGATAGAAATCCCTGACATAGTGTTTTTATGGTTTTGCAAGAGTTGTGCAAGATCCACAAGCATGATGGAGGTGTGATTCTAACATTGTTGAGAAGCTTCAGCTAGGAGATCACCACTGATGACTACAATTTTTTGTAGTGGGTTGAGTTGTGGTGGGTATACACCATGTCCAAGATCCACTTCCATGTGTCGATGTTGATGGCACTGATGGAGAGGTGGGATGTCGGTACCTCATTGTTTCATCTCCCTATAGGGGAGATAGCTGTCACTCTCTAAGATGTCTACCACATCCTCTAACTTCCCATTCGAGGAGAGCGGGTGGCATATGAGGAGGGGCACTTGGCCCAAGACGTGCAGGCGGTGTAGTAGTAATGTATTGATCATTTCATTCTTGAGGATACCACCGACCACATTTATATCAGGTGGTTGGAGCAAGGTCACATGGAAGTGTCACTAGTACGTCATGTCATGATTATGATGGTGGCACTATGCATCGTCATTAATGGGCGAGGCTCTCACCTTCACAGGGGCCTTGTCCATTGTATTAGATCAATGGAGGAGAGGAGGATCATCTATGCCTAGGGTCAAAACATGATTTCTCATTTGTACCACGACTTCAGGTGCTATGTACATTATGGGTACCATAGCATCACCGCTTGCATGCTTCTACAGGTGTGGGAATTCGAGCGCATCACCTGCACATGGCCAAACAAGTATCCCCGAGGCCTAGGGCAGGGTGACCCTCATGCTCATGCATACCCATTGGTGCATGACTCACACTTCAAAGATCTATGTTTTTGGGAAATATTTTTGATAGATTGAGTAGCAAGGACATTCTCTAGAGGTCATCTAGGCATATAGGGACCCAACCATCAAACAAGAGATGGCTACGGAGAATGCAATGAGATAGACTATTGACTGATCATTCAGATCATATTATTGTATCATATTATTGGCACCGGGTTGCACGATAGTTCGGTCAGGTGCAGGTCATACCACCAATCATGCCCATGTACATACAATCGCACAGGAGTGCGACCCAAGCAAGGGATCTTTCTCATCCTACCATTATTGACCTCGCACTAAATGGAAATGATGGGGAGGATGATGACCTTTTAAAGGCCCTAACAACCAATGATGTTGATATGCCAGTTGGCTTTTCCAACTAGTGGCAGATAGTAAGTACTACCTTGATTTTCCTAGCAAATTCCCCCATGGGTGATGCTGGTGCTCAAGGGTCTGAGGGCGCGGCGGTAGGGAGTGCCAAGGAATAGGAAAATATGGCAATAGGAAAAGCGAAGGAGAGACTGAGGTAGCAATGATGAGTAGCATCATCAGTATGCGCTCCTACAATCACAATCACACCACCTAGCATCTAATCGTTTGTGCCACCTACGACTACTAAAAGGTCGAGCATCACATCTAGCAATGGTGCTCCACCCCTAAATCCACACTAATAGGCTAGGGACCTAGGTACAAATTTGATTTGGTATACATTTCATTTAATTTATTTCATTATACACTCCAATATATCTGTTTTGATGATGCAGTGTTGATATTGTCCACTTTTTCTATGGTTGCAATGTTCACACAAGAATGTCTTAACTTCTTCAGTTGATGCATATCAGAGGCAGTCCTAGCTATCCAAATCTAGTAGTAGGTCCTTGATGCATACAAAGCACCCACATCAGGTTATCATGCCCAACTATTTGAGCCTCTAGTGTGTCTGAAGATGGCCTACAAGGAGAGTCAAGTGGAGGTGGTGTAGTGTGTCTTGGAGTGTCTGTGATGATCGAGCAACGAGATCAGAGGGGTGTGGATCCCCTCTCTATGCTCACTAAGAGATACCAAGCCGTGATGTGAGCCAAGAGTGTCAAATAGGCACGTGACGCTATGTAGAGCCAAGTCAATGACCTTAGGAGGCAGTTGGAGGCTGCAATGATAGAACCCACTGATCTCCAGCATCCTTAGGTGTAGCAATGAGAGATGAGTTGGCAGCAGCACACCAACGGGGACACATTCACAGAGCATATCACACCACTCAAAGAATAGATGGGAGAGTTGTGCGAGGAGCTACAAGTACTTCGGTCACATAGCATATTCGTGTCCCAATCACACCAATCGCATTCACACACCTCTATCTAGCAGCTTCCTCCACCATCATCAACCACCAGGGGTGTGGCTAGGGCTCTAGGAGCCATGCCTCTTGTGGCTAGAGGAAATTTTGTTATTGTATCATATTACCATTGTATAGCATTTTGGATGTACAGATTCATATACAGACACCACATTTTGGATGTATATATATGATGTTTTGGATCGGCACCATGTGTTTTTATGTGTATGCTTTCTTTTCATGTATGATTATGCTATGGGTGTATGCTTAGGTTAGATGTTATCATGATCTAATCAAACACACATTGGATGTATGCTTAACTAAATACAATGATGATCTAATTGATGTCTAATAATATAGATAGAATGTATGATGTAGAATGTATGGATAAAATAATTAATCAAACACAATGCAGTTATACATAGCATAAAAATAAAATGTTCACATGTATATATAATTCATAATTTAAGAAATTAACTATATACACATGTTTACATCATAACATGAATTAAAAAGATAATGTGTTAATGAAGAAATGTCATAGCATAATGAATTGCAACCCCTAAAAAGGAGTGAGCATCATGCACATGCCACATAGGCTTTATGCATAGTATTTGTGAAGATGCATTGCATTGACTAGTCCTTTTAGAGGAGTACCATCCATAGATGACAATCCATATGCACTAGAACCATGCATGGAGGTGTTTATGTAAGGACCTAACCAATTAAGGTTGAACTTCTCCTTTTGACCACATGGCACATTTGCATTTCTTTGGTTGGAGAACGATATCACCTACTTTAAAGGTACAAGAAAGAACACCTTGATTATAATGTTTAGAGATATATTTTTTGTAAGCCTAAAGATGACCAAGGGCCTATGATCGGTGCTCATCGAGCTACTCAAGTTGATTCATACATTTAGCATGGTAAATGTTATCATCAATTAACCCTTTAAGAGAAACTCACAAAGATGGAATATCAAACTCTAAAGGAATAATAGCCTCAGCACCATACACAAAGTTATAGAGGCTTGTTCCAGTAGCTGTTCAAACACTCATGTGATAGACCCATAAGGCATAAGTCAATTGAGTATGTCAGTCTTTACCGTGTTCACTATTTTTCAAAGAATTAGTTTGAGTTTTACTAGACGCTTTTGCTTGGCCATTTGATTGAGGGTAGTAGGGTGTAGATAATCGATGTTGAATGTGAAATGTTTCTGAGAATTGTTTTACCTCTTTGGCTTTAAATGAAGTACCATTGTCATAAAAAAAGGTAGAAGGAAATCCAAAGTGAGCAATGATATTATTCAAAAGAAATCTAGATAGATCGCTTCAACGTTAGTGGATCAAAGTGGAATAGCTTCAACCCATTTCGTAAAGTAATTGTTGAAATATGAAGTCAATTTTATTGTTATTCTAGTAGTGACAGATATAGTCGACATTGATATCTTGCTAGTGCTTCAAGTACACACATGACACGACCGAAGGCCTACTCTACAACCGTAGGTTGTAATCTTCTACTAAAATTTGAAATGACGAGGGGTCCCAGGGCGCTGTCATAGCCCCCCTGGACACCGAATGGCATTCACATCAAAGGTGTTCTCATCAAAAGCGTTTCCAACAAAGGCAGAATTTTTTTTTGGGACTCCCTATTTTTGGTAGTTTTGACAAATGTTCAACATGTACTTGTATGAGTCGCACTTTCTATTCTTAGAAAGTTTTATTCAACAAGGACTCTACAACTCAAATTGCATATACTCTGTTGAATTCATGTTTTCTATAACTTTTGAAGATTGTTGTAATTGCGAATTTTCTAAGAAATAAAATATGAAAGATATTTACCCGTGGTTTTTTCTTCGTATAATTTTACCAAATTTTCCACATAAATACTACGTTAAAGTTGTGCTTATTATTTTCCTCTATTTTTTGCACTGTAAATTTTCTTATAGTTGGTATCGAAACCTAGTTGTTTGTGCAGAAGTTGAGTTTTTTTAGAAGTAAACAATGACAAGAAGCACAGTTACCAGATTTCAAGTGCAAAAGTTTGATGGTTCTATTTTTTTCTTTATGAAAGCTAAAGATTCAAGCTTTATTAGTGAAGGATGTATGTTCCCTAGCTCTCAAAGGGGTAGCATCAAAACTTGCAACCATGATCGAGGTAGATTGGAATGAAAAGGATAGCATGGCCAAAGCAATAATCCAATTATCTCTAGCAGATTCAGTACTATTCAATGTTGCAGAGGAGAAAATTGCACATGACTTGTGGACTAAGCTCAAAAATCTATATGAGACAAAGTCGTTGACAAATAAAATTTTCTTACAAAGGTACTTGTATAATTTGAGAATGCATGATAATTCATTTGTCACAGATCATCTGAACAATTTCAACACACTGACAAGCAAGTTGACTTCAGTGGGTGTGAAAATTGAAGAAGAGGATAAGGCAATAATTTCATTGTGCTCATTGCCTGAAACATGGGATTAATTGGTTATGGCTCTTAGTAACTTAGCATCGAGTGGGAAATTTTTCTTTAAAGATGGCGGTTGTAATTTCTGATGATTCAAGGTGGAAGACATCTCGAGGATATTCTTCTAATGAATCCCTAATTGCAAGAGGCAAAACTCAAGAAAGAGGAAATATTGAGTGTAGACAAACTAGGTCCAAATCCAAGGGGTGAAAAAGAGTAAAATGTTGGAACTATGGAAAAAATGATTGTAGGCTGCCTAAAGCAAGCAAAGAAAATTTTGGTTCACAGGCATTTGAGGCAAACACAGCAGAAGTTCAAACACCATTAGAAGATGGAGAGGTATTAACTACTAATTTGAGAGGCTCTTTACTTCATGTTTGGATTCTTGATTTTGGTGACTCCTTTCACATCACTCCACACAGAGACTAGCTTTCTTCCTATTGGTCATGTGATGGAGGTACGATTTACATGGGAAATGATAACCCTTGTGAATATTGGTGAAGGTGGCATAAGAATCAGGATGTTTGATGGAATGTAAGGACTATTTAACATGTCAGAAATGTACCAAGATTAAAGAAAAATATATTGTCACATGGAGTTTTTGATGGACAAGGTTACCGATTCAATGGTGAAAATAGTTGTCTCAAGGTAACAAAGGGTGTCTTGTTTGTGCTAAAGGGAGAAAAAGTAGGAAATCTCTACAGGCTAGTTGGGGAAACTAGTAGTGGAGAAGTTGCAATGGCATCTAATGTAGAAGTGCACTATGTATCAACCTGGCATCAACAGCTAGGCCATATGAGTGAATGTGGTCTCAAGGTACTACTATATATAAATATTCTCCCAAGACCTGCCAAATGTAAAGATTTGAATTTTTGTGAACATTTTTTATTTGGAAAATAAAATAGATTGAGTTTTTCTAGAAGAACTACCAGAAGTAAAGATGTGTTAGAATTAATTCATTCAGATAATTGGAAAGCTCCTGATACATCTATTGGGGGTTCGTCATATTTTGTTTCATTTATAGATGATTATTCTCATAAGGTGTGGATTTATCCTCTCAAGAAGTTTGAAGTGTTTTCTTATTTTAAGAAGTTTAAAGCTCTGGTAGAGAATCAGAAGGGTAAGACTATAAAATGTCTGAGAACACATAAAGGAAGAGAATTTTTTTAGGTGAGTTTAACCAGTTTTGTAGTATGGTATTTGAAGGCGATTGATGGTTGCTACATCACAACAAAATGGTGTTGTTGAATGCATGAACCATACAATTATGGAGCGAGCCAAATGTATGTTGAGCACTACTAGTTTAGAGCAGAAATTTTAGGCAGAGGTTGTTTTTACAGCCTATTTCTTGATCAATAGATCACCCACTACAACTCTTGATAAAAAAATCCCATAAGAAGTATGAATAGGTAAACTTGTTGATTATTCCTTTCTTCGTGTATTTGGTTAGGATGCTTCTGCTCATATTCCTAAAGAGAATAGAAATAAGTTGGATGTCAAGTCCACAAAGTGTATTTTTCATAGCTATGTAGAAAGTACAAAGAGGTACAGATTGTGGGATATTGCTACCCACAAGTTTATAGTTAGTTGAAATGTTTATTTTAATGAAAAATCAATGCAAAGAGGTAAAGAACAACAAAGTACGAATTTATTCCAGTTGAGGGAAATATGATGATAATCTATAGGTACCAATGTTGCAAGGTGTGCATCCTTGGTCTCCTTATCTTGTGCAATGCAACGCTTAGGTTCGTGGCATGGCTTAACCACCTCTCGTAGATTCATTAACTCTAGTGGTTGTATCGAGCATTAACAAGTCGACCTTTTGGTGCAACAGTAACCGTCTTTTCAACAATTATTATGAAAGCCTAGGTCATGGGTTTGAACCCCTCGCTTGCGCTAGGAGGATTGTTGCAAGGTGTGTTCCCTTGGTCTCCTTGTGTTGTGCATCATAGCACTTGGGTTTGTGGCATGGCTTAACCGCCTCCCATAGATTCATTAACTCTAGTGGTTGTATCATACATTAATAGGTCAATCCTTTGGTGCAACAACAACCATCTTTGCAACAACCAAAAGAAAATCAACAAGATTAACAACAACCAAATGAGCCACAGGGTGATATATTACCCCTTGTTAGGAGGTCCACTAGAGTATCCAAAATACTTGAAAGGTACTCTCCTACCTGTAATTCTTCTTATGCATTACTAATTGATGTTGGTGAACCTAATTCATATCAAGAAGCTTGTGAATCTAAATGTGCAAGAAAGTGGAGAGTTTTTATGGAAGAGGAGATGGAAGCTCTTCATAATAACAAGACATGGCGGCTTGTACCATTGCCTAAGGGGAAAAAATCTATTGGGAACAAGTGGGTCTTCAAATTGAAAAGGGACATAAATGATAATTTGGAGAGGTATGAACCTCGGTTGGTGGCTAATGGGTATGCAAAAAAGTTTGGTACTGATTTCAATGAATTTTTTCACCTATTGTACAGTTAAGTACTATTAGAGATATTTTAGCTCTTTTTGCTAGCGTTGTTTTGGAGTTAGAATAGCTAGATGTAAAAATAGCCTTCTTGCATGTTGATCTCTCAAAGGAGATTTATATGCAACAGCTAGAAGGTATTGAGGAAAGAGACAAGGAGAATCTTGTTTGTAGGTTGAGAAAATAGTTGTACAATTTAAAACATGCACCAAGGTGTTAGTACAAGTGGTTTGATTCCAAAAATTATCACACAGTTTAATCCAGAAACAACAAATACTTATTGATATGGACTGTGGAAATCTAATGTCTTTGGTTTGATTCCTTCATGATGAGTTTGGGTTTTAGTGGATGTGAGGTTGATCATTGTACCTATTTTCAAAGGTATGATGATGGTAATTTTATTATTTTACTTCTATATGTTGATGATATTTTGATAATAGGTCCCAACATGAATAAAATCATCTATTTGAAAGCTCAACTTGCTAGGGAGTTTGATATGAAGAACATAGACAGAGAAAATTAGATTCTTGTTGTGTGCAAGCAAAATTCCCTATTCTAAGAATGCAAACAAAATGAATGCAAAACAAGAAATACACTACAACTTCCTCAAGATTGGCCTAGTTGAATTAAAACAAAAAATACAAGAAATGAGACCTTTTACCTTGTTTGAATTGTTGAGTTGGTTGGCCCTTTTGATGCTTGATTTGTGTGCTCCTTGCTTAGCAAAATCACTTAAATCATAATGCAAAATGAAGCGAAGGTGATGGAGATCGCAATGGTGGATGTGGATAGTTGATTAAATGCAAGATGATGGCTCTAAAGTGCTACAACAATGGAGGTATCCTAGGTTGTGTATGAGTACATGAAATTGGCTAAGTGTTGGCTTGGTTGGATGCTTTTCAAAATGAGGGAAAATCCACTACCTTTATGGGAAGTGCCTCTAAACCATTGAAGGGCTTAGATGCATCCAAGATGGAGGAGATCAATGGCCCATATGCATTTGAACCTCACAAGCCATTTCATGATGACATGTGTCGGATGAGGTGGAAAAGGGAGGATGAAGTGGAGATGGCATGGAGGTACTATGAAGTACCTTAGGAATGGACAAGATCTTCTTATAAAGGAGGTATTTTTCCACATGTACCTTGAGAGGACAAGTGAGGAATTAAAAATTCCTCACAAATCCTCATAGGGATGAGAGAAGGAATTAAAAATTCCTTAACATGCATGGGGGAATAAATGTGAATTTTAAATTCACATGGGGAAGAGGATTCCTTCTCCAAAAGGAGAAAGCATTTAATAAGAGTTGACTAAGGAAACATGCCATAAATGGCATGAGGATTAGGTTAGCCTAAATCAATTATTAAGGTTGTGCAAATGCAGGATTAGATGGGCTAATGAAATATTAGGGGCAAGTGGAAAATTATGGAGGATGTGACCCTAATGATGATTAGGGATGTGCACACCCTAATCACAGCTTAATTAGATTAATTTGGATTAAAAGGGGATTATGGAGGATGTTGACATGAGGAGAGAGAAGGTGAATTAAAAATTGACTTAATTCATTTAGATAAAGTGACTAAATTAAATAAATTAACCCTTTATTTAATTTAGAGAGGAATGAGGTAAGGTATTTGATTAATTAATTAAATACCTTAGGGGACATTAGGCTGAGATGAAATATTAACCAAACAATAAATTATTTGATTAATATGGCTTAAGGATGTGGAACAGAGGAATGCAAGGGTGAATTTGACCATATGGGAGTGGTCAAATTTAAGTGTCTACACTTGGTCTTAGGATACATAGAGATAAAAACAATAGGAAAATATGGTTGTCACATAAAACTTATATGGAGAAGGTTTTGCAACACTTAAATATGAAAAATGCACAACCAGTTAGTACTCCATTTCCTATTCATATTAAATTGTCTTTTGAATGGTGCCCTAGCACAGAAGCGAAGAAGAGACAGATATCTCATGTACCATACCCATCAGCGGTTGGTAGTCTTATGTTTGTCATGGTGTGCACCAGACTAGACATTGTAGAAGCAGTGGGAGTAGTCATTCATTGCATTGCAAACCCAGGTATTGAACATGGGACGGTTGTGAAGTGGATTCTCAAGTATTTGAGAGGAAATTTTGATGCTACTATTTGTTACAATGGGAGTATTCCTAAGGAAAATGGGTATGTGGATGTAGATTTTGATGGAGACAGAGATAAGAGAAATTCCACTACAGGTTATGTTTTCTCTTTAGTTGGAGGTGCAGTTAATTTGGTATCAAAGTTGCAAACAGTGGTGGAATTATCTACTACTAAAGTTGAATATATAGTAGCAACACAAGCTAATAAGGAGGCGATCTAGCTTCATAGACTCTTGGATGAGTTGCAGGTAAAGTAGGACAACATGGTGTTGCATTATGATAGCCAAAGTATTTTACACTTAGCACAAAACTCAGCATAGCATGCCAAAATAAAGAATTTTTTTATTCAATATCACTTTGTACGTGAGGTGGTAGGAGGACAAATATCTTTGGCCAAGATACACACTGATGTAAACCTAGGAGATATTTTGATAAAGCCCATTAGTAGAGAGAAGTCCATCTGGTGTAGAACTTCTCGACTTGTATGTTACTTGATGATTGGCAACATAGGCATTGGTCTTTTAGTATGAGGATTTATTTGCAATAGAGGAATTTGACATCAAGTGGGAGATTGTTAGAATGTCAAGTCAATTTTATTGTTATTCTAGCAGTGATGAATAGTTGACATTGATATGCACCCGGCACGATTGAAGGCCTACTATACAACCGTAGGTTGTAATCTTATACCAAAGGTTGAAATGATGGGGGGTCTCAAGGGGTTGTTGTAGCCCCCCTAGATGCCAAATGGCGTTCACACCAAAGATGTTTCCAGTGAAGCCAGATTTTTTGGACCCTATTTCTGGTAGTTTTAACAAATGTTTGACATGTAGTTGTATGATTCGCACTTTCTATTCTTGAAAAATTTTGTTCAACATGGACTCTACAACTCAAAATGCATATACTCTATTGAAGTCATGTTTTCTGTAACTTTTGAAGATTGTTGTAGTTGTGAATTTCCTCAAAAATAAAATATGAAAGATCTTTACCCATGGTTTTTTCCTAGTATAATTTTACCAGGTTTTCCACGTAAATATTGTGTTAAAGTTGTGCTTATTATTTTTCTCTATTTTCTGCACTATAAATTTTCTTACAATAATTAGTAGTTGTGATGATGAAGGTGTGCCCCTTAGAAGAAGGAGGTGATATTTTCTTGATAATATCCAACCCCCATTTAGCAAATGTCCAAGGAGAGGTATGATTATGAAGCTCCTATGCAGGGGCTTGGATAAGCATATTGTGTTGTTGACATTGAGGATATTTCTTGACAAAGGAAAAGGAGTCTTGCTCCATTGTTTTCGAATAATATCCTATATGAATCAGTTTACACACTAAGGATTTACCACAAAAATGTCCATCCCTAGAGCCCGAATGAGCTTATTGAAGGAGAGGTGTATCTCAACCTTAGTGAGACATTAAATCTGATAAAGAATATTAGATAGAATAATGTATTGAGCTAAAAGCTTTCATATTTGGACATGAGTATTTTTAGTCGCATCATCAAGAAATTTTTCAGTCTTAAGATAATTATAGATGTGAGAATACCATTTCCCTGAGTCTATGTGAACATACACAAGACTATCAAGTTCAAGTTGATTTGATACAGCGGGAGAGTGGAGCATCTAATCCACAAAGTAGTACTCATCTACACCATCGTTTGATGGTACAAGGGAAGTTGTGCTTGCCATTGCATCTGTGTGATGATTTTCTCTCCTAGGAATAGTCTATAGTGAAAGAAGAGAATCAATCAAGGATAAAGCTAAATCCTGATACTGAGATAGATTGCTCTACTTAGCTTGATACGCTCCTATGATTTTTATTTACAATAACCTCAGAATCACCATGAATGTGGATATGTTTAATGTTTAATGCTATCGCGACATGTAAACTAGAAAAAAGGGCTTTGTACTCAGCGATATTATTAGTGCAATGAAATCCTAGTCGAAAGGATAGAGGAACTGGCTTCCCTTCAAGTGAGATTAATGTTGACAAAGGGTGTCTCAAACTTGTTGGTGCAGAAGGCTTCAGGCTTCATGTTCATTGGGCAGACAATTGAGTTTCGGTGGGATGAAGTTCTCAGTCTCCTCGACGTCCTGATAAACTCTTCACGAGTTAGAGTTAAGTGCTTCATCGGGTTGATAGTCACATGTCGATGGGACGTAGAGACAAGCCTCCCTGATAAGCGCTTAACTTATCACTAGGTATGTTCAAAGTTTACATTGGTGGTAAAGCTTCATCAGGGAAACGAACACATATCAGTGGGACATAATAAGCAATCCCTTCGACATACCGATGAACTGCAAGAAATTTTTTCGTCGGAGCGATAGGTAAATGTCGGAGGGAGTCACTTGGTTGTCCCTTTGATATCCTGATGGAAGGTTGGGTCTCTTCATCGGAGGGAATGGTGGATTTCACCGGGACGTAGATGATGGTCCCTTTGATATGTCGATAAGGTGGGACTGAATGGCATGAAGGATAATGTCAATTTTACGATGGTGACATGGATGACACATAGGTGGTGGGGACCACCCGATCAAGGCTACAAGGTTCGTCAGTGAGACTTTGATGTGGTATCAGAAGGAGTTTTCATATCGTCCCTTCGACGTTCCAATGGGTCTTTGTCGGTGATACTTCGCCATGTCGAAGGGAATCATCATAGAGTCCCTTCAATATCCCGATGGAGGGTGTTGGCAACGCCGAACACCTACAAAGGACTCTTATCAGGGTGAAAATGAGAATTCAGAGGGATGGGGTTTCAAGTCCCTTCAATGTTCTGAAAGAAATTCATAGGAGAGACGATAATTGTTCGGTTCGGTATGGAAGTCGAAACATGGTGTTTTGGAAACACTTGTGAATTCTATATTGAATGTCGTAGTGCATTGAATTGTTAATTATGATGAGTGTTTGATTAAAACAATTGTAATGTAATGTTGTTGGATTCATTCTAAGAATCAACAGCTGAAAGAGCATAGCTCTATAACTTATATGTAATTTTCATTTACTGTAATACAAGAGATCTCTGCTTTGGTGTGGGATTTTTCTCGAAAGGGTTTTCCCAAGTAAATCCAATATTCATTCTTTATTGTATATTCATGTTTCTCCTATGTTTCCTTAAATGAACTCCAATTGTAAAGTTTTAAACGGTTTATTTGCTTCTCTCTCCAAAATATTAGCATTAGGAAGGTGTTTTCCGCACTTGCTTTCCTTTTAGTTGGTATCAGAGCTTGGATAGTTGTGTTGTCCTTGTGGGTAAGACAGGGTTTTTGTCCTGATCTTGTTTAGTGGGAGTTTTGTAGAGAAATATGGTTGTAATCTTATGTAGATTGAGATTCAACGATAGAGATGAGCGATGTAGTGTCCTCTAACAAACCATTAACAACCTCGTAGAATGACTGGGATGCAATGGATCAGAAAGCCAAGGGTCTAATCAGACTATGCCTGACCGATTCAGTTCTCTTGAACGTCCATGAAGAGAAGACAGTGAAACTCTTGTGGAAGAATCTTGGTGACATTTATCAAGGAAAATCTCTAGTAAATATGTTATTCCTAAGAAAGAAGTTATACACTTTGAAGATGGAGGAAGGAGTGTATGTTGCAGATCATCTGAATGCATTTAATATGATTTTTGCTCAATTGAGGTCTATTGGTGTGAAGATACATGATGAGGATCGTTGCATGCTCCTGTTGTGTTCATTATCTGACACATGGGATCACCTTGTAATGGCTATTGGGAGTACAACAACCACTTTCAATATGGAAGATGTGGTTGCTTCGCTACTGTCACAGGAAATGCGAAGGAAATCTTCTGAGATGACCAAGGAGGCCCTTGTTGTTCGCGGTAGATCAAAGGAGAAAGGAAAGAAGAAAGACAAGAAGTCTAAATCCAAGTCAGAGGGGAGATCAAAGTCTCCTAGTAAAAATTCCAAGGTGAAATGCTAGAACTATGGGCAGACTAGACACATCCAGAAAGATTACAAAGAGGAGAAGAAGAAGAAGAATAAGAAAAACAGTTCTTCAGAAAATGAATCTTCTCAGAGTGATGCAAATTCCTTCATAGTAGCCTTGGTGACTCAGGCATCATACAATGTTTGGTTGATTGACTTAGGTGTGTCCTTTCACATCTCATAGAGGTTGGTTCTCAAAGTATGAAAAGTATGCTGGTGGAAGGGTATATCTGGGTGATGATTCTCACCTGGATATTGTTGGTCGTGGAAGATTCATAATTTAGTTTCCTAATGGAAGAGTGAAGGTAATCAATGATGTGATGCATATACCAAGTCTGGCTCGAAATTTGCTTTATGTAAGCTTAATGATGTTGGTGTGCAAGTCTCTTTCTCAAATGGTGTTTGTAGAATGACTAGAGGCTCTATGGTGTTGGCTAAGGGTGCATGAATTGGAACTCTGTATAAGTTGGATGCATGTGCAGTGTAGTGTAATAGTGCTTTTGCAAATTCAAGTAAATTTGATCATTAGAGAAAGGAGGTGTTGTTCCTGAGGGTGCACACTCTTTGGAGATGAAGTTCCCAACAGAGAAAACAATGTTGTGGCATCAAAGGCTCGGCCATATTGGTGAAAAAGGCTTAAAATCCTTGAAAAATAAAATCCTAGTTGAAGGGCTTGATGATTGTAATCTTGAGTTCAATTTTTACGAACATTGTATATATGGAAAACAACACCATGTTTCATTTTATTCTAGTTCTCATAAATCTTCTAGTATTATGGATTATATTCATGCTAATGTGTTTGGTCCAGTTAATGTTCCTTCGTTATCAATATCTGTGTATTTTGTTTCATTCATAGATGATTATTGAGGACATTTATTTATTTTTTCAAAAGCAAAACTAAATTTTTTAGTCGGTTTAAGGAATTTAAAACCTTGGTAGAAAATCACACTAGTAGGAAAATATAGTGTTTGAGGATGGATAATGGTGGTGAGTTTTTTTCAATAGATTTCGATAAGTTTTGCAAGGACCACGGAATTAAAAGGCATAAAACAACTCCTTACACTCCACAGCAAAATGGAGTTGCAGAAAGGATGAATAGAACATTGATGGAAAGGGTGAGAAGTATGCTAATTAGTGCTCGTGGACAAGACACCTATGGAAGCGTGGTCTTGTAAGAAGCCCTCATTGAGACAAATTAGAGTCATTGGTTGTGAGGCGTATGCATATGTGCTCAGTGAAAAGAGATCTAAATTGGAGAACAAGGCGGTGAAGTATATCTTCATCGGTTATGGCATCGGTGTTAAAGGGTACAAGCTTTGGAACCCAGTTACAGAGAAGGTGTTGTATAGCAGAAGTGTGATCTTCCGTGAGCTGAAACCTTCTACAGTTGATCTGCAGCCAGAGGTGAAAGAAGTAGAAAAGAAGGAGGTAGTTGAAGTTGCTCTTACACCTAGTAAGGATTAACTAGGTACTCTTGGTGGACCTATTAGTGAGGAGAGCTCAAGTAGCTCTGAAAGTTTCGAACAACAAGAAGAACCTTAGCCTCAACTTGTGAGGAGATCTACACATGTGAAGCAGCAACATGAAATTTTTGGATATTCTATGTTAGATACCAGTTGTGCCTATGCTTTGATTGCTAATATTGATGATCCTAGGACCATTAGAGAGGCTATGGGTAATGTCTGATTTAGATTCTTGGTTGGAAGCCATGAAAGAAGAAATGGCGTCATTGAAGAAGAATGAAATGTGGGATCTGGTACCTTTTCTTGAAGGATGAAAGACTATTGGATGCAAATGGGTGTTTAAAAGGAAGATTGGTCTGGATGGCAGTGTTGAGAAGCATAAAGCAAGGTTGGTCGCGAAAGGATATTCCCAAATGGAGGGGATTGATTATGGAGAAATATTTTCTCCTATAGTTAAGTTGACGTCTATCAAATTTCTATTATCACTTGCAGTTGCATATGACTTAGAGATCGAGTAGATGGATGTGAAGATAGTGTTTCTTCATGGTGATTTGAAGGAAGAGATTTACATGTCCCAGCTAGAGCACTTCATTGAAAAAGGTAAGGAAAACCTAGTTTGCAAATAAAAGAAATCTATGTATGGTTTGAAGCAGTCACCTAGAATGTGGTACAAGAAGTTTGATATCTATGTGTTGTCTTTGGGGTTTGTGAGATCAAATTCTAGTCAATGTGTTTATTTTAAGACCAAAAATGGTCGTATTCTTATTATTTCCCTATATGTGGATGACATGTTGTTCATTGGGAATAGTAAGGGTATGATTTCTAAATTGAAGTCTCAATTGTCAGCATAGTTTGAAATGAAAGATCTAGATTCAGTTAGTTATATTCTGGGGATGGAAATCAAAAGGGATAGGGGAAATAGAAAAAATTGGCTCAGCCAAAACAAGTATATAAATTATGTCCTAGAGAGGTTTAATATGGTGGATTGCAAGTAATTAGTTGTTCTAATGTTGCAGGGAATGAAACTTTTGTTGAAGATTGTCCAAAATCTCCTACTTAGATGGAGGACATGACCAGGGTGCCTTATGCAAGTGCAGTTGGTAGTTTAATGTATGCAATGGTTTGTACCAGGCCAAACATTGCCCAAGCAATGGGAGTGCTTAGTTGTTTTATGGGTAATCCAGATTGGGATGCCATGAAAAGAGTTTTTAGGTATTTGAAGGGTACTTCTAAGTACATCTTATGTTATCATGGTTACTCTATTGGATCTCAGAGTTTAGTTAGCATTCGTGGATATGTGGATTTTGACTGGGCAGGGGACATTGACAACAAAAGATCTACCAGTGGATATGTATTCACGTTGTTTGGTGGTGCAATTAGCTAGATGACCAAGCGACAGGTTGTAGTCGCTTTATCCACTACTAAGGTTGAATACATGGAAGCAACTCATGCCTGCAAGGAAGCCATTTGGCTTATAATATTTTGTTATGATGTTGGTTTTGATGCAGGGCATATTGTTATTTGTCGTGATGGTTAGAGTGCTATTTTTTTGGCGAAAAATCCAACTTTCCATGCCAGGATGAAACATATTGACGTGCAATACCACTTTTTTCATGATATGGTGGAGGATGGGAAGGTTAATATGGAAAAATTTGGTACCCTGACAAATGTTGTTGATGCATTGACAAAGCCTGCGAGCACGGATAAGTTCAAATGGTGCACCAGTTCGATGGGCCTTGGGGCCTAGAATGTTCAGTGACTTCAAGCGTTGGAAGGAACTAGTAAGTTCTTTGTCAAGTGGGAGAATGTTCAGAAAGGGTGTCTCAAACTTGCTGGCGTAGAAGGCTTTAGGCTTCGGGTTCATCGGGCAGATAGTTGAATTTCAGCAGGATGAAGTTGCCAGTCTCCTCAACATCCCGATAAGCTCTCCACGGGTTGGCATTAAGTGCTTCGTCAGGTTGGTAGTCACATGTCGATGGGACGTAGAGACAAGTCTCCCTAATAAGTGCTTAGCCTATCACTAGGTATGTTTGGAGTTTGCATTGGTGGTAAAGCTTCATCGGGGAAATGGACACATATCGGTGGGACATAATAAGCAGTCCCTTCGACATTCTGATGAACTACAAGAAGTGTTTTGTTAGAGTGATAGGTCAATGTTGAAGGGAGTCACTTGGTTGTCCCTTTGACATCCCAATGGAAGGTTGGGTCTCTTCGTCAAAGGGAATGGTGGATTTTGTTGGGACATAGATGATGGTCCCTTCGATATGTCGATAAGGTGGGACCGAATGACATGAAGAATAATGTCAGTTGTACGATGGTGACATGGATGAAACATAGGTGGTGGGGGCCACCCAATCAAGGCTACAAGGTTCGTTGGTGAGACTTCGTGGTATCAAGAGTTGTCATATCGTCCCTTCGACATTCTGATGGGTCTTCGTCGGTGAGACTTCTCCATGTCAAAGGGAATCATCACAAAGTCTCCTCAATATCCCAATGGAGAGTGTTGGCAATAGTGAACGCCTACGAAGGACTCTTATCAGGTGACAATGAAAATTAGATTGGGTTTCAAGTCTCTTCGATGTTCTGAATAACTTTGTAGGAGAGACAATAACTGTTTGATTCGGTATGAAAGTTGGAACATTGGTGTTCTGGAAACACTTGTGAAGTCTGTATTGAATGTGTAGTGCATTGAATTGTCAATTGTGATGAGTGGATGATTAAAGCAATTGTAATGTAATGATGCCGGATTCATTCTGAGAATCAACACCTGAAAGAGCATAGCTTTGTGACTTGTATGTAATTTGTGTTTACTATAATACAAGAGATCTCTACTTTCATGTGTGGGTTTTTCTCGAAAGTGTTTTCCCACATAAATCTGGTATTCATTCTTTATTGTCTATTCTTGTTTCTCATATGTGCATCTTAAATGAACTGTAATTGTAAAGTTTTAAATGGCTTATTTGCTTCTCTCTCTTGAATATTAGCATTAGGAAGGCATTTTTTGCACTTTGCTTTCCTTTCAATTAAAACTACACATGTCTGGAGCCGGTTTGACATCTCGATCCATCGAAATACATTTCCCGCATAGGTTCATGATCCAATGCAAATATATTTTCATCCGGAAATAAGTATAATTTAGGAAAAGAACGAGGTGAGGGAGCCTCTTCCAATTGATCAGCAACAACTTGTCCTTTAATCACCTTTTGAGTCATGAACTTGATATCAAACTTAAAGAGCAACATCACCCATTTCGCTAACCTTCTAGAAAGATTAGTTCTAGTAAATAAATGTTTAAGGTCACATTTTACAATCACATGAGTCTCTGCATGGAGGAGCTAATGTCGTAACTTTTGTGTTGTGAAAATGAGAGGGAGACATTGTTTCTCCATAGCAGAGCACCAAGTTTCATAGTGAACCAGAATATGATTAATGTAGTTAGACTGCTCTTTCTTTACCATCATCACCATGTTGAGCTAACAAGGCTACTAAAGTATGAGGTGATGCAAAAATATAAAGCAAAAAGATTATATCTTGCATAGTTGGCATCAAAATGGGAGGTTTAGCCAAATAACTCTTGATAGATTCAAAATCTTTGTGACATTCATCATCCCATCAAAAAGGAACATATTTCTTCAACAAGCACGTGATTGGAAGAGTACGATCGTCCAATTGAGATACAAATCTACGAATTTCCTGAATCTTCCCTTGCAAGTTGCACAATGGAGAGATGTTCTTAGGTGGAGGGATGTTAACAATTGCATCAATCTTATTTGCATCGACTTCAATTCCATGATGGGAGACAATAAATCTTAAAATCTTGTCGGCAGCTACGCCAAAGATGCACTTAAGAGGATTTAGTCTCATCTTATAGAGTCGAAGTCTTTTGAAGATAAGATGAAGATTCTCCACGTGATCTTGACGGTTTGTAGACTTGGCCTAGATGTCTTTGATGTAATCTTCTAAGATTTTATGAATAAAATCATGGAAGATAAGAGTCATCACCCATTGGTAAGTTGATCCAGCATTCTTTAATCCAAACGACATGAGTACATAATAGTTCAGGTACAACAAGGGGTAGTGAAGACTATCTTATACTGATCTTGAGTTAATATGGATTTGATTATAGCTCGAGAATCCATCCATGAAGGATAGCAAGACATGGCCTGTAGTTGAGTCCAAAATCATATCAATATTAGGCAACGGAAAATCATCCTTAAGAGAAGCCTTATTAAGATCATGAAAGTCAATACAAATGTGAATATGATCATCAGGTATACTAATGGAAATGATATTCAATATCCAAGGTGAATAGTCAATAGGATGGATAAAACCAGCCTTTAAAAGATTTTATATCTCAGTTTTGACTAATAAAGCAACCTTGTGATTCATTTTACAGATCTTTTGTTTAACATGCTTGCCATCAAGACATGATGATATTATGAACTACTACAAATTCATCAATACCAAGCATGTCCCCACATGACCAAGCTAACATATAAAGATGAGAATGCAATAAATCAGCAGGTTGTGTAGATTCTTTTGAAGAGAGGCACTTTCCAATCTTAATCACTTTCTTAGAAGAGTTTGGATCCATAAGAACATTGGAAGTATCCCCTTTGAGGAGAGTACTACAGTCTTCAAGATGAGGTGTAGAAACATTATCACCCATATTAGATAAATAATCCTTCTCATCCGAACTCATAACGGACTCTCCAAAATATGCATGTTTATTCAAGTAATGTGGGAATCTTTGTTTATGGTGATAAGAAGGTAAGTTGGAATAGACACCTAAGAAGTCTTCTAGGGCTTCATCCGAAGAGAAAACATCTAGAGCGACTTCTTTAGAGTCTACCTTGCTTTCAATGTATTTTGAATGAACCAATTTAAGAGGATGAGATTTGGTTAAAACCATGTTGGCATTCAACCATGGTTTAGCTTTAGATTTCGTGGGCGGTATCCAAGTCCAATCTTAAAGTCACGCGGGTCAGCCTCTAAGGGGACTTTAATACCTTGTTCATTACGCCCACAACCTTTACCTCTATAACCGCATTTAGAAAAGATATTAAATCTTGGTTTGTAACGTGATTACAATTCTTTAGGAGGAGGATTGGTGTAAAGAGTGTACTTCATACTATAAGTATGACCTTTCTTTACAAACGCATAATCATCCTTCTTAGCGGAAGCGAACAAAATTTTTGGAATGTCTAGGTGGATAGGATCTACTTTGTACTCCCTGATATAGGATTCGGTTAAGTTCAAGGATCCCCAATCATCACCAAGACATGTATTATATTCAAGAGTAGTAGGAGTAGACTCAAGACTCTCTACTTCTAGAGGATCTCCCTTAAGAACACATGTCTCAAGAGTATCCTTTGTGACAGGTACTATTGGAGTAGATGTCAACGTATTAGAAGATAAAGAAGAGATAAAGTTCTTAAGAGTAGGTGCAACTGAAGTTTGACCAGCAACTGCCACATCTCACACAAGTGTACAGTATCAAGGTCAGCCTTGATTGTGATCACCTCATTATTAGCAACAAATTTGACGGAACAGTGCAAGGTAGAAGTAACTACTCCAAAAGCATGAATACATGGTCTTCCCAAGAGAATATTATATGGCAATGGTCCTAGCATAACATATACAAGGGTGGGTACGGTAACGAGTCTTAACCTTAAAGGCAAGATTAATGTGTCTAAGGCTTGTTGATCAGCATTATTGAATCCATGAATATACAAAAAGCAACAAGAGAGGTTGAATCAACTTTAATTTTAGGCAACAAGTCAATGCTACATATGTTGAGTGTCGAATCGATATCAACAATAGCACATCTAATGTCAATATTATTAATGTAAACTATTATCATCAAAGGATCTGCTTGCTTTTGTACTTCTGAAGGTGGGAGCTCATGTGGATGGAACATAATATTTGGTGAATCCATACAAATATGATCTATCAACACATTAACATCCATCGGCGTAGCGGAAAAAGGCAAAAAGATCTTTTGCAAGGCTTCCTGAAGCATACCTTGGTAAACCAGAGCAATTTGAAGCAAATCCCAAAGTGAGATCTTGTCGGGAGTAGCACAAAGTTGCTCAACAAGATCATATCACTCAGTGGCTTAGTTGTAGGTCTAGGTGCTTGAGGAAGGCTTGGTTGAGAAAGTGGTAAAGAATTGGGTTGATTAACATTTTGTTGATTCCTCCTATTATTGTAAGTATGGGCTACCGCTCTATAAGAGGGAGCCTTAGATTGCATGAATCTCATGTAAAGGTCTGGCGTGTCACTTTCAATAAGGACCCCACGAATAGAATGAATTATTTTAGGAGATGGGCTAGTCAAAATCACATAAATGATCGGTCTCTTAGGCCTTTGAGGGGTGGCAAAGACTACGACTACATTTGCGAACTCTTCGACTTGCACAGAAGGTGGTTTCAATGGAGTTTGTTTAACAATTTTTTGAATGGAAAGAGATGCCTCTAAGAAGGCATCATCCAACATATCAAAATCCTACTAAAAAAATGTGTTACCAAAAGCATTAAAATTTTGAAGAAAAAGATCTGATACAATTTCATTCACGTCAGATTCACCAAAATGTAGAGGGGATTCGCTACCCTCAAGACAATAGGGTCTTGAGGAGCAAATAGCCCTCAATTACCTCAAAGATCAAAGCTCAAGTGACGGGATAAATAATAAGAAATATCTATATAATTTAATCAAATTAACGATATACTACAAATGACAAGAATAACGACATCACTTAATTACAAGAGTGAATGAGTGAATTAAAATCTTTGGTATACAAAAATGGAAAGCACAGAAACTACATACTTTAACCTTAAGAGGATTAGCTCTCGATCACAGACAACAACGCGTCGTGGGGACGTTTGCACCTTATGTTGTCATCTCTGATGAAACAAACAATAAGATCCTGAAATCTGAAATGTCCAGCTTGCTAAACATATTCACCTACACACAAACAGAACGAGAAAAATGTTGGGGACTATTTCGGGGCTTGCCTCGGTCAAACCCTCATTTTGGTGTTTCCACCTCCACGGACAGCTAGATAAGATCGAGATAGATAAAATGCATAAAATAAAAGATGTGTGATAGAAACAAACTCTGCAAATGAAGAGAATCCCTATCACAAATGAGATAGATGAGTGATAGAAACAAACCCCATAAAGAGAACCCCTATCACAAATATAATAGACGAGATAAGATAACAAGAGAGCATTACCAACAGCGAATGGCTCCCCTCTTGGATTGATAGGCATGATGTATTTGCATGCAAATGAAGCCTTGACTGTTGCTTGAGAGAGAAATATAATAAAGCTTTGCCATGAGAATGTGTGTGTGTGTGTGTGTGTGTGTGTGTGTGTGTGTGTGTGTGAGAGAGAGAGAGAGAGAGAGCAAGAAGATAGAAGAAGAGATACGAAAATGAGAGTGAAAATGGAGTTTTGTGAGGTTGTATGGGTGGGAGGAGTCGTTACACGCACTTTGTTGCCCATACAACACGTCATAGGCAAGGGATGTAGAATATTCGCATTTGAATCTTGGAAAGTTCTGAGATGCTAGCACATTGCAAAGACGTCTACGTGTCACGCAAGTGTCCTACTCAAAACTTTACACAAGTTAGCTATTTAGGCAGCTAACGTTTCATCATTATTGTCTATGAAGTCAGAATTGTGAAATTCCAACTCAAAGATTTTTGTCATAAATGCGATGGGTCTAAATGCGCAAGTGTGAAATTGCCACAAGATGTGATTTTACGACACTACAGTAGTATTCAAGCAAGTCTTAGTTAAGGATTCAAACATTAATGAGCCAAGGCCTCTTCTAATAGTTTGAGCATTTTATATGCTATTCATGTTTTAGTCTCAATGAGTATTATCTATTAGTAGTTGGCCTTTTACTCAATTTTTTTTTATTTTTTTTTCAGATCCACTATCCCCAACCGAATGTATCTCAAAATAAAGAATTGCTTCGTATTTGAAGGTTATAAAATCAAAACTAAAAAATCCTTTAAAAGCGATGTATATTTTATTTGATTCAACTGATATATGAGTGATTGGTAATTTTTGAACAACCGGCGAAGAGCATAGTTTATTTGATTCAACTGATATACGAGTGATTGGTAATTTTTGAACAACCGGCGAAGAGCATAGAAGGGCGTTTTAAGTCGCAAGCTAAAAACTATCTAAATATTGAGCTAGCACTTATATCATAGTTATATTTAAAATTTCGTCATCGAGGCCTCCATATGCAATAGTAAGCTAAGCGTGCAACGTATTTCAACATTATTTCAGCGCCCTTAACAAAAAGAGCTTTCAATGTTCCCATGACCGTTTGTCAACAAATTTGGCACTTAATCAACAGGGCATATAATTTTTTTAAAAAGTTGCCCCCTGGCTAAATTGAAACGTGATTATCCACCCATGACTTGAGCAATCAAATATTGCATGCATAATTCCGTATCACAGCCCACGTAATATGAAGTACATTGTCTGACCTTAAAATTCGAATTGCAGCAGGAAGAGCTGAAATTATATTAGATTGTTATTTGATAAAATGAAGATCTATCATCCATACTTGCATTTGGAAATATGCTGCATCATTCTGCTTCAACATTTTTAAATAGATCCAGATATGGCCTTCAAATATATTAGGCAATTTCTATTAGCATTAATTCCCATCGAGGTGCATTTGTTGACTTGACTAGGTGTTAACTTTGAAGTCAGCTTGCAGGTTGACTAGGTGTTGCTTCCGAAAAAATGAATTGCTCAGAGT
Organism: Sequoia sempervirens; assembly: GCA_007258455.2. Lineage (NCBI taxonomy): Eukaryota > Viridiplantae > Streptophyta > Pinopsida > Cupressales > Cupressaceae > Sequoia > Sequoia sempervirens. The sequence continues at coordinate 69,328,641 of VDFB02252616.1, forward strand.
CTGACGTATGCTTCTGAAAAGACAACCATGTTTAGAGGCTATGAAGGATGCCCCTGAAAGATGTGATTAATTACCTCTTATGGAACGAATACTCCAAAAAATTAAAATTATAGCACGGCTGTTATTTGTAATTAGACTAAATCTAAATGCAAGAATGTATTTATACCCAGCCTGATTCAAATTTTCTTCTTCCAAATTTAAATTGAGTCATAATTTTGAATGGAAAGTGATGTTTCCAAGCAAACAAAAAGCAGATTTAGCCAAGAAAACTGGAGTCACAAACTGACAGCTAAATTGTGTTTGTCAACGTGCGGTAAAATGCAGGATTTGTCAACCTGCGGTAAAATGCAGGATTAAAGGTTTTTGTTTTTTTGCATTTTCTGGTAAGGGTGTTTGTCAGAACTTGCAACAAAATGCAGAATTAGATTTCTTATTTTTACTTTTTTGGTAAGTAGTTTGTCAAGAACTTCAACAAACTGAAAGACTATAAAATTTTACTGAAGATACACAATATCTTGTAAGACAGTTGCAAATTAATCAGAAAGGTGCAAATCCACCATAAAAGAATAGTTAAACAATTCAAATGGTATTTCCAAATGGAATCCCAAAAGGCATTAAAGCCATAAGGTTTATGCACCTAGTAACAATAGCACACATCCTGAACATCGAAAGATGGAATTTTTACAAACTTGGAAATCATATGATTTCACCAAAATTATCATTACAAATACATAGTACTTTAATATGTCTAGAGACTAACAAGCCACTAAATCAATACATTATCGCTATATTGCAAATTAATAGAATGAACCAAAAACCTTTTAGTGGAGAGGAGACTCACTCAATGTCATGCTCAACAAAGTAGTGAGCACATTTAACTTAGAGGAAACAGCACTGCCTGTAGAATTTAATGATCACATTTTTAGTTCTTCCAAACCATAGATTTTTAGTACTTCCAAAGCTTGGTTTTGTGCTCTGATTGTCATGGAATATCTTCTCCGATCCCTGAAATTATGCAAGAATACATCTAGACCCAGCTTCACAAATGGAAAAAGAATCCTGATAAAATTCTTTGGTCAATAGTAAAAAATAATGGAGGCCTACTTAAAATTACAAAGACCAAAAACACAATGTATCAATCTGCAACATTTTCCAGCAGTCGCTTATTAAAGTGGTATTCCATCGAACTTTGAGGTTTCATTACATGCTAAAACTAAACCTTCAACATTTCCTGGCAAGAGGAACTTTCCCCATCTGCAACCAGTGGATACCCGCTCACGAGGAGGAACTATCATCAGAACATTCTCATGGCGCTGAACCATACCCATGACAGTCACTGTACTTCCTTCCTTGATGTACCTGAAGTGAAGCATAAAGAATCAATTTTTATGGAAGTATTCAGCTCACTTGAACTGACCCAGAATAGGGGATCATTTTTTTAAAATTATTCTCAAGTACAAAAGAAAAAGAAAAATATTACTCCATAAACTTGCCTCTTATAACCAAAGACTAAATAATGAAAGAATCAAGAAATTAAATTGGAAATTGACTATAATATGGTCACAAAATATTCTCACCCCTCCTTCAGTCGCATTTCACGATCATCACTTGAAAGGTTTCTTTCACCCAGCCAACGGACAAAATCATTGGGTAGATCTTTATTCCTTGGACCAATATCAACAACTGAGCTTTCTTCAACACAGGGAGTGACCCGTGCACCATAACCAGCCTTAACCAAAGCTCTCAAACCAGATTGAAAATCTGAGATGTAGAATTCTGCTACATGCCTCTGAGGAAGAAACATTACCATTAAGGATAATAGTGACAACGAAGAATGAAATAATCAAGCTACCTTCAGCACATGCAAGTTCCAATAAAAACACCATAAATCCTGTCACAATAGAATGTTTGCAAGATTGCTAAGCTAAGGAAGCAGCATAACAGAACTACAAACTCGGTGAAAAGTTGGATTTAAGTTAGAATCTAGTTTTAAGACACAACCTTCATTTTTTGTTACAACAATCGGCAAACTGGGATTCCCTTTGCGTACTTGATAAGCTTGACTAGGCAAATGAAATTACATATATAGTTAAATGTTAAGCGCTTGCTAGGATGTGTTTTTATCTTTACCTGTTATGTCTGCTTGGAGAACACATTTCAGGTATTTTCCCATCTAAAGAAAGCATATGAAATTTGTCCAGTCATAAACTAACCTATTTGTTAGTCCAAAAATTGATATTTGGCTAAGCTTGTCCAGATATAAACTAATCTATGTGCATAATTTTTAAGTTTCAATAGACTGGAACACAAGTGGGAAAGGAACTTTTTAACTCACAACCGCAAAGGAATCAAAAATTCCATCCAACTAAATGGTTTATGTCTACATATAATACCTATTCTCCAATTTTCTTCTTTATTTGGATATTAGTTTTACCTCTCCATATATATATAAATGTTTCTTGCATTCTCAATTCATTGTTTCATGACCCATAAGTTCCATCTCAAATGAACAAAACCTTGCAGTTCTTAGTGTACAGCCTGCTTCTCTTGTTCAAGATTAACATAGTATGCCTGAACTTGTTCTGATTCTTGTAGTTCATGTAATTCATCCACTTATATTTTAGCTGAAGTAGACGGCCTTCGGATGTGCAAGCTATTTTCATTATCAATAAGGAATGCACAAAAAAATGTGGCAGTATTAGTAAAACCTATGGATGATCAGACCTGCATGGCCTCTATATATGCCTGAGTGATATTATTCACAATTCACCAGGGACCAGGGGATCCAACTGCACTTAAGTTAAACAAGATCCAATTTGGATGTGCAGAAATAGAATCCATGAGAGTCTTAAAAATATGTTGGTCCATATATTATTCTAAATTTGCTACAGAAACCAACAGCACTCCAGCTGAAAAAGAAGGATCCAGATTAGGAATAGAAATAGAATGGTTCTTACATATTCTAACCTCTCGTTGTGCAACAGTTTAGCTTTATTTTGAAATCAATGGGGATCAACCATAGGTTCTGCACACAATGACAATTCTGTGATCTCAAGTTTAGGCAGGAGCCTCAGGACCATAAATGCAACTGTGATATAGCAAAATCAAATGGAAAATAAAATAAATACTGCAAAACAGGTGGCAAGAGAACAATTAGCAGCTTTGTCCAAAGGGCTATGCTGTAATTGTACATGGTACGTTAATATCCATAAGCATATTAACTTTGTGATTGAACCTCAAATAATAAGCCCACAATCTTCGATCATCACTATCCAGCTTTCTGGCCAAGTTCTCCCTGTTTCTTCCACAAACTGCTTGTTAATCATAGTTACAATGTTCCTCAAGAGACTCTCATCAATATTCATTGAAATGTGCAAGCATTTCAAGTTTGTGATTCACTGATCTCTAGGTTTCACATTAGTTGGTTGGAGAGCCTGTGGTTCAGTTGTTTGGTTATTTTGGAAATGAACCAGATTTATTTGTTGGCTGTTAACCTAGTGTAGACTTCATTTTGCATACAGTCCCAAGCACTTAACCTTGGCCATGCATCTGGATCAAACACCCTAAAAGGTATGACAGCAACCATAACCAATATAGCCTAAATAGGATGGCACTAGCTAGATCCTGAAAACAACTGCTCCTGGACAACGCCAGAGTTATTTGTAGTAGCAGCAAAACAATAATGTGTATCTTCTCATAGGTACGAAAGTGAAGTAAATGCAGTAATCTTATTTTTTAACCTAGCCAAACACTCCTTGGCTATGCTTCATCCAATTCAGAAATGGTGCTCACTTATACACCACTATCAAGCCCACATGGCCTATTTTTTAGAATTCAAGTGTTTGTATTGTATAAAGATACCCTTCATTTATTTGACCACTGATTTTAGTCCTTTGGTATATAGATACATACAACAATATATTTTTTAACTATTGAATGCGGTCATGGTGCAGAGTGATGAATCTACCCAAACTATACCAAGTAATATAGCTTGTTTCTTACTATATCCCCTCCCAAGGATATTAAAGATTCCTTGTTGGTAGGGTAAAGATCACAGTAAAAAGGCCAAGTGGATAAAATGTTCTTATAAAACTGGATGACTTCTAGGAAAGATTTCAGGAATATAAACCAAAGAAAATGACCCCTATCCCCATTCCAATCCAGCAAGAGGGCATAAACACATTACTACAAAATTTGTCACAAGTAACATTCCAAAGCTTCGTGTTTGACCAGGACTCCAGACTACTTGGCATTGGTGTTGCTTTGTGCTCTTTGTCTACTTTTGCAGTGTAAAGGTCTATTGCAATATATAATATTACATATAGTAATGTCAAAAGTTTACCAGAGCATGCATGATTTTAAGAATAATTCTAAGATTTTTTATGGAGGCAATTAAAGTTTCCTCTATAGCTTACATGACTGATAACACTCGGTAAGTTGACTAACAAGCTTATTTCACCTGTATATAATTTTCAAGACTTACAAAGGTGGGAAAGAATTTCACCTTCAATCCTACCCCTCTATGATATGTGGGATAAAAGTTTTATATCATATTGAATATTTATTCCAACAGAAAAGTAGGGCTCAAGTCAAATCAGCTATAATTTTACCTCTAGGTACCTCAAACCCCACATAAATAGGCGATGCCCCACCTTGGCAGGCTTGGATTTCCATCCTCTATACTCATAAAGGCCTGTGGATGCGTATATACAGCGATTAACTCTCTGATATGATGTCTCTAAAGGTACACTTCCACAAGTAACGACCTGCAAAACAGTAAGAAGAATCATAAAACCAAAAGATGAAATAAATTCAACTCAAATTAAAAAAAAGGTCAGAAAAGCTTATTCAATGTAATTTTGATACTAATACATTCTCAGAACTGCACAAATAATTAACAGCAGAGACATTGTTCAAGATTGCTGACATAAAAGACAATGATCATAAACAAAAATGGATAGATTATTAAAACATAACAAAGAGAGAACATGGATTGAAGAAAGCAACAAGCCAAGGATAAGTAACAATCCAAGAGAAAGCATCTTTCATAACATCTATTTTGGTGGAAAATTAGTGATCATCTTAATACAAAAATCCAATGATTAATGTGGCAATGCTCTCAAACGTGTTAGATATGCAATCACAATTTAGAAAGCAGGCCAGTATGCTGGAGAAATAAAACAATCACTATAAAACAAAATGAAAAGCACATTATCACAAGTTTTGACTATAAAAATTTAATCAACTGTAGGCTTCATAAGCAGGCTAGTTTAGACTGTACAAAGTAATGTTAAAAATGAAATAATTAAATTGATGAATCTGTGAAGCATAATAAGCAGACAATTAAAGATTTTAGACTTTCAGAGTCAAACATAATATCATGTATCTGGATAACACTGTAATGTTGTTAGTTTGACATTTCAAGTCTCTTTCAAGACCCCTCTTCAACGAAATTACAAGATCAATAATAAGCAGACAGTTTGATCTAAACCAAAGTAAAGTCAATAAAATGAAACAATTACATAGCCGAATCAGTGAAGCATGACTGACACAAATAAAGGATAGTCATATGTACCAATAGGTTGTTATGTGTTTCTTAGACCTCATTTTCCAGTGCAAATCTCTTTCCAAATGATGACAGTAAAGCTCCAATGTCATTTTGGAAATATCTGTCATAATGCATCTAGAAAAAACGCATTTTTGCCTAGTACAAATACAACTCCTTCCAGTTTAATATGAGATCAAAGAAGACAAACACCATTTCTCAACATTCATTGGAAACTCACATGATTGAAAATACAGGCAAAAAGCTTGTAGAAAGATCATTTTCTATTATTTAACCTCTTTCTCTTCTCCCTTTGTTCTGTATGATTATTTATTATATTTCACATACAATGCCCTTGAGAGCTAAAGCTTCCACCTATAACATCAACTAGAAACACAAGGATGCTGCACAGGGAATTTATCCACAATATAAATAATGATGATCAAATAAAACCTTGTCAGGGCAATTTTAGGAAAGGATGGCCTTTGAAAAAAAATTTAAACATGTGGAATTTCTTTTGGCATATCACAAAATTATAGCCCTGCAAAGGATAATATGCTACATGTGCTTGTAGAGTTTTGTGAGATGGCCCATATGAGAGGCATGACAACAGAATAGCTCAAACTAAGAAGTTTGCAGAAGAAGTGCTGCTAGATTATGACTGCCAAAGAAGCAGAAAAATGAACAAAAAATTCTATTATATTGAACAGCATAAAAATGAACTGAAAAATAACAGAAACCCAAATCACAATATATTGTAAAATTCCATCAATCCCAATGTTTTTACAAACTTCAAAAAGTCGAACCACCCTAGGCAAATATTACCTTACTTAATGAAATATAATGAGTGTCAGTCAAAATAGTTTAAGTAGTCTGTCATCAATCCTTACCATGCAATCACAGCAAGAATGACGAGAAACAGTATACCAAGTTAAGAAAGACCACAAGAGAGAAATGCAGATGAAACTGTTCTGCATTTGAAGAAGTTAATATTCTGTCTTCACCAAATAAAGTATACACGTGGGAATGTAATCACAATGTGAAATGCAGAAGCAACCATCAAGCTGTAACAAAGCATACACCACAAGATAATTCCAGAAACAGGAAGTAATAAAAATGAGTTTTTGGCAATGAAACTAGACATAGGTCATCCAGGATGGAATGGTAAAAGCAGTAAAGGTGGGGTAAACTATAGTTTGTATGGTCAGGATTCCCTTCATGTCTGTCAAAACATTGCTATGCAAAGATGTTATGAAACAACTTGTAATGGGAATATGCACACCTTGCAATCACTGATCTAATGCGTGAGATTCCTTCTCAAAACAGTAGAAGTTAAGGTGTAAGATTCAAACAGTTGCATGTAAACTGCTACAGGAGATAATCAGTATGTAATTGAAAACAGAACATAGAATTCAAGTACTAGCTTTTGCACCTTGAAAGGTAATAGTATGAGGCTGATAAGCCTTATAAAGAGGTCATATTGGTGTTATCAATGGACAGAGGAAAATGAAAGTCACAAACCAAACCAACATGGCCCCTTTATAAAGCCTATTGGCATCACCCTATCACCAATAAGTGTGGTAGCTCATGCGTAACAAATTACTTAAAATTAATTACTAATTAAAAACATCGAGTTATTTTCCAATGTACTTATTTTTTCATATCCAAATGATTCTTGTCAATCTGAATGATGAGTTCATTATACTAGGGCTGTATTAGAAGAGGCATAAAGAAAGGGATTCTTGTCTTCCATCAACTAATGGGAAACTGGCTCATAATTTAGTGTGCCACATTTTAAATATCAACCCCTAGATAGTTTGTCATAATCACCACAGTTAGTCGAGATGCATGTTATTCTTGGTCCAACATCTCTTATTTAAAAAATGATAATTTTGTTGTATTAAGTTGAACTTCATGAAAATATATTGTAAAGGGGTCACTACTAAATGCATAATCATACCCCCCATCTAAAACGCAGGGCAAATGAAGAATGGAAAAAGGCATCAGGAACTATAGCTGTACAACACATGATTTATAGCAGTTTGAGACATTCTCAATAAAATATATTATTCAGGTTTAAGAAACAAAACAAAAGATGTATAGTTCAATAATGGGAATAGGATAAAGAAAGAGAGAACCATTTCAATATGCCTCATGCTGAAGTAAATGTTTGGCCTCAAGTACATGGAAAGAGTCTCTTGCCTCTTCAAATAAATCCTATCCACTTAACTATTAAGTAAAAGGGAAAATCAATCATGTTGCTAGTCATGCAACCTTGGCTCTGTCTACAACAGTTTCAACTAATTTTTCTGTAGATCATGGGATGAAAGCTTAAATTAATGGTTATGCAAACTGCACATCCACTAGAAATAGTTTTTTTATAGAGACAAGCTACTCTTCCAAGAATTAGTTAATCAAAATTGTTTTAGTAGTAGATTCAATCATATACCAAAATTGAAGATATATAATTTGTGAAAGTGTTCTAGGTCATAAGGTAGCACTAAAAAATAATTCTAGAATAATGTTCATTCCTACAAACCCTTTGACATTTACAAATCAAAACTATGTCCCAATCAGATTTCCAAATATTCTCAAATGGACTTGATTGCATCCACCAAATTTTTGTGCCAATCTGTCGTGGTTGTGAGGCTTTCTGTTTGTGGTTTGAAAATAATGCTTTATTTGATTCCATTCTTTCTTTCACAGTGAAAGTGAAATTTTTACTATTTGTAAATCGAATCAAAAAATTTACATGCAAATGCCAAAGATAGAAAGATGAACTTAAAGAAGAGGGTAAAAGGGTACCAACTGCAGGATGCAGAAAAAATAAAGGTTTTTAAAAGCTAACAGAATTTACAATCAACATCTGAACCAGTGCTGTAGGCAGGCAAATGAAATTTAGCAATCTCAGACTATTAACAAGTCTTGTTCATAACCAATTATAATAATTCGAGTAGTGAATATTGTTCTGAATGGATCAAATCTCATTTCATTAGATATTAACAGGCAGGCATTGGCAAACACCAACTAATGAAAATCTAATTGGAAATACACCATGAAGTGTGTCCAACTCCAACCTGAATAGAGCTGAAATTTAAAAAATGAATCAGAATCTGCCCCCATCACTTAAGTTGCAGTTAGTTAGTTCACATAACATATGTGTACAATTATAGAACAAGCAAGACAACTGCAGAAAACAGATTCCTAAAACCTCTTAACAAGTATCTATCTTATCACACTCCAGGAATTTAGTTCACATAACATATGTGTACAATTATAGAACAAGCAAGACAACTGCAGAAAACAGATTCCTAAAACCTCTTAACAAGTATCTATCTTATCACACTCCAGGAATTTAGGCTGTGCATGCATTTTGAGAATATACCTCAGTATAATTTACATTTTCATCTAAAAAAATCATATTTAATGCGGGCATCAGATTTTAATTCAGGACCCAAGTTCCATGCTTGTTTTCTCAATGAAGATGAAAACTGTTACCATTTAGTAGAGGCAATTACTACTATTAGTGGGGAGACAATAACATATGTCTAATAAGGAAGTGTATTGATACAAAATGAACAGAGTTACTTCCCCAAGCTTAAACTATTGATTGTTGGGACTGTTGCAAAAATTAGACAAAACTTTCTGCCATAAATGAGTCAGGCCAAATCTGCAAGATAAGCAAGGCAGATTCACAAGATTTGGTAACTCTGGAAAACACACCAAATCCGTAGCCAAGAGTTGCTGCCACACACTATTATTTATTTATTTTAACTTATAGTCTTCAATTTTTAAGTCCATTTTTTGTGGAGATGGCAACAAATCATTAGGGCAAAAGATAGAATTGAATCAGATTCAAATCATCAGGTTTTTGGCAGTGCAGAGGTGATGGAGGGGCAGTTAACAATTTATGGATATAAGGTTCTCTTGATTTTGCAGTGAGCGGCAATTTGGAAGGGGTTTTCCTCAGCCAAAGATTTAGGACTTCATTTTCAGCAATAGAAAAGCATTAATATTTAATAGTTATGATATAAGGCTTTCTTGGCAGTTTTTTCTAATTATCAACCCTAAAATCAATAATACAGCAATACCAAGGGGAAAACACTGCACAAGATAAAGGAAGGAATATAGCAGGGAATCATAACATAGCAATCAAAAAGAAAATCCTATTTATTGTTTGGAAGTATTGAATTGAGGAAAAACATGGTCAAAATACCATCTTGCCAAATTAACTATTCATGATGCAACGCCATGCCTTAATGCCTCTCTTCTCGTAATCAAGAGAATGCCAAGCTGGAGGCCAAAGAAAGGAAGAAAAAAGGAAACACTAAGGAGAGACATAGGAAGGGTTTACTCTCCTGGGATGGGGCAGTAACCATAACAAATGTGTATAATGATTCCTAATCAAGCACAACCCCTGTTTTGACTTCATGGAGCCAAAACTCTTTATCTGCACCAAAAAGATCTCTTACAGATAAGAGAAACAAAGAAAAACAAAAGAACTTGTGAAAAGAAGAGAAATGAAGAAAGCAAAGAGGGATTCCTTGGCAATAATAAATTAATGCAACTGATAATTCATTAAGTAACAAATAAACAAGAATTCCTAAATGGAGATATTTTCTTCCTGTTAAAAAGAACTTAGCAGAATATTCATAAAAGTCACAAACATAGACCACATAGAAGAACCTTTATCAGAAATTTAGATACATGAGAAATTCGTCAATCATCAAGATTCTAAGAAACCCCTAATTAAACAATGATGTAATCTTAATTCCAAGTTGTGGTTCTTGAGTAACCTGCACGATAGTATCCACATATCAAGAACAACTATATACCGTAAATCACATTCAAAAAATGGATAATATTATTAAGAATTATCTAGAATTACATATTCAACCTGAAACCAATTATAAATGTGCTTAAGCTAAAAATCGGCAATCTCATTGGTTATAGCACCCTGATAGCATCTGCAGATAGAGACGATTCAAACATAACTACAAGCTTTGGCAGTCTTGAAGACAAGGATAACTTTATACCCTCAGCTTGAAATGGTCTTCTAAGAAAGCCTAGCATCTTCCAAGAAAGCCTAGCGTCTTCCAAGAGCCACATGCACTCTTTGTGAGGCAATACATGATATTAGACGTTATCTAATCTTAAGCAATACATGAAAAGTTAGACAAGGATAACATTATACCCTCAGCTTGAAATGGTCTTCTAAGAAAGCCTAGCGTCTTCCAAGAAAGCCTAGCGTCTTCCAAGAAAGCCTAGCGTGCACTCTTTGTGAGGCAATACATGATATTAGACGTTATCTAATCTTAAGCAATACATGAAAAGTTAAGGATGTGATATTTAGGCACACTGAGAACTACTTTTCACAACTGAAAGTTGAACCCATATAATGAAAAAACAAACAGAATTACTTAACGAGAAAATGATGCCACGATGCAGTTTGCTTGCTCAGGTCATCCAACAAAAAATCAGAATACTAATATGAAATCCTGTACAAAAATAACGCTTATACATGGGCATACAATCCTAGTCAATTCCAGAGTACAATGTGCAATATATAGGCAATAATTGCAATGAATGAGATAAATAGAATTGTAAGACAAATGCAGTTTTCTTCTAAAATTTCAAACCATAAAATCTTACCCCAGTGACTTTCACATACTGTCCATCTTGTGCATTCCTCAAATCAGCATCACTATACGAGGCCATGAAATCAAGGACAGACCTCTTTCCCCAACAAATATTCCATGTCATCAGAAGAAAAACACAGCTGAAGAGCCCCGCTACAACAATTAAAAGTATTGGATTGTGAACAGTGGCCTCAATGAACCCTCCTGCAATAAACCCCACTATAAACAAGGGGATAAGAGTCCAGAGCAACACCTTGGGGAAACCCCTTCGGAAGGAATAGTCTTCAGCATTGCTGAGATTGCTTACAGCCTGGTTGTGATTCATACTCGCAATCTTCAGCGGCATTCCAGAGGGATCCAGAGGACCAGATGTCACCTTTTTCAGCGCACCGGATGACGATAAAGGCCCAGACGTAATGAGCCCCGTGGCAGGAAGCAAATTACCGGAATTCGTCCTCACTATGCCAGGAGTGGACGACTGAGGACCTGAAGTTTTCACATTGCCGCTGGAAGGTGCAGATTTAGGGTTTGGTCCGACGGCCATGTCACCACTTCGCGGCCCGGACTGAGACACCTGACGGCTGAGATTGGCAGACTGAGGACCGGATTTCGATCCCTGGTTAGTATTGATAGCTGGCCGTGAAAGTCCGCCGGGGTTTATAGGCCCCGAAACCCTCGTAGCTCCGGCCGATGAAAGAGGCCCTGAGTGAGAGGAACTAGAAATCTTCTGCAGCGACCCCGATTTCTTCATCTTGTTAGGGTTTTCCACCGGTATGTCAAACATTTTTCCCAGTTCGCCCGATTTCTTGATGTCTCCTCCCGTGTAAGGTACTGCCGTAGAGCTCATCGTCGGCTGCTTGTCCTTGTATTGCTCAGGGCGTCCTGACACATAGAGGCCATTACTGAGCTGGTGGGCTAAAACCCTACCGTTGTTGTTCGACGCCATTAATATATTGCTCTCGTGCAGATCTTTATTGTACGTGCTTCTGCTTAAGTTGCAAGAAAACTGGAGTAAAATGTAAATGGAATTTGTGGCTTCTTCGGTGTTTTCTGCTGAAATTTGAAAGATGACTGAATAAATTTCAGAGATATATGTGGATTTGAAGCGACATTGTGCAGAGAAGTTGAAAGCAAGAGGCTCACGAGAAAGACGGGATTGTAAAATCTAGGGTTTATTCCATAATTTGGAGAGATCGAGAGTCGAACCTGCAACTTGGGTGATAGAAATCAAGAGCACTTTTGCATTGCAAAATGAAGGCGTCGTTGTCGAAATGCGCGTGATTTGACGGTGATGGTGACAGAGCCTCGGATTCCCGAGGCAACGGCGCTCATTGGTGTGATCAGCTGTAAAATATCAAGCTTGCAGTGACTCGATCTCCTGACGTCTCTCGTCCTAAAACTCAACATATGAAAAAGCAACACAGGCGTGAGCACAGGCTGTCCATTATTTTCTCGCCGTTATGATCTTCTTTCTCTGTCTTCTCTTCCTCTGCATCACACACATCCCACTCTATTGCTTGCTTGCCTGCCTACAGCCTGGTACTCACTGGCCGCGCCGGTAATCCACTCCGTCCCCACCGGTCAACCCCGGTTGACAGTGATAAATAGATTCCGATTGCTACCGGGATTCGGTCAGTGGAGCGTTTGTGCTGTTAACAATAAGAGGCGCGGGCGGAGACCCCACTTACCGTACGACACGTTGCCCATGACACGTGGGTTTTTCTTCCTCTTTTGACGCCGCCACGTTTGCACGATAAGCAGTGGTGAGTTTAAAATCGTTATTTGCTGACATCAGCCCGTTCCCCGCGCCTTGCTGGAATATGTTGGCATATATATGTGGAAGTTAACGTTGTTTAATCTGGGTAAATGGGCGTTATATAACGGTGCGATAGAGGACATGCAAATTAGAATAACTCTCCCTCGTTTCTGTCCACTGTACTTCACGACACAAGTGTCAACTTTTTTCTGACAAATCACAGTCTCTTCTCCCCGGTTTTTACGTCACGTATTTTATAACGGAGGTCCACATTCTTCACACCAGGGTACGTTTATTTGAACGTTTTTATATTTCTGTTTTCTTTTACATGTTTTTTCTGTAAATTTTGAATCTCACTTTAGTCCTATTAAAGCTTCTCTGTAAATGTAATTTTTATTGAGTTGAATCTCCTTTAGTATATCAAGTATCTATCAGCTTAAAAGTATATTTGTACTCGCTACTTTATTATACCACTCTTTTTATCTCTTCTATTTTTGAGATTACACCTGGGCTGAATCTATTTTAGTGTACTGAATATTTCTTCAAGATACAATTAAATTATAAAGATTTGGGTATCTATGTTATATTGGTTATGATATGATTAATAAGTGCATGTTTAAATTAGAAGTAGTTTATAGTTAAGAGAAGAAATTACTTCATCAAAGTTTGATTAAGGAAATAAAGTCAATCTGATAAATGTAAAAAAAAAATTTGACTGAGCTATCACTAGCATATATATATTAATTTATAAATAATATATATAAAAACGTGTAGAGATATCTTTTTGGAGTGCATCTAAGTTTTATCAATTAATTATATAAAAGTGCAATACATGCGTGGAGAAGGCTATCAATATATCCTCGAGAAGGATATCAATATATATATAAATGTGTTTTCGAGTGTGTCTAATTTTTATCAATTAATCACATAAAAGTGCAATACACGCCTCGAGAAGGATATCAATATATATAAAAATGTGTAGAGATATCTTTTTCGAGTGCACGCCTCGAGAAAGATATCAATATATATAAAAATGTGTAGAGATATCTTTTTCGAGTGCGTCTAAAGAAAGATATCTCTTGATGTAGCACAACATGGAAGACAAAATTATCAGGGTTAGGGTTAGGGTTAGGGTTATGATTAGGGTTGGGGTTAGGGTTATGGTTATAATTAGTATTAAGGTTAGGGTTATAACTAGAGATAAAATTAAGGTTAGATTTAGGTTTAGAGTTAGAGTTAGGGTTAGGGTTAGGGTTAGAGCTATAGTTGGGATTAGGTTTAGGGTTAAGGTCATAATTAGAATCAAGGTTTAGGGTTATAATTAGAGATAAAAATTTATTGTTTATTTTTATTAAGTTTGATTAAGGAAATAAATCTAACCCAATAAAAAAAATATAAAAATGACTGAGCTATCATAAATTTACTTATAAATATTTTTACCAATTTTAATAAAAATAAACAATAAAATTTTAAAAAATTGCATTCATCAAAGTTACTTGACAAATAAAAATAAACCTAAACTAATTAATCTAGAAATGGTTTTTTACTTTTATTATTATAAATTTACCTCAAAAAAAAAAAAAATTAACAAAAAATATTTAAAATAATTATTTTATTTTATTTTTAAAAAATTGGAAAAAATTATAGCTATATAAATTAATTAGAGAGAATGTTTTTAGTATATATATGGGTGTTTAAGATCACATTCTATAATCCATCATTAAAAAGAAGAGAAAATATATATTTAATTATAATTGTATAAGTTAATTTTTCTAAATGTATTTAAAATGTTAAAACTTTATTTTAATTGATTATTTTATTAAAATATTGTACATCTAATTCATAATAATATCATTTATTTATAATTTTTATTATATCTAGACAGTTTCTCTTTATTATCTTCTAAATCTACCATAATAATATTTATTTTATTTATAATTTAAATTATATAAAGAAAAAATATATATGTAATATATTTAATTGTAATTGTATAAATTAATTTCTCTAAATATATTTAACATATTAAAACCTTATTTTAATTGATTGTTTTATTAAGATATTGTACATACAATTCATAATAATATAGTGGGAGGTAGGGCAGGTGCCCCTCCAAGGTGGCAGAGGGGGTTGGTATTTGATGCCACAGTGGTAGGGTTGTTGGGGAAAGGAAGGTTGAGTTGGCGGTCATAATGGTAAGTGATGCTTAAGAGTCATCTTTTCGCGGCCATACGGTGGATAGCTAAAGACAGCTACGACTCCCAATTCCATGTTTAGTGATGAGTGCAAATACTGCCAGAGGGATTTACTCCTCATAGCAAGGACAACTTGCATTCTGGATGGTGTACCATTTGTGTAGGATGGCGGCAATCTTGTGAACGGTGTTCTATTTATTGATGGTTTGTATCATTTTTTGGTTAAGTTTTTCTTTGCAGGTGTGAGTGGAGAATGTTTGTTTTCTTCCTTTCTTTCTACCGAGTGTGGTCTGAGCTAGGATGTCAATGGCAGAGTCTTCAAAATTTGTAATTGAGGTCTTGGTTAAAGGCCTAGAAAGATTTGGGGTGGATACATTGATATCGTTGCGGTCAAAGGCGAGGCAAACCTCCTTCAAGGAGATTACCGACCAAAGATTGAAGTGTATTCTGCTTAATTATGATCCTTTGGTCGTTGTGGTTGTGAAGATGATTCTTGGTTCGGGCCACTTGGAAAGTAAGGAGTACAGGATGGATAATCTGCATGTTTCTTCGTGTTTCCTAACATCTCTCTTGGACAACAAAGTTCCCAAGGCGGAAGCGAAGGGGCTGCTAGTTAAAATGTTTAGGGAAGATTTGGTGGAAGGGGTGGACGAGGTTCTTAGTGCAGTGATTGAGGGCAAGGGTTGCCCAAGGCCGTGCGATTTGGAGTGGCTCCGTTCGAATGAGGCTTTGAAGATTTATCCATTTCCCCTGGATTTGTGTGGGTCGAGCCTTATGAGGCATCAGATGATTGTGGGGGTGGCTATAGAGTTTTTGAAGAAATTTTTCAGGTTGATGGAAGTCAGTGGCATTGAATGGACAAAGGATTTCGAAGCATTTGCAAAAGCTAATGGTTTTCTGTAACTTAGGTTGTGGGTTAAGGTTTTCTGATCTATGAGGGGTTGGTGTAGTTTTTTGTTAGTTTGGTTGGAGCTTTGTTAGTAGTATAGCCATTAAAATGGCATTTTGTCGTGTCTTTCTCTGGTCAAGGTTATTGTGGTTCTGGTTGGGTTGGGCATTCTATTAATTCTAGTCTTTAGAGGAAGAATTTTGTTGGTCGGATGGTTCTCAAGATATTTTTTGGTGACGTGAATTTAATATCCCTGCATTGCAGACGTTTGTAGTTTGGTTAATATTAATAATAAAATACTCACCTTACGTATCAAAAAAAAATCATTTATTTATAATTTTTTTTTTAGACACTTTTTATCTTTATTATCTTCTAAATCTATTAATAACAAATATATTATTTTTAAAAAATCATCTTTTTTAACTTTGTTATTAACAAATTTATTATTACTAAATTTATTATTTGTATTTATTATGAACACTAATAAATCTACTATCTATCTTTTTTATTATGTCATTATATTTATATTATATCATTTGTAATTTGTTATTTATATTTTTTCAATGATATACAATTGAAAAGAATAAAAATAAAAATTATAAATCCATTTTTTTCTAATAAAAATATTACACAATTGTAAATTATAAATTATTTTTATTTAAATTATTTAAATATTTTTATTATTCATTTATATAATTTTATCATATTTTTTGAAATTATATTATTTTATAATATTATAATTTTGTTGGTATGGACTACTTTTATTTACTGTTCATTAGTTTTATAGTAGTCCATACCAACATACCAAAATAAATGGACTACTTGTAATGTTTTATAGTAATGTTTATGTTTTAAAAGTAATGTTATTGTGCATATACATATATACATATATATACGTACATAAATATTATATATAACATGATAAAAATTAAATAAGTTAGTATTTCGATTTCTAATGTCTATCTATATTATTTAATTTATAATAAAAATACTATATATGTTTAATGATTAGCTGAATTTATTTCATGTATAAGTTGATAAAATTTAGACAATTCATGAGCTTGAACAATCTTCTCAATTTCAATGGTTAGGAGCATTGAACAAACTTCTTAATTCTAGTGGTTAGGATCCTTGAACACTCTTCTTAGATCTAGTTGTTAAGATCCATAATAAATTATGAGTTTCATGTGTATAAATCTTGTATAGGGTTTTAGATGTGATTCTATGTCCTAGATAGAATTGTGCTTATGATAGTGTCCTCCTAATTTAAGGACAAGTCTTAGGACACTAATTATCCATCTACGAGATTGGAAATCATCCAAAGATCACATGAGAGCATTATCAAGTAGCAACATTCAAGAATTACATTAATCGTTAAGAGATATGATTACTAGCCATTATGCTTCATGCCTTTAATGTCATTGAATCTTGTGAAATCAACTTGAGGGATTTAACTTGGAGTTAGAAAGTTTCATACTTTAACCTTCTTATAACAAATCCCTAAAAGTAGATATCATCATAGGTGCACAAGGTTATGAAGATTATAATAACAAAGGACAAAATTAAAATTATACTAACAATATCACATCATCCCCAAAATAAGTTGTGCATGGTCACCTCCGAACATAAAACAAAGGTCAAAGGCAAGTCTATAACAAAGTCGACAATAAAGACCCAACTCCAATTCAACAAAAAAACTAAACAATCCTAACCCTCACACCTACTTTATCAATCTCAATTATTATATATCCCCTTACCCATCATTAAAATGAAAAAAAATAATGTCATTAGTTGACATGTAAATATATAAAGTGATTAATAAGCAAAATATCTCTATAATACTATAAAACATTACAAACTATATGAATAAATGAATACTTTTAATAACGCTCATGAATCCACATAATAATTTATAAGACCCAAAGATAACAATAAAATTGATTTGTGAACAAACACTCCTACACATACTAGTCAACTTATATCTACTTACACGACATCCATTTCTCTTTATTTTTCAATCTTAAATTTTCTACCATTTTATATTTTTATTAATCTCTTCAACCAAAACAATAAAAAATCAACTTTCAAAATTGAAATATATTTGATTAAAAATATGAATATCAGATTTCCACAATTCATATAGAATTTGTTCAAAGATTTCTGGATTTGATTGTGTACAATTTTTTACATCAATGTTTCCCATCACACTCTGTGATCCATCATCACGAATCGCACTCCGTGATCCATCATAGAATGACCCAAATAAATTATATAAAATAAACTCTATACAAAAGGCCTTGTTTTTTCCTGCCGCCCTTTGGTTGTTTCTTCCAGCTGCGGCTCTACGTTTTCAGCTATTTTCTGTGTTCTTTTGACAGCTTTGCAATATAAGAAAACTGTGTAAGTACCTAAAAAGGCGTGTAGATTAGCTAGCTTAAAAAGAAGTGAAGATAAGCATGATTATAAAAGGTCAATATTGGTGCTTTGGCGTGAGTGAGTGTGAATGAAAATTTGACGTTGATAGCTTTTCCTTTTAACTGACGTGACAACATAGAATTGACGGTTATGCGAGTGTTGTTTTCTCCCTCCTCTGCTTTTAATTTCCCACACATAATTTTCAAACAATTTACTTGAATTTGTCCTCATCAGCTTTTTAAGTTTCAAATGCACGACACGCATTCATTAGTTGATGGAGACTTTGATTCTCAATAACAAATGATGATGGAGATGCACCCCCACACAATTCAAGGCCATTATCTACTCTTAAACTTTAACCCTATTAGGCTAATATGTACTATGATGGTTTTAGAATTTTTTCCTTTTTAAGATATTTAAAGTTTTATGAATAATTTATTTTTATATAAGGATTGGGGTGCTTATTTAACTAAAGTAGTTGGAGGTATGATTTGAATCTCATTTCTTTTAAACATCATTTGGTTTTGTACTCAACAAGGTTTGATCTTGGTGGAGTCTTTGTTAATTATGTAACTTCATCAATAGACTAAGGATCACTTCACATAAATAATATTATTGAAAATACTATTTGAGCATTAGATATTAAACATTATACAACAAGTAAAAGTATGTAGTGGCAAATTTACAATAAAAATGACTAATAGATATTCATAGTGTAACATAGTACTATCAAGAAACCAATAAAAATAAAGGAATCAAGTGAAACTATTAAGTACACATAGTGACAAGAGGAGAAGGGGAGCAGAACAACGTACCAAGCAATCATCATCTTTAAGGGGAAGACTCGTCAAAGAGTAGATCATGAATTCTCAACCATCCCATGAATCCTATGCTATAAGTGGCACCAATTACTCTCTAGCTAAGAGGTAGTGAAAAAAGATGTCTCAAGGCCCTTAAGAGAGGCCCCCGACAAAGGCCTAATGGATTTTATTCATGAGGTAAGATTTCAACCCTCTACAAAGAAGGGATTGGCAAGAAACTGTTTGTAGCCATGTGGGAAAATATATTGCTTAGTGGCTAGAGGCAATGTTCTCTAAGCAAGGCCATAGGGAAAAACTCAACTCATGGTAGCAAATAAACTCCCTAAGTGGTAACAAATAAATCCCACATCCTCCACCTATGCGTAGATTATAAACTATGCATACATAAGCACGTGAATTTTATCATTAAGAATTAAAAACAACTTTACTTCTAGATTTCTAGAGCTAAATAAAATAGAAACTCCAAAAGGTTTTGAATTATAGAAATATATGTCAACCAAGAGTTGTTATCCCTAAAAAAGTGATTCTCTAAGTAAAGAATCCAAGTGAAAATGACAAAAAAAGTTTGTGTATCCATTTCTAAGGATCATAAGCTTAAGGGTAAGTCCAAAATAGAATATTGAAGGTTTCCAATATGACAAACAAGTCATCTTGGATGAGTAAGTCCAATATCCAATTCTTTCTCCAAGACTACCAAACACATTTATGCCTATACAACAAGGTCTAAGGGGAGGAATTTAATCCCCACTATCCATTGAGAGTAGCATACTAACCCTTCAGTGAAGTAAAAATTCCTAAGTTTTCACCTTGCGAGTAAATAAACTATGTAACAAGCCATTGCAACAAAAAAAATTCTTTTCTTTATAGAGAATATATGAACAAAGATGCATAATGTAATACAATAAGGATTCCATTTCATTACAATAATTTCATAAGTTACAATAATACAAGATTGCATACATTTACATACATAGGTCAATGAGCTTTGGAACAAATAGTTGTAAGACGGTCCAAGATCCTTCCTTTCAAAACTTGGTTCTTTTGTCACCTACTATGGAGGAGAAGCATCACTCAAGCATTTTTTCGCTAAGCCACAGACTCTTAATGTGGTCCCCCGCACATCTATCATTCGATAGATGGCCCTTCCCTTCGACAAAGAGATTGGTAGAGTAACCAAATAACGAAAACCAACTAAGCATAGTGTTGTGTCCTACATAATTAGAACTTGTAATCCCACAATCTAGAACTAGCATGTAATATTGGATCGCGGTGAACTAACAGTGGAGCCAAAGGCAGTCACACTACTTTGGCCAAAGTGTTCTCATTCAGTACTTTGAATGAAGGTCATCTATCACATACACTACTCAAGGCCAATTTGACTTAAGGTCATCTTAAACTATACATAGTTATTTCCTTCAATGGATAATCTATCATCCCAAAGATAACCTATCACCATTTTAACATACTTGGAATAAATCTACTTAACAAGTAAGCACACAATCTCCCTCCCATATTGGATAAACAACCCTAGGAGTAAACAAAAGCTATTCTAGTTAAACCAATAACTTAGCTAAGAGTAACACATATGCCACTCATGTTCAATAATATCTAGTATATAATACCTATGATAAACACCAATCTCCTATTATGGAATACATACAAGCACATCATAAAAGTAGCATAAAATCTTCTATTCCCTTTTCAATGACATTCTAAATTCTCTAAATGCATGTACTTGGAAAAGACAATTCAAGCATACATGGAGAACAATTCATTCATAATTTAAAATAACAAAGAAGAATATCCTCATGCATGTTATCGCTTGTCCAATTAATTGACAGCAATGCAGTCTCTCCCAAACAGCAACAAGCTTGATAATAGCTTCTTAAGAAATGTCACAATGAACTTCTAACTCTCAAGTTGACATATTACTTCACTCAAACAACAACTCTTTCTCTTAATATGATAGAATTCTCTCTCACACACACACAAATAAAACTAAGAATAAGCTAAAAATAATGCAGAGTAAAGGCTTGCAAGAAGAATGCATCCTCTCAAATGAAACTGCTCTACTATTTATACAGTAGCATGAGACTTCATATCCTACAGTTTAGGCATGGATATGGACAACAAACACCATGCACAACTACACATATATCACAACAAAAAGGTAGCGACTATGTAAGCCCATACTCAGCAAAACATCTACAGATCGACCTTGCTAGATCGACAACAAATAGACTTATTCAAATCTGCACATGGATCATTCAAATTATCTCCAGCAATGGACATCTACAAGGTTAAGGAAACAAAGGTGGCGCCAAAGCTTCCACACTATTCTCAAAGTTGGTGCGGTTTCCATGCAATTAGAACCAATCAATAACCAATTTACAGTTCACCATTCCTTCATCAACTAAGTCAGGGTGTGAGTCGACCCAGACATTTATTCACTTTGACAAAGTCATCAACTAGTCACTTACTTCTTAATAGATGTTGGTTTAGGCTCATAGACATGGCGCTTTAAGTTTTACCAAGTCAGATTATCTTATAATAGGCATCGACTAAGTCTCTACCATGCATCAACATAATGCAACAAGCTTTAAATGAAATATATGTGTTTCATAAAGCGTGACAACAAGAGTAAAACTCGGCTTCTCTAAACACAGTCATAAGCAACTTATAATCAGCCTTTATCATGATAAATGATAGTCGATCTCAAACAATGGTTCATATATTAAATATATATTAATATATATATATATATATATATAATATTACATATACATATATATATATTTAAATATCATATATATATATATATATAATATTACATATACATATATATATATTTAAATATATATATATATATATATATTTATATATGTATGTATGTATATGTATATATATGTTAATATATATCATAAGCCATTAATGTAAGTATACATTCGATATACAAATAAGCATAAGCAAGATATTATTCACATAATAAACACAATATATTGATTGTATACATATATATGTATATAAGTATATGCCTCTATGTACACATATACGTATGTATACCTATATCGATGCATTCATATGGGCATGTCCACTCACCAACGTACGTGTGTATCGATACGTATATACATATGGATGTGTATATACTATACATATATATGTTCACATTTGATTCACATATAGTTATTCACAATTACCATTGTATTGATAAATGTTTACATGTGGTGCATCTATACATGTGCATATACATGTCGTTAGATCCCATTAACATATATGTGCATATATATACACATACTCCGCGTACGTTCTTCTTATCAACATAATCATAATAGTGCAAAAAAGAACTCTAAAGCTCGAATAGATAAACATCACCCAATAATGCATTTCAATAGTAATCAACACGTTTACTTATACAAACACATCAACTAAGGATGACTTACCCTCTTCCCACAAACTGAATCAACTCAATTATTCTACTATGGTGTGTGTATATGCTCAAATAGTTTTGTTACCAGTTACCCAACCAAGATCTTTTCCTAAGTGATACTTCCCCTCTACCTGGAGGAATGGAACATATACCTGCAACCACTAACACATGCACATAGTAGTCAATTGTTCATAACATATGCAATATACATAAAACATCTCCAAAGTTAGAATATCAATTCAATAAACATTCATTCACATATATGCAGTACTTTTCCATGAGATAATCATCCACATATAACCAAGAATATCACAAAAAATAGCAAAGCTTTTACTAATAGTTTTGTCTGCTATGAATTATTAAAGTACAAAAACAACAGAGAATAACAAAACTAAAATAAAGTAACTTGTAAATTAAGTAAAATGTAGATTAAACAAAATATGGATGATGAAATGAAAGAAGAGAAAGAAAGCACTCACAACCAACCAAGCAATGAAGCCTCTAACAAATGAATGTCTTCAATGCTTGCACACATAAGAATGAGAGAAAATGTTGGGACTGTTTAGGGGCTTGCCTCAATCAAACCCCCATTTTGGTGTTTCCACCTCCATGGACAACCAAATAGACAGATAGATAAAAAGATAAATAGACAAGATAAAAGATATATATCACCTGCAAGGCTTGAGGAAGCCAAAGAGAGAGAAAGAAAAGGTTGTGAGAGCCAAGAGAGTTGCAAAGAAAACATTGTAAGAACGTGAGAGTGTCATTGTAGCAAGTTGTAGAGAGTTGTGCACTAGAACCCCTTAAAGGGTTCACTAGAAGGGGGGTTTTGGAAAACCCCTCTTTAATGGGTTTTTCTTTTTTAATGTTATTTAAAGGGGGGTTCTCTAAAACCCCCCTTTTTTGCCCTTCCCCCCCTCTAGCAATTTTCTACAAAAATTTGGCTTCTGGAGCTCAGTTTGAAGATGAAAATGGAATCAACTTCAAAGTCCCAACTGGAGGATTATAGTCCTCGAAACGAGCTATCCATCAAGTATAATTTTAATATATTTTGGTTTTATTATATTTTTTTTATAGTTTAATTAAACATAGGTTTTTCACCAAAAATCAAGCTCTTTGTTTTGCACATGTGGAAAAATAGTATTATAAAAAAAAATCTAAAAAATATCTATGCACTTGATATTGATGTCCTTGATCCAACAAAAAAAAAAATTTTGATACATACAAAAAAAGTTGTGTTAGCAAGTAAACGTATGTCTAAATTGTAATTGGTTTCACTTCAAAACTTAATTAAGAAAAAATATTTTATAAAACACTATGAAACCAAATGAATGCACTAGAAATCATAGTCACAAATCTAAATTCGAAAAAAATAGAATTTTATCCTTCATAGAAAAAGAGTTATGTGTTATCAAATACACATCACTCTTTAAAAATGGTGTTTAGTGTTAAAAACTAGTTTTTGAAGGAGATGGAAAAATAAATACAATTTGATTCCAATTTTTTTTTTAAATATATATTTAGAATCTATAGACAAAATGTCATAAATCACTAGTTTGTATTATCTTCAAATTCCTCATGGTTTAGCAACTATAGGTGCCCAAAAGTGAAGATTTAGTTAAAAAATTCAGTTCAATGTCAAGTTCAGCCAAAAAGTGTAAACCACTATTGTGGGATCACCCTATGCAAGCAAGAAAGCAATAGAAAGAGAAGAGAGAAAGAGAGAGAAAGAGAGAAAAAGACCAAGAGAGAGCTAGAGAGATACCAAGAAGACCAAATGAATTGAAAAGATGGATTTTAATGAGAGAATAGAAGGGAAAAGAAGGTTCTCAAGCCATTTTAAGGCGTCCCAATCCATTTCCACCGACAAAGGTAGGTGGCAAGTGGCAACAAGCTCAAAAATGGTCATTTGAATGTTGAAATTTCATCGGATGCTAGCATGACACATGGACATCCGCACAACACACTAGTGTCCAAACAAATCATGCTCAAAAATGGTGGGAACAAGGAAAACACAAGGTTTAACTTAAAGCTGACACAAGAGGGTAGTTGTTGAAAAAGGGCCTTAAGAATCTTGAGGAGAAAAAGGCCAATACAAGGGCTAAAATGAGCCTACACAAATACTAAGGGAGCAAACACTAAAGTGGATGCAAAAATGTAGGTGAAATTGTAAGAGGTGCAATTTTATGACACATTTTGCCCCCACTTTAGCGAGCATATCAATCTACATGAATATACACACTAAAGGAAATATACTAACATTAAATAACATCATGGTGTCAAAAGGATATTGTAGAGGAAACAAATAGCTCTTCAAACCAAGGAAGCATGCCCCTAGACTGAAGACCTAAAAAAGAAATGCATTAGACAAGAAAAATTTGCACAAGGCAACAAGGTTAGAACATAAAAAGCCACCACATCATGGGGTTAGAACATATACATATAAAAACATGGATAACACATACACAAATTAAGAGACCTTGATGCAAGAGATTGTCTCAATACTATGCATCATTCCCAATTTAAGAAATAATACATAGAAGAATTCTTAAATGGAGAGAATTGATTGCTTCAAGAGAGGAATGCATCCAAAAGATAGGGCATCAACCAATTTTGAAGAGAAAAAGAGAGAAAAAGAAGTATATACTCGAGATGAAGATGTAGGTCTTTGATTCATAATATACCATTTGTAAAGTTGAGCTAGGACATGAAGAGGGCATGGGTCTTCTATCATATAGAGTTGACTGCAAATTCACCATAAACATGTTCGCAACAAACAAACAAGTTGGGTAAAAAAAGCAAAAAATGTGGTAAAATTCATAGACATGTCATGACATAATCTAATCAAATAAAAAGACAATGCTGATAGGTATGGCTAGCAAGCTAAAAACCATACAACAAGCAAATAAATATAGCACTAATAAGTATGGCTAGCAAGCTAGATACCATACGATAAGCACATAAAGATGGTGTTGATAATTATAGTTAGCAAGCTAGAGACCATACGACAAGCGCATAAGCCTGTGGCTACTACAAGTTACATTATAGGATAGCCACAGAAAAGACAAGTCTGGTTAGGTTGCTCCCAAGCTAGACGATGAGACACAAGACATCAATACATATTTATCTTAAAACAATTTTTCAAAAAAATTAGAATAAGAAGACATGATGTCCCCCTTTGAATGGTGTGTGCTACACAAATGAGAACATGTCATTCTAAGGAGAAGAAAGATAGAGGGTAGAAAGAAGAGAGGGGGTCCTCAAGAAGGACACACACCTCCAGAACAAGTTATCCCTACCCCCAACATATAAGGGCGGATAACCATGCTAGAGACAATTGTGTGGCTACCACAAAGAAGGTATGGTTGCACACAATAGTGTATGACCATGAATGGTAATGAGTAGGAAAAGTTATGAATGCCACATAACAGGTAGCAACACAATAGAAGGGAGGTGTAAGAACCTCATAAGAAGATGCTTAGAATGGATAGAATAGAGGTAGACCTCAATATCACTTTGTTGAACACTTGGAATGCTGAGAGGGGGGTTGAATTGGTATTTCCTAAAATTCATTAACTTAAAAGTGCATTACAAAGCATCTCATTAAACTTGCAAAAAAAGGAAAGGAATAATTAAACCATGCACCACAACACTCAGTGTGCAAGAAAACCAAATTTATGACCCTTGAAAGGGAAAAACCACAATGAGGATTAGCTCACAATATATCACAACCGATTACAATAGATTATAAGAGGCTCACTAATTGAGGGGCTCACTGCCTGAAGGACTCATTTTTTAGAAAAATAGGAGGGCTCACTTCCCAAGGAAGAACACTTCTTCCAGAATTACAAAAGATATACAAAAAGGATGGATCACTGCTAGAATTTGAACTACTTATAATGCATCTACTATATGTTGAAAATATAATTCCAGTTAGGCTCAAAAACTATCTACTATATGTTGAAGATACAATTCCAGTTAGGCTCAAAAACTAACTTAACACACTTTATTCCTCACTGTCACAAGATCACCACTATTTTGCACTTCACTACACACCTCACATCTCTTATCTCATACTACAAACACTAAATTGACCTTCTATATATATGTATAGATTCCAAAAAAAATCATATCATCAACTAGGTTAGCCTAATTAGATGAAACATGTGACACCATAACTTGTCGGCTCAAAAATCCATCATACTGAACCGCAAATTTTTGTAGGAGGTTGCTCTTACACTTCCAGGGTTTTCCACCTAAAAGGAGAAAGGTATCCCACAAAAAATTGGAGGTTCACTAAAGACTAATGCTAATATGATTGAAATATGCCTAAATGCAAAGAACTGATAAAAGATAATGAATATTAATGCAAAACCTAAGATATGCAAGTTGTTTGAAAACACGGTGATGTATGCAAAATGACCTAAGAATGCAAGTAAACAATAATAGAATTAAACAAGATTGGAGAGGTGCACCTGAAAACTGAAATGAGATGTAGAGAGGCTCTGGAATCCTATATATTTTGCTGTTGAAGTCCACTAGGACACTTACACCAAGCTGGGCGACTTAGTCCTATTTCAGGGAGATTCTGTCAGAATAGGTTTCTACCAAATGGCTACTCAAAAATGTCAAAATCACTTTTCAGGCCTGGAAGTGGGACTAATCCTCCACAAATGGTGACTTAGTCCACTTGGGAATCTTGAGAAATTTGGGACAGGAATCTGTAGCTTTCAGTCTGCACTTCCCTTCTTGACAGGTGTTCGGTTCAGATTCTATAAAAAATGGGCTAAAAGAGGTCTCCAAGCTTCAATTAGGGCTTTGTTGACTTGAATGACTTTGATAGATTGTTGACCACTTTTTAACACCAATCTCTTTGACAAATCTACATACAAGATCTGCAAACACACATGCAAAGAGGGGGAAAAGGGTTAAGGGTTAGAGTATAGGGGTTTGCCTTGGTCAAATCCCGATTTGGTAAGAAAACCCTAGATAATGAAATGAAATAAAAAGAGAATGATGAATGAATAACATGCAATGCCACAAACTCACCAAACCCTTTATATAGAAATCTGAAGATATGCAACAAGATGCTCCAATGGATGCTTGAAAGTGCTTAGAGTTCTTAAGAATGCTTGAGAATGATTAAGTAAATGAATGAATTGTTGAATAATGAATTAGGATTAAAATGAGAAAAAACCCTTTATTTATACTTGATTTTCTATATTTCCAAAAATAACACATCACCAGCTGATCTCAAGGTTAAGAGACTAAAATCCGCCAAAATTAAAATTATTTTGATTTTGTGCCTAGTGGGACTAAGTCGCCCAGGTGGCGACTTGGTCCCACCAGGGCAATTTTACTAGGTGTCAGGGATTAAGTGTATTTAATGTTTTTTAACGGAAATATCCTCAAAAATACACTTAAGTATGGGCATAAAGTGCATTAAGGGGTCATTTAAACATAAGAAAGGGTTGAATTATTGATGACAATTCTAGAAAAGTGTGAGTTTGATACAACTCTTTACAACACTTTGAAATAAGACTTGGTAACTGATAAAAAGGGGTTATTTAAGTGAATTGTAATGAAAGGGTCCTAGAAAAGTGTGAAAGTGGGTTTCAACACTTCACAACACTTTTACAAGACATCTTAGAATTATTAATGATTCTCAAGGGTCCAAGACCTAATGTGAACGTGTTGACCACATTACAACATTAAATCTAGGCAAAATCAAGCCAAAGTCCATGAGAGAGACTCAAGTGAGTGTAAAAATGTCTAATTATACATTTTTTGGCAACACACATACATACCTTGCAAAATTAATCAAAGTGTGTTCTTCACCAAAATAGGTCAGCATGACCTAAAGTCACTCCTATGAATCTGCTTCATACTCCACTTAGTTTTGCATGACCCCAAAACCCTTAGGTCAACACTGTACAACAAAACTAGTGAAGCAACAATTGAATGAACAAACTATTCATCCCAAAAATTGACACATGGACCACCAAACCACTCGAAACTTAGAGTGTACAAACATCTAACATCTTCAAGCACTTCCTAAAATCTGCAAAGTACAATGATCATCCACGATGGAATGTAGAGCATTCCAACATGAACTCTACAACTGTAACTATGTCTCTGCTTAGTCTGATACTCTACCATCAATATCTTTTGTTGTGGAAGACATAAAACCTTGAAACTTTGGATATAGAATCCTTCAACACGTACCATTATCACCTCAAAAACACATGATAAGATATTGCAATGTGGATCAATGTGGACCAAAAAACTGATGCTCAATTACATCACTATCTTATTCAAACACTTAGCCAATTTCCCAAAACACTTGGTCTACTTTGGACTATATACATATTGATGAACCATCACTTCTACAATGGGTTTCCATCAATGACAACACCATACATCATTGTGCTCATGTTGCCAAAAATCTGCCCCTTTGCCATTGATGGAAACACACTTCTTTGCTTCACTCCCCCTTTGACATCAAGGGAAAAGGGTTGTAAATCCATATTTCATCCCCTTACTGATCTATCTACATGAGAATATCTCCCCTTATCTATGCTATCCATCACCAAAAATACAAAAATGTACTACAATACCATCTACTAACTATGCATATGTTTATTGATACAATTCAAAAATGTACACCTTAATTGGATGAGGGTAATATACCTTGATATGATGCATTTAATTTTGCAAGGTGTGCCTCCTAATCCTTCTTGGCAATCTCCCAATCCTTGTTGGAAAAGGCAAGCATGTAGCTCTGGTTTTCAAATTGTACATAAAGGTCTTCTCCTTCTTCCGAAGAACTAGGCATTGTTGTCTTTTGCACAACCTTCTCTACATTGGTCAAAAATCCAATTAAAGAAATAAGCCTTACACTTACCATATCTTGAAGCTGACTGTACTACATTATGATTTTCTCTTTTTGTTCATGTAGTAAGAAGAATTGACCATGCAGATTTTTAATGACCGCTCTAGTTGCTCCATCTCTATCTTTCACTAGATCATATACACTAGAGGCCTAAGCAATTTGAGACTCAATTGAGTCCATCTAATCCTTTATGCTCTTTATAGACATCGTTCATTTCAAAATAAATTTGAAACAATTGTTTGGCTTCCTCCAAACACTTTTGAACATCCTTCAAGTTTCCTTGCAACTTGGTGTGAGCAGTAGCACACTTATCTGAGGCATCAACTAGCCTCTTATCATCCAACTTCTTTGTTGCTTCCCTTTCAATCTTCTTTTTTAGACCAATAGATTACTCAAAAGAATCTAGTAATAATTTCAACTATTGCACACCTGATAAAGAAGTACCAATGGATACTCTGAGAAAGCCTTCTTGCAACACCTCGATAGCTTCATCAATCAAATTTGTGCTATTCTAGTGAGTTTGTAGTATCTCCTTTCTTGCGAAGGTATGAAATACACCACCAAGCTGCAACTTATGGAGAGGAGATATCCTATCCATATCCACTTGAACTTGTTGCATAGGAATTTATAATAGTTGTGTAAACAACACTGGTTGGAATTGTAATTGCATATCCAAAAGATCTTTGAATGAATCTTTGCAGGGTCTAGAGGATTCACAACCTGCTTTAGTGCTTTCTTCTACTTGTGTATCATTATTCTCCTTCTCTCCACTGCCAAAACACTCTTCTACAATCTTCTCAACTTCTAGAGGAGGCATAGTTTGTTCCTTTCGAGCTTCAATTTTCTCTGGGACTCCTTGCTTATCTTCTTTGCTCTGCTTAGTAGTTATCTCCACATTCAAATCAATGTTATCTATCAACATATCTTCTTGCCCATGTTGCTCATTGACTATCTCATTGCTTTCCAAGAGGGATGTATCTTGTTGCATTTGATCTTCATCACTCAGAGAGGCTCCCAACTCCTTAAAAATATTCTCAATTGTTTTCAATGTTTCTCTCCTTAGCTTCTCTATACCATCCTTGTCTTTTCCCATAAGAGTATTTACTTTTTGTTTTGTCCTTAATTTTTTGGACACACAACTGAGACAACTTGGCTCTTTCCTCATGAGATAATGAGGAACCAATTGTCTCTTGTCTTCTTGTACTCAATACACCTTTTAAATCATCTAAAAATTGATTCTCTATCTCACCTAGGCCAACATTAA
>VDFB02252616.1:69359580-69446201 GCA_007258455.2 Sequoia sempervirens
CTCCTCAAGGGCATTTTCAACACTTTCATTTGGAGTAACCTTATGTTGCCAATTTGCATTCTTAATCATTCACTATCATTTAGCCATCCACTTTGATCATCTTGCATATTCAATCTTGCATCTAGCTACACCAAAAAGCCATCCAAGGAGCACACAAATCCATCAAAATCAAGGGCCAACCAAGGAGTCTTCAACAACAAGGAAGGTATAATCAATTTACATTTGTATTTCATCTATTTTCCTTGTTTTATCACTCTTTAGGCTAATCATTGAAGTGTCCTTAGTCTTTTATCATTTGCATCTTTAGTTATTTTGCACATTAGAATGGGGTAAAATTCAAAGGTACCACACATACTGGACATCCATATTCTTATTGCATTGGAGATTTTCTGCATTATACATTGCCTGGACAACTTTCCTACTAGTGTTGTGTATTTGATGACATGCCAAGTTTTGTATAGAGACCATATATATGGACTGTGAGGTGTGTCCTGATGATCAAGAGTAGTTGGCATATTGTAGACAAACTAGATGGTTGATCGGTCGTACACACTCTCTTTTTGAGAGATATCTTCCTAATAGCCTTGTTTGTAGGCAGTTTGGAGAGAGATAGGGTTGATTTCTAGATGCTTATGAGGCTCGGTTTGGCCAGACCACTAGAGAGGTCCATGTATGGGGTTTGCAAGCTGATTGAGATGCTACTATTGCTACGTTTAGAGCTCTTGCCACAATCAGATGGGGTTTGCCAATGGGCTTAGTGGATTTGGGTACTACTCCCGATTATGATCAGTGGTGGGAATGACACCTTCCTTAGAAATTCATAGATCTTGGTAGTGATCCCACAGTGGGAAGAGCAGGCATCGCAAGACACCGAGGAGAGAGACAACGTATTGAGATTTTAGCAGAGTAGCTTGGTAGGGCTCAATAGGATGGTGCTAGGGTGATCGGATGTAGGATTACAGATAGGTTCTAGGTCCTCCTCCACAACCTAGGTATGGAGGTGCATAGTTATTACAAATGATGGTCGTGAGGGATGTCGAGGTATCGCAGTGATAGGCCACAAAGGCACATATTGTCACTCTCACTATATAGAGCAATACACAGCTCGACAGGAGAGAGAGGACTTTAGGATGAAGAGAGATACCGAGATTGGGCACCATCTAGTTGCAGAGACATAGTTGCAGGCTGTTAGCACTAAGAGGGACAGTCTTAGGAAAAAGCGTGATAGTCTCCGTGCCGAGTGAGATCGGTTGTTATAGATGTCGACATATTATCAGATTTTGTATGAGGTCTCTATTGGTAGAGCACAATGATGCCCACAATTTGGAGAGCCCAGTATTGCAACAGGGGCTGAGTCAGGTGGACACTCGATTAGGCTTATATTATAGGGTTTCCATACCAATCTCTTTGTTGAAGGTTAGGGCCATCTTATCAATTAGGAAGATGTATGGGGGATTGCTAAAGTTTGTGGTTGGAGGAAAAGCACTTGGGTTAAATTCTCTCCCTCATGTAGCTGGCAGCTAAGACTTGTGAAACACGAAAAAATGAGGATGTATGCTCCAACAGGGGACATCTTGACCAATTGTACTCTTGATCCATTTAGCTCTTGAAAGGCATGTAAGCTCTTGTAAGCTATGCTTTGTAATTATGATCATGCATCTATATGTAAATTTTATTTGAAAGATGAATTTATTACTTGGGATTATGCAATGTTACTTTATTAGTACAATGAAATTTGAAATGGGTTTATTTAAAATTTGCATCTATATTATTGAATTGGAAAACAATATTTTAATGTGTTCGTGAACTTGAAATTTTCACTTAAATGGGTTAAAACTTATGTGAAAAGAATAGGGAAAACTTTAGGCATGTTACAAAAATGTCCATCTTTCATTGAGTCAAATATAAATATGATGACCTCATGATAAGAAGATCATATCTACTAGATGAAAGTACAGAAATACCATACCAAAAAATAGCCATTGAGATATTGAACCTTGAGAGTCAAGCAACAAATTGATAAAATTTTGGCCGAACACAACCTATCCAATGCGGTAATCTTCACTCATCCTCTACTAGCCTAATTCATTTAGCTTAGTTCAATCACATTGTCTATTTCCCAAGCACTAAAAAAGAAGAAAAGACAAGTCAGTTGAGCTATTTCATTCTAAAATATTCATTGGGTAACTAACCCACTTGACTAATTTCACATTGTTTGACTAAAATACTCAAATGTACCAATAATGGAATCAATCACCAATTAAATACATGGTTAAAATCCACTATAGAAAGGTAGTGTTGATTATTGATTAGAGGCATTCATTGCAATTAGATTAAGTTATAGCAACTTGGTCCACATAAAAAATAATTATCCTTAGTTTATGATGTAAAGCATAAGTGAGTAGTTGACTTAGGCCCCTTATGATGGGAAGAAAAAATAGTAGAGCGATGCATCAACACTGATGGCCCCCCTTATATTTAGAGGGATGAACATATACACCTTTGAAAGTCTTATTTTTTATCTATCAATTCATTTTTAATATTTTTCACATCCTTGATATTGGATTATAGATGGTATTTGCATTCTACATCATCTATTTCTTTCATCTAGCTTATGCAATCTTTTGTACTCACCTAGATCTAGGCTTATATTTGTTGGGATTAGGTGTGTCATGGACCTTGCAAGTCCTAATGTTTGAGATTATTTAATTATTCATTATTTTATGTTTCCTAATGAAATGGGGCATTCCACGTTATGCCTTGGCCATTATTTCATATGTAATTTATTTTTTTGGAATTTATAAATGTAAATATACTTGTAAAATAATATATATTTTAAGGGATATTATGATGCGTAAGAGCATGATTAAGAGAGAGGTTAAAAAACAGATTAAGAATCTTTACCCACCTATGATGCTTACTATGACATGTCATAGAGAATCTTTCTAAAGGTGGCAAATGACAAAAAATAGAGTGTGGGTCGCATGGATCTTTACCATAGTATTTTGGGGCCTTGTTTAAACCCATGGTAATGCCTCATAGTAGATTTTTAGGCCTTGATGAGTATATATTAAGGGATTGAGATAGATAAAAGATTATTTTTTATAAGGTTATGTTATTGATTTTTTACTTGAAGAAGAGGATGTTGATCTCCCTTAATGCAAGAACTTGATATTTTTTATAGTGGATGTATTGTTTCTAAATAATATGTTGGTTTGATACTTTGGAGGATGATTTTTTTTCCTAAAATAGTTTTCCTAGGGCATATCTATATTGTTATCTTTCTTTTGGTTGATTTCCCTTCTAACTCTCTTATTCTTTAATTTGTAAGTGTTGTTTACATGTCATAATGCTACTAAAATTCATGTAGATTTGATTAATGTGTTAATATTCTCAAAAGGTTAATGTGGAAATTCCTTCAATGTTCAATAGTTATGAAGACCTTATTTAATTGATAAGGGTTTTGTAGGTACTTTTCCTAACACTATTTGGATTCCCATTAAATCCTACATGATATCAAATTGAGGTTAGTTTATGTAGTTGGTTCATATCCTCTAAGGAATAAGGGTTATTAACATTTGGTGGGTTCCATCTTGAAAAATATTGCATTAACGTATCTTGAAGGTGTCAAAACCTTAAAATTGACTATAAAATCATTAATTTTGGAACAAAGCAACTAAAGCTATTTTAAAAAAAATTGAGGGTTTGATTCAAAAAAAATATTTATTTTTAAAATCACTTTTAATTTTTTGAATTTTTTTTCTTCTGTAATTTAATATTTATTTTAAAAAAAATTATTACATTAAAAATATATCTTTTAAAAAAATCATAATTTTTGAAATAAAAGAAAAATTATCAAAAGGTCTATGCATTACTAGAGTTCATGCCCTTTAAGTCCCATTGTCACCCTATTACCCTCATGTCACTTTTGCCATATACCTATTTAGCTTTAAGCCACTTCATGCCTTTTCATTACACATTAGCCCACATCGCCCCTCAACTTATATATAGATACTCTACACTACATAGCCACTTTCATCAACATCACATCAATATAAGACCTCTAAATTTGGTAGTGGATATAGGAGGTTCATCCAAAGTTGGTAGATTTTCTAAGTTTAACAACTTTTTTTTAATTAAATGGATTTTCATAAAATTGGATTCACTTTCTAAATTATGTTGACATCTGTTGTTCAACTAGTGATGATTTTGGTTGGGGCTCTAAATTTGATTGTGGTTACTATTCAACTCTTCAAGCACCTTCTACAAAAATTTACATAAATTTTGCATAGATTATCAAAATCTCAACTTCTTATAGATATCAAAAATCTCTATTTGAGCTCTTGACATAGGAGCATCCCAAGGTGTAAAAGAAATCTCTTGTTTTTTTTTGGTATATTTTCATTCACATTCTAATCATCAACTAGTCACCATAGACCCTACCACATTTCACTACACTTACACATTCCACCCTTCAATTGCAAATTCATGTTTCACATTGATCCTACAACATAACATTCACATTCTAGGATATTTTTATCATCACAAAGGTATAATTCACTTTTGAAATTACATGGAATAATAGGAAAACATAAAATTTTACAAATCATATTTTGTAATAACTTTTTGAAGCATGCAACAACAAATGAGCATATTTCAAGATACATTGCATTTCAGAGAGCTTATGGTATGAATCACATCAAGATCCATTGATCTATCATCATCATATTCATTTGATGAGATTTTTTCACACATTTGGTTAACTACACATTACACTTGGCATCAATATTTATACCCCCTTGAGGCTAATTGAGATCACTCCTAACGCTAGAAGTTACTATACATATATTTTTCATCATTATTAGAAGGTAGTTAACTTTGGTCTATCTTAGAATTATTGGATCTCATTGGAATGCCATTCATATTTTATAAATTCACGCTTTTGTATATTTTAAATGAATGTGGCCTAACATATTTGGATACCATCATGATAGAATGCAATTTATTTGTAAATTGCAAATGAATAAATAACATATTATTAATTCCCTTATTTATTGATTACACAATGTGTAATTTTTTTTATTGCATGGTTAGATAATATTTTATAGGATCCTTTGTCTATGGCTACATCAACTATGATAATCCTTCAATGTATCCTCATTCCAATATTGCATAAGCTCTATAATTTAATATATTTATTTTGTTAAATGATCTTAATTTGGTGATTGAATTTTTATTTTGAAACTCTCCTTTGCTCATATAGACTCTAGTCATATTGAGATAAAGTGCCAAAACTTTATATTTGTTGAGGGGCTCTATTACTTAAACATTTTCTACTCCATGATCTAAAATAAAGTTTTAATTTATTTTGGGTGGGGTACGGGCTTTCTTTGCATTGTTGTTTTGATTTCTTAATCTAATTTTAGGAGGTAATATGAGTATCAAAAGATTATTATTATAGTCAAACTAGATAAGTTGGAACTATAAGTCCTAGTGACATGAACTTTTGAAGCATTTTACATGGGTTAAACTTTTTCCCATTCTATATAGATGTGTTCCTCAACCCACTTCTTTTTGGTGGAAGAAATTGTAGGATGAAAAGATTGAACATGGATTTGAAGTGATTCTATTTAATATCTAGTCTCAACACCACGATGATCACCATGCACATTGAGGGCCCTTATGACCTATGGGTCACATTTTGGGAGATGTGTGGAGATCTAGATGTATTTCCATTCCTAGAGAATCATATTTATGTGTAATATTGTTCCACTTGATGTTTTCCAACCATATGATCATAAATTAGCTAAGGTGCTTGTTAATTAGGTAGAGTGTGAACATTGTGATGACATATAGACTTATCCTAATACTTCTTCTCATGTAGAGACTTTATTGGATTCTTTAGCTTCTATGACTACTATTGCAGATTTAGAGGGTTCATCTTTTTTTATCTCTAAGTCAACATCCTAAGGATAAGGATTCCTCTACACTAACACTTGCAAACTTATTTGTTGTTCATACTCAACCATCTAGTGTGGACACAATATCAATGGATGAATAGTGTAGTCTGATGCCACACATTGAGACTTCACCATCATCTACTACCTTCATTGAGTTTAGTTTTTCCTCTAATGGGGCTTCCACCGATTCAATTTAGTAGGATCATATATGTTTCCTAGAGTCAATTCAGTGGAATGAATTTTTAGTAGATCACGATTATCTAGTTTATGAGTCCTACCTTACATATCTAGATTACACCTTTGAGAACTTGATTTTCCTCTTCAATGTTCTATTATAGTTGTCACATATTCTTTGGCTCCTGTGCTACTACTATTTCCACCATGCTTTGACTTGTCATCATCTTTAGTTAGGCTTAAGATACTTGATTTAATTTGGGCATCTCTCATCATTGACTTAGAGACCATGACACAATTATCAAAGATATTCCTCGTGCATTTTCTTCCCTCATCTTTGGATTGGGAAGAGCTTCAACATGCACCATTGATTTTAATTCTTCCAAAGGAAAGGAATGTGGTTTGGAGCACATGAATCTTCTGCAACTTAAGCTATATCATCATTTCATTTTTTGTTAAGGCACCACTTTTTAGGGTCTCCCTAGTCTCTCTTTTCTTTCTGTCTTTGGGAAGTTCTTCATCCTCTCTCTTTAGCGGATTATCATTGTTTATGGGTACCTAATATGACTTTTTTTCTAGGATCCATTTCTCATCTCTTCTAAGTGGCACTTATGGTAGGTGTTGCACTTTTTATACTAAGTTTTCTTATGTAATTCGTTTTATTTACTTAGATAGATTTAGCAATAATGAACACTTCACATTAAGTTGAATTCACCTAACTTAATTGCTCTTCATGTTGAATCCTTCACCTATTCATTTGTGACTCACTCAACTCTTTTAAAAAACCTACCTTTTTGACTTATTCTTCCAAAATCTATATATTATATGTAATTTTCTTTTATTTATCAATCAATTTTTTTTAATCTTTACCTCTAACTTACGTAATCTTTTGTTATCACTTAAATCTAAACTTATGGTCAGATTCTGAACACCATATTTTTGCCACCTAAATTAGAAGGTTCTCTCCACACGGAAGCAGTGTTTGGGCAGCAACAAGCTTCCCCAACTACCTATCTCATCTCCCAT
Organism: Sequoia sempervirens; assembly: GCA_007258455.2. Lineage (NCBI taxonomy): Eukaryota > Viridiplantae > Streptophyta > Pinopsida > Cupressales > Cupressaceae > Sequoia > Sequoia sempervirens. Next base: position 69,366,741 of record VDFB02252616.1, read on the forward strand.
CTCACAATAATTTATTCACCTAAAGATTACAAATGCATAAGAACAAAAGTGGAACGACCATGTTTGGTCCACCACTTTTTTGTTGCTTCACTTTTCCCAATGGCGTAAATTGTGCATTTTGTTGTTTGTGATGAGATGTAGAACTATGTCCTTTGTGGGCTTAAAGTTTTTAATGTGCAGTTTTTAGTAAGATTGCTGTGACCCATTAGTCTTAAATGGATATATCACTTCTCTTTGAAAGTGTGATGGTTGTTTTTCGTCTGTCATTGACTTGTATGTTGCCTTTGGTGTATGATGCCTTTCTACCTGTTTTTGTTTTCCTATGAATAATGGGTACCTTTTATCTCTTTTAATTAATATATGAGTCTTCAATTCAAAAACATTGAACAATGAGATATAAGTGAATTAAAACAGAAAACATCTCCTCACGGTTTGAACAAAGATTGACTTATTGCTTAAGTGTTCAACGTTTTAGAATGCCTGCAAGGAAATGGTATCAGAATTATAATATCTCTTTCCCTTCTCCTATTACTAAATTTCATACAAATATCAGCCTGAATATGTGCTTCACAAAAACTGCAGCATAGATTGATTGAAAAATAATACAAAAGTTCCTTTTACACTAAAATTTGATTCAGACATTAGAATAACTTGGATATAGCAAAAAAAAAATTGGTAGCACAAGTTAAGCTTTTATTTTCCTTTCTTCAATCATTCAATACATTTCATTCTTATTATTTCATATTTCTCATTGACGTGTTGTTGTTTCTTGAAAACAAATTCTTATTATTTCATATTTCTCATGGACGTGTTGTGGTTTCTTGACAACACATTCTAATAATAGTTTTGATTAGATAAATACTTTTAAATAGAATCATGAACCAGAAAAAAGTTTTGAAAAGATTCCGAAATCCTATACATTATTATGATCCCTTGACAACACATTCCTGCAACAGAACTTTTTTCTGTTAAAAAATAAATAAAAAGCAATAATAATGCTTACCATCTAATAACATTTCATGAGCTTTATTTCCCATGATCATACAATTATTCCAGAACAGTGCAACTGGATAGAGTTGAAGCTTTTACCTTAACATACATCCAACCAACCCATATGACAAATGCCTGCATGATTCTCAGGGGGGACCCAGATTTGCGGACTTCAATTTAACAAGAACTCCACTGTAATCAAATTGATGTCCTCAAAACTGGGTGTCCCCTAGGGACTCATCTAATCTCTTCAATCCTCATTCTTCTCTGCAACACTCTATATAATCCATAAGAAACACTGAAGAAAATAGTTTAGAAAAACTATCAGATGGATATTAAGTGGGTGTGGAGTGTTCTCTTGTTATAATAGGGGTGCATGTGAGGGGTTTTAACTTGATCGAAAGAGAATAGACCCTGCACCGTCATATGTGCATATCAACTTTAAAGCCATCGCCATCTAATTGGTTTTCAGAGGAAAAGACATAGTGGAGTAGGTGAACAACAGTAAAATACTTTCAATACATCACAACTGTAGCTTTGAACAGCACATGGGTATTTTAATCATATGTATTTATTCAGTTGCCAGACTAGGTTCCATACATATGAAATCAAGTTGGTACGTAATGAATTGCAGGTTACTTTAACTGAATAATTCTGAAGTTTTCACAGTTTTAGAATAGTTTTTGATTTTGACTGTTTTTTTCAATTTTATATGATCAGATAATTTTAATTAAAACACAATAATTTACAAAGAATATAAATAAGATTAGGAGCATTTTAGAAATTCTTAAGATCTTTTTTAATGTGATAGGTTATTTATTTATTTATTGAGTCGATAGACTATATATAGTGTGAGATTTGAGCCTAAAACAAGTCTCACGCCTGCAAACCACTGTTGAGTTGTCGGAAAACAAGTTTCAGCTGTCATTTAATGATAAACCAGCTGTTATTTAATGGTAAAAGCCTCCCAAATGTTAGGTAAAAGCCTCCAAAATCTCACTTATTATTGATTTGACAACTCGATGGGAACATTCTATTTCCATTTGTAGTGCTTTTTGTCAATTTGATGACAACTTTCTTTTTTCATTTGCATTGCTTTATGTTTTAAATCTATATGCAAATATTTATAGATAATACTTAATTTCTTTAAGGAGAAATCTAGATTTGTCTAAGTTTATTTCATTCCATTATTTAACATTTATTGTTAATTGTTTAATCCAATCACATGCAACTAGAACTTGTATGCACAAACTCACACTCTCTAACATATTAACATACATATAATTTTCTATCGATGTAATCCTTAAACCTCCTGGAAAGACAAGTGCTAATAAGATATTATTTAAATGTATTATATTGTCACTTAGTAACCAAATTACTTTAAAAAAAAGGGGTTACCAATTTGATATATATAAAAACTATACATACTCGCAGCTTTCATTCTTTCTTTCTATTTAAAAAATAACAATTAATGTATATCATAATTCTAACTTTGAATTTCTCCTGCTTATTTTGTAGTTTATAAATCCTTTTTGCTTTTTTATAGTTTAATGGTGAATCCCTCCACACATGGAGGGACCCACTTTTGGTGTGTTACAGCTATTATCTTTTAAAAACCATGGACAAAGGTACATTTTATATAGATGAACATCTATGTCAACAAATAAAGTCGTTAAACCAATTCATAGTATTCACCACAAATTTCCTTTTGTGATATGTAAGACATTTTTTCAAAATAATTAATATGATTAATATGATTCATGATGGAAATTGAATATTTTTTCGAACATAAATTATTTTAAGATATAGTGAACAAATAAATTAATAAGAACAACAAAACAACAAATAAATATGAAAAAGGTTTTTGGTCTTTTTAAAATCTATGGTTATCTTGATAAAGAAACAAATAAATTAATGAGAGAGCACAATTAAAATAGTTTGACTAAATTTTCCAATGTATATTTCTTCTCTAGTTTGTTTCAAAATATCAAAATTACTTTAGCTATCATTCTATTGGATAATAATTTTGAATAGTCTTATTAGTTTGATGTATGCTATTGGACGAACATAATTAATTGTATTGTTGATGGAATCTTTTTAACTCTATTCATTTTGACTATAAAATAGTTAAATATCACTTTTTGATTCTATTCATTCACATTTCATAATGATATTATTTTGTATCTAAAGGGTTGTGGTCCAACATTATAGAATGCATTTCTTTTAATGATATTGGATCCAATTTTAATTTGTATGGGTATTCATGACTATTTAAAATGTGAAATAGAGAAAATATGAAATATTGTAATTAAAATAATTTATAATTGAATATGGGAGGGGGCCTTGGCTTGATTGACTAAAGCATCTTGTTGAAGGCAAGAGATCATGAGGTCCAATCTCCCTCTCTTCCTCGTGGTATCGGAGGGCATGTTGTGCCACTGTTATTAGTCATATTTGTGTAAGTTATAAGGCATATGATCAATTTAAAGTTAAATGCATTTATGCTCATACATAATATTGCGTTATATTAGAGCTTCAATCCTCATTTAACATTACCTCTTTTTTATTACAATATGTAACATTGTTTAACTTTTTTTCTTATAAAAATCATAACATGCATCATAATTTTGTTAGTAAGTGTTAACTCCCTTTTATAACTCTTACATGATATATGTTTTTATATTTCCAATGTGGATGGCCTAACTTTTGGAGCCATAACTTTGATTTAAGAGGTCATTTGGGCCCTTTTTATAAATTATATAACTCAAAGTGATTTACATTACAAGCACCGAGTAACTAATGTTTATGTTGTTGGTGTAAATAAGTGTTTTACCTTTCTAAGTCCTATTTACATGTTAAGTCCACTTAGGTCCTAGCAAGGAATCTTTCTAGGTAAGCATTAGTTGTCACTTATCTTATCTAGTTGGCTTTTATTTAATGCTTGTGTTCTAGGTTATTTAATGTTGGCTCACTCCATTTAATTATGATAGCCATTCAATGTTGGTACATCATCACACCTTGCTTATATAAGCAAGGCATCATATGTAAATTGTAACAACAATCTAACAACTATTGAATCTGGTTGCCAATCATATTTAATCTAGCAATCTTGCATCCATAATTATAACATGATATTTCTTCCATTTATCTCTTGTGGAAGTTATTTTGTCTTGCATGTGATTCTAGGTGTTGAGTAGCTCACCATAAACTCCTACATGTTATCGGAGCTTCACTTAGGTGTTTTACCTATCTAGGTCCTATTTACATGCTAAGTCCATTAGGTCCTAGGAAGGAATCTTTCTAGTTAAGCATTAGTTGTCAATTATCTTATCTAGTTGGTTTTTATTTAATGCTTGTGTCCTAGGTTATTTAATGTTGGCTCATGTCATTTAATTGTGACACAATCATTTAATGTTGGTACATTATCACACAGGTTGACTATATAATCAAGGCATCATATGTACATTATAACAATAATCTAACAATTATTCACTCTAGTTGTTAATCATATTCAATCTAGCAATCTTGCATCCATAATCATAGCATGATATTTCTACCATTTTCTCTCTTGTGGAAGTTATTTTGTCTTGCAGGTGATCCTGGGTTGTTGAGGAGTTCACCATAAACTCCTACATATACACCCAAAATATTTATTTTGGTCAAAAATCACCTTTCCAACCTAGAAATTAGTTTTTTTCCTATTTAATACCCTAAAAATTACATTACTTTGTTCTTAGCATTAGGATAAATTTTAAGAAACATTTCCTAACATTATCTAACTTGTCGAAACCTTTCAAGAGAAAATATGTCACCAACCTATCAACTATAATTAGGAGCTAAAGCCCGTAGACTACTAGCCCAACTTAAACTACTATATACTCACTAGCTTCATCAATACATCTACATTCTACTAAGTGTCAACTTTCTCTAGTATCACTTCTCATGATCTACCATATCATGAAATAAATGGTATAGAATATCAATATGCATCATTCTCACATAAAATATTAGGTTATTTTTTATATTTGACACTCTAACTATCACATCTAGAACTACAATAGCTCCTAAAGATAGCCCCACATCTATTTTTTTTTTAAGCTAAATGGGTTCCTTACAAATTTGAATATCTACATGTAATATACTTCTATATTGAAAAAAGTGGTTGAATTTTTTTTCTTATTCATCCAAATGACTGCACCACCATAGTGAAATATATCCATAGGTGGATCTCCTAATATCAACATCCCTAGCCCAATATGAATCTACAAATCCATGAAGAGTCACTAATTGTCAATCCCATATAGAATTACCATGATAAAAAATGGAGTACTTAGAGGTACCACACAAATATCTAAAGGCCGTCATCATTCCATCTCAATATACTTATACAAGATTATCCATGAATTGGCTCAAGACTCCCACTACTTGGGTGATGTTTGGTCTAGTATAATAAATAACATATATTAAGCTCACAATGACCCTAACATAAGGTTCTTGGGATATATCTTCCATCTCACTGGGATAATATGGACACTACTCTTCTCATAACTTAATCCCCATTGAAATAGGAACACATAATGGTCTACAATTTATCACGTTAAACCTTTCAACACCGAGTTCATATACTTTCTCTAGCCCAAACAAAGGCTTTTATTTTCTCTATCTCTTTTGATAATCACATCCAAGATGAACTAGGTATATCCTAATTCTTTCATCTCAAACTATGTTAAAATTTCAGACTTCAATCAACAAATTATGTTCTCACCATTACCAAAAATAATATTTCATAAACATATAATGCAACAACAAGGGAATGATAATTTTCTATCATATAATAGATGCAATGATCCAATTTAAATCTTATAAATTCTAATCCCAACACAAATGAATAAAAAAATTGGTCCCACATTAAAATGATTGCCTAAGACCATAAAAATTTCTCTTCAACTTACAAACTATTTTTTCTTTACCTTTTTCAACATGGTGAACTAGCTATGTCATATACATTTCTTCCCCCAAAATTAGGCCACGAAGGAAATTTCTCTTCAAATCCATCTATTCAACCTCAAGATTTTCTTTTTAATGGATGATAAGAACCAAATGGATGTTAGCTCAAAAAATAGAGAGAAAATCTCACCATAATCAATTCTCTTAATCTAGGAGTATCCCTTCATATATAATCTAACCTTATACTTATCAAAATTATTATCTTTGAGAAAATATTTATTTTGAATGCTCATTTGCATCCAATAGGTCTATACCCATAGGGAAAAGATACTAAGTCTCATGTATTATTTTTCTTCAAATCAACCATCTCCTCATCCATAGCTTCTCTCCAAAAATCAGTATCATTTATACCCAATGCCTCCTTCATAGTTAGAAGATCATCCATAGCTAAACTCTATCAACCACATTTCATTAAATAAATATGTATCCAAGGCCATCATAAAGGAAACACCATCCTAGGATGAATTTTTAGATGAATCACTAGAATCACTTTTCTTCTTTTTCTTCTCCTTGTATCTCAATTCTAACAATTTATTTTCATTCTACAAGGATTTTTGGAATTTCCATGGGATTTGAATCTAGAATCTCTCACTTATTGTCCTTATATTTTTTTTTTCTTCCATGAAAAATTAGAATATCCTTAGCTAATTCAAATATTTTTCTCACATATCCTTTGGAAGTTATGATGTACCTATCTCATCCATTTTAAATTTAGAGGTAGCACTCTTGGTTTCCATCACCAAGTGATCCCACAAGTTTGAAAAAGAACATATCAAATTCATCCAAGGGTCTCCTCATCCATGTACACTCTAATGGAGTGCAACTAGTAACAATCATGTTGAAAGCATTTAGGTTCTCAAAAAATAAACAATCATTTTCCATTATAAAGGTATATGACTTATTTCTATATAAAATTTATTTTATAGAGATATATCCTGATAAATTTTACCCAAATTCTTGTAGAGATCCATAAAATTGGCTTCTTCATGTATATTAAACAATACAAAGTTCACCAAATTGAGTGTAATAATACCCTTTGCTTTTCTAACCTTTTTATCCCAATATTTTGTGACATAGAAATAGGTTTGGGTTTGACTATTGTAACCCATAGGTTTTTATCTATGAGAATATCATCCATCTTGAGCTTCCAAGGCATAAATTTTGTACCTAAGAACTCCATTTTTATACTTGTGATTACCATTTTCTGACAACAATATATTTTTTTGTACAAGCACACACTCAATCAAAGATTAGTACAAAAAAATCTTCTCCTCAACACCTAAAATCTGATGTGATTAGACTCTTGTACCAAATCAAAGGAAGAAGATATGTGGATTACACTTCCTATACTAATATATAAGAAGATATATGTGCAAAAAATAAACTAGTCACATACTTACAAGTAGATAAACACAAAAGTAATACACCATAACACAATGACTAATATATGGAAAAAAAATAAAGAGAAAAATCCCACACTCCAATACACAAAAACATATTATCTAGTAATCAAAGGTTACAATACACTTGCAGAGCCTAATCTCTTACAATAGTGTCACTAACTAGAGGTCTAGAGAGATTCTAGTAGCATAACAATACCTAAAAAATTCACTATCAAAACCTCCATGTCAATCACCAATAAACAAGAGATGCAATGTATGGAACTATCAAATGGTAAGTACGAAACTATGAGCTAAAACCACCCAAAATTTGGTGCCCAAATATCTAACTAAAAATCAAACACTCAAATCCTAAGATGAATCCATAGGCTAAAAATAAAATATTCTTTCCACCTACCATAAGTTCACCATAAGGCACTCACTAACTTGGACACTCCATTTTAGCATATCCATTCAAAAATGTCTTATGATGCATCATAACATTATTCATAAGTTGGTCAACAAGTGTAACTCCCTCTTATAAGTCTTTTATGTGTGATATATGTTTTTACATTTCTAATGTGGAAGAGATCTCGAAGGTCATTTGTTCCCCTTTTTTCTAAACTGTAGATTTTTAAAATAACTACCTACTAAGTATTAACAAACTATGGTGATAAACCTAAAATATGTTTTGGCCAAAAATGACCTTTATAGCCCATAAATAATTTTTTATTTTTTTTATAGCCTAAAAATTACATTTTTGTATTCTTAACATTAGGAGTGAGATTAAGACACCTTTCTTATAGGGGCAATAGGATCAATTTACGTTTGGAGTAGATATGTGGCTTGTCCACTTGTGCTTGCTTGATTATCTTTGGTTTATTCTTCTAACACTCTTTTATTGGATCTAGCTAGATAATTAGAATGAACTATCTATTATTCTAATTGGGTTGCTACTTTATTACTAACAAAAAGTTCATTCTCATTCCATGTGATAAGTTCCTAGTTAGGCTCCAACCTTAATTTTTCCTTTGTGTTAATTGGTTCAAAGGAGATCACTTAGACTTTCACACTCAATTCCAAATGTTTTTCTTCCCATATAGGTTGATATGGGTTACCCCTAGGGCAAGAACTTGGAGCATCATAGTCAACAAATGGATAACACCACATGTATTTATTTTCAATAAAGTTATTTTGTATTAGGACATGATCTTTTATGGGATTAGGAGTCAGAACTTGTTGTAAAGGCATCTATAGTCAAAATATATTGAGATCTAGGTGTCAGATACCCTTGATAGTGATTTTATTAGTTCTAAAATTATCTAGGAGGCATATAGCCTTGGTTATTTTGATAATAGATCCTAGGAGGAGGAATAGTTCTAAAATTAGCTAGGAGGCTTATAGACTTGGTTATTTTGATAATATATCCTAGGAGGAATACATTATTTTATTTTATGGGAATTGAATTTATTTGTATCAATGTTAAGGAGTTCATTTCTTCCATATCATTAATAGTTTGTGAGATAGCTTTATGGGATATAGGAAGTGAGTCTATAGTAGGATAAGAAGTTCGAATAAGAGTGGAATAAACATTAGAAAACATGGGAGTTGCATGTTTAAGAGCCACTTTTCTTTCTTAAATAAAAATAATTTGTCTATAATTGTTTCATAAGTTGTAGGTGAAGTAGAGCCACTCATTGACTAACTCATAATAAATATTTTAGAATTGAAAGCCCTTAATTAATTTAAGAATATCATTTGGAAGGGAGGCCTCATCCTTGGTAAATTATATTATAGATTTAATGAAATTTATCATCAAAATATGTAGTTTCTATTAGAGCTCTTTTGATGGTGGTCAATTACTCTAAAATGGAGAGGTGATCTTATTTCTTTCTAAATCTATTATAGAACTTCTCTCCAAACTCATTTCATTAACTTATAGAATTAGGGGGAATATTTATATATTAATCTAAGGCATTTCCATTAATTGAAGTAGTTAGCAATATCATATCGAAATCCTCATATTTACCTCATGATGTGCACATATATTATCTATATCTTATAAATTCTCTTGATAGGGGTTACAAAATTTTCTCTAGTGGAAGATGGAGGGACCTTTTGAGTAGATGGTAGGATAGGCTTCTATGCTGCAAGTCAACTAAAGGATTGTATATTTTTGGGTAGGGCCATGGTCAATGGTTTTTATTGTTCAAAATAATTGTAGATTTTTGTTAGGACTAGGTGTGTCATTCACCTTGCAAGTCCTAAGTCTTTTAAATTATAATTTATATGTATGTGATCAATAATGTATTATATCTAAATATATTAGAGTGAGAAAATTCGGATACTCATGTGTAGGTGGGGACATTATTTATTTTTTATTCATTCTCTAGGATAATCAAATATTGTTTAAGAAGACATGGAATAGGGGGTTTATAATGAAAATGTTAATCAAGAGTTAAAAATCATCTTCCCAATTTTATGGATATGACAAAAAAATTGAATTCCTTGATGGAGCACCTGGGATTGAGACCTTAGCCAATTAAGAAGAGTTACGTACTATTCCAAAATTATTGAACATCACGATAGGGGTGTTCAATTTTTCTATGGCTCATAACTTTGACTCATGATTTGGATGCCACTTAATGGTTTATTTTTTTCATTTTTTATATTTATTAGAGGCATGGGATAGTAGAATATTAGATTATTTATAGATACTCTTATGCTATTAGGCTAGTTACTATTAAAGGGATAAGAAAATTGTATAATTATATTATATTATTTGGAATAATACAAGGTCAAGTCCCTTTAGAGTGTATTTTTTATTTTAAGGGTTTCTCCATGTATACTAAAGAGGGTTGGAAAAGGTTGAAGGCAAACAAAGGAAGATAAAAGCAATACAAAGCACAATACCTTCACCTAGAATATCTGCTTCTCTCCTTGATGAGCGGAAATGGAGTGCACCCTTATTCCAATTGATTTTCTCTTGATATTGATATGTGGATTGCCCAATTATGCTCTAGGATAACCTTGGTACAATTTGATATTAGTGATAGGCTTGATAGGTAGATGATCAAAATGACAACATGTAGTTATGATATAGGGTTTGCAATATAAAGACCTTACAAGAAGCAACAACAACAAAACCTTACGAGAAGCATCAACAGAGGTTGGCCTTTTTTTATCATTATTTACAATGTCTACATGATGAATGCATTCTTTGAGTATGGAATACTAGCTAATCCTCAAATAGCAACTCAAGGAATACTAGTTAACCCTCAAATAGCAGTTGCTATTATGAACAAGGCATTTATTAATGTAAGTGGCCACTTGGTGAATGCATTGACCATTGAACATTTCATACTTCAGCTACCATCAAGACTACTCAAAAGCAAGGTGCGATATAGTAGTTTTGGGCAAGACCATATTATATCGAGCGTAGTTAAGATAGTTTTTTTTTCTTTGCTTGATTTTTTTGAAGCTGGGAGGATGTGTTTTGCAGCAGACTGTTAGTTGTAATGGTTTAGTAGGAGTCAAGGAGCTAGGAGCCTGAACATTTTAAAGATACCTAAAAGGCTTTTGTTACTAAGCTTTTGTTGAAGCTTGTATTCAGAGGATTGGCAGGAAGTCATCAGTTCTACCATCTTCGGTAGATTTATTTGAGCTGCTACCACAAAATATCTTCAGTTGATCATGTGTAGAGGCCTCAATGTCAATTGCTAGTCTAGGAAAATCTCTCGAAGAAGCTATAAACTCTAATGAAGACAGTTGTAACATTAAGGGGTCTCTACCCTACAAATATAGAAGGCAATATGTCAGACTCAGAATGTGCAAAACTAAAGAATTGACTTTGAAGTTGCTGCAAAAATAATTGTAAAAGGCAGTCCAGGCATCGAAAATTTCAAGTGGGCATGACCATTGTATCCTAGGTCTGAAAGAAGGAAAAGACATAGCCTATAGAAGACAATGACAATAGCTATTCACTGTTGAGGGACCTCATTAAGACTAAGAGTGAGAAAAGGGCTCCTGAAGGTTGAGGTACAGAGGCTTAGAAAAAATGTATTAAGTGGGCTAGTTTTCAATCCACAACAGAAGTAATGGATTTTATCAATGAAATTGAAGGTGACTTACAAGCCTTTCCACCGGTCTTTATGAAGATTCTACTCTAGAAGGCTTCTAATATTGCAATGAGATTTACGAGGGATATTTGCTTCATGACCCTAGAAGTGCCAATAATTTAATATGCCAATTAGGTGGTTGTAAGATGCAATGTGGATGCAAAATGGATTTATCAGCTGAGCTGAGTAAGTTTAGCCTCTCTCTGTCATTCTTCATATCTATGATGATGAAATAACTCATGGTGCAAAGCTAAGAAAAATTGTTACTTTAAGATTTGAGTACTTGTTTAAGTTGCATGTTGTATGTGTTGGGATCAAAGAGTTTGAGTATCAGGCTAATGGTGGACATAATATTGAAATCAGGAACCCATTACCGAATCCCAACAACTAGAATGTAATAAAGGAATTAACTTTGATCTCATGTTTATCTCAAAAATTGAGTGCAGAATGATTTAGACTTTGTTGTAGGGTTGTAGCCATTCAAAGTTTAGTTTTGGAATGGCAACCTGCAGAGTATGAATCTATTTGTCCATTTATTGCAAGTTTGACATGTCTTGAATTCCATTCAAATAATTTCTGGGAAATTCATTGTAGATGATGCCTCAGGATTGTGTGACTGTTGGGCTAGTGGTGTAAGGATGGTGCAGCAGTAAATGATAAAAATAGGTAAGTAGTCAGGGAGAAGATCTTCATTTATACAAAATCATGGGACATCTTGAATCATGGGTGTACCATGTTGTACAAAATGTTATAAATTTGAATGAGGGGATTTCAGGAGAGCAAGGGATGAATGATCTCTCTTTTCAGCTTATTGGTGACAGTGAGGTTTGTATTTCGGGTGTTCTACCATGGAAAGAGAGTCTTGAAGGGCAGAAAATCCAAATTAAAAATAAAAGACAAATTTAAATCCCAAAAGGCAGGGTTAAATGAAAGCACAAGAATTAAGAGCTATATATGGCAGTGAGAAAGATTCAGTGAAATAGGTATGACAGTGCACAGAAGGCCATGAGAGTTATGATCAAAGTAGAAAAGATAGACAAAACAATGCATCTTCAAGGTTTTGAGAGAAGGGGTTGGTGCCATAAAAGAAGTATTTGAATTATTGCATAGGTAGAATGTATGACCATGGTAATCTAAGTGGCAAGGCATCTTGTGTAGTGGCTCCAGAGTAACTGAACTAAGGTTGCCACCAGTGGACTTTTGAGTGGGTCTAAAGGTAATGACAAAGTTGGAGGTAGGAGCCATTGTGGCTATTGTTCTAGTCTCTTTTGTTTCTCCATTCTTTCTTTTTCTCATTTTTCTTCCTGTTCAAGAGGAAGAGAAGATGTAAAAGAATTACAACAGTTGATGTCAACACTGTTAACAAGATCCTTGATAAAATTGAAGATTTATCACTATCAAATTCTCATCAGAAGCTTGTTTCTCTCAGAGATTATTACTTCTCCAAGGATGAAAGGTTTCTTGTGTATGATTATATGGCAATGGGTAGTCTTTCTACTCTTCTACATGGTAACAGAGGAGTAGGTAAAACACCGCCTGGCTGGGAGCACAAGACAGAAACATGGCCACTTCATACAGAAAGAGTTGGAGGCCTCATGTCAACAAATAAGAAAAGTGGACATCAAAACCATCATATGATAGAAAGAATTTAACCCTGCCCGATTAGCAAATGATGATGATGTTATGTTGCTAGATTGGGTCAAAGGCCTATTAAAGAGAGAGAAGACTTGATATGTTGGTTGATTCTGATCTCCAGAGCAATTATGTTGAGGCAGGGGCAAAACAACTTATTCAAATAGCACTACTTTGTACACAAGAGTCACCAATGGATAGACTGAAGATGTCTGAAGTAGTACGCATGTTGGAAAGAGATGGCTGAGCTGAGAGGTGAAAAGAGTGCCAAAGAAGCATGTGTGGAGGTATTATTGGAACAACTTGTTAGACATATGATATATTAATTAATACAACCCCATTGAAATTTTACAACCATCAATGTAGATCACTGTCGTGGCAGTCCCTGAGATGATATGATCATCATGTAGGCATAGAGATAGCTAATTTCCATGGTAAAATGTCAAGCAAGGCTTGAGAATCTATACATAGGTTTTTTCCAAAGATGAGCTTCAAGTTATGGTAGCAATTGTTGCTTTTGGAATGGGCATTGAGAAACCAAACATAAGATTGAGTAAATACACAATGGATGTCCAAAAGGTCTATACAGTATAGAGGACAGTGAAAGCAACAAATAGATAAATATTTCAGCGCAAAATGAAGTCTTCAAGAGGCATAATTCTAATGGCAATGTTATGATTAGTGACAGCTTATATGAATATCATGCCATAACAAACTACAATCTTCAGTGGCATCAATAGTTATAAAGGATAGACATCTCATGAATGCACAATCACTTCCAAATTTGCATATCGCAGTCAATAAAGTTCATCATACTATGTGACAGTTTTAAAGGACAGTTTGAGTGCATGAATATGGAGGTTGTGACAGTGCTGGCATACTTGAAAGTTGTTGCATCAAATGTGAAAAGTCATTTTAAGAGATTGTTGAGTGTATCATGTCATGACTAGTGAGTAGTGGAGTTCATAAAAATAGTGCACCTATGCATGACAAAAGTGTCATCGATGAAGTGGAGGTAAGGTCTTTATAGCTTATGAATAATAGCCTACAGATGACTAGGACCTTATTAGTGTCATACAATGAAGAATTCCCTTTTAACATACATGAGGACAAGTGATAGTCATCACAAATGACAAGGATCATGATGACAGTCTATATGCCTATGCACACTCATGAGGGCAGTTAACCAATGGACAGTCATGACAAAGACTTGATTAGAAGTGTAGGAGATTATGTAATCAAGTAAATTGTTTCAAAAAGCATCATGTTTACAATCTTTTGGCTCCGATGATAGTTGTGAGAATTCCTACAATCCATGAGATAGTCATAGGGCAATATGATCCAAGGACAGTGGTTTCTAAGTATCAAAGGGCAATCTACATGGAGTAGTTACAGTCATGGCAAGAGAAACAATGAAATGGCAGTCAACTTACTATCATAAACATATGATATGTACTGTGCAAGGATTGCATTCTCATTTATTTCATTAAATGACACATGAAGGAGGTGAGTAGAGATGATTTTGGGAGTGAATGGCGACAATAGAAAATACACAAAGGTCACAATTGAACATTGTTATAGTGAGCAGAGACAAATTGACAAAGATTGTTGACTATCAACTCAAATAAAAGGTTATAAATGAATGACATGTGTCAGATGCTTGTCTTATGGTTTCTCCTACACCTAAGAGGCTTGTGAATTTTTAAACTTTCTCCCACATATCCTATTAGCAAGTTTGAGTAAGTTCCAGCAGTTGAGGGTAGAATGAGCAGTCATAACTTCTTTCCATGCAATTATGAGCAGTTGGAGGACATCTAGGGGCAGTTTGAGGAGTTGAAAAACAGATGGAGGGAATATAGGATGGTTATTTGACTTAGTTTAAACCTTTTGATGGCATTTAGGAGTTGTTTAAGGGACTTGGTTGATAGATAAGGTCAAAGAATGATTTTTTCTTCATTCAAACACCTTTTTTGAGCATTTTAAGGGGCTAGAAAGTAGGGATGACAGTTTTGGATGTCCAAGAAGGTTTGACCCAGCCAACTTGTATATGTCTTTCATCTCTCAACACATGTTCTTATTATATAGCAAGTGGTTAAGCAGCTTATAAGCAAGCTTAAGGGTAGATTTTCTATAGTTCTTTCTCTCATAGCTTTGTATTTGTAACTGGTTTTCAGAGTTCTTTCAAGCTGAAGCAGCTTTGTAACTCAATTTTCAAGCATGTGCAGCTGTATGTAACACTTCTTTTGATCAATAAAAGACAAGAATTTTTCCTTCTCTAATATATACTTTATGTGAAAATACAAATGATTGATGTATTTTCTGTGATTTCATATAAATACTCAATGTATGTCTCATTTGCTTCAGCACCTTTTTGCAGAGATATACATACCTTGTGCAGGTCATAGGTTATGACAATAGTTTGAACAACTTCTAACTGTGAAAATAGCTATTTTTTCCTTTTAGAATTAAAAAAACTTTATCTTTCCTAAGAAATACTAATGTATAAGTATGTAAAAGCTTAAGTTGTACATGAAACAACTTGTTCTTTTCATCATATTGCGAGTCCAAACAACGGTGTAGGTTTGAAATCATTTTTGGTGCATCACCTTATTAGTCTTAGGTTTCATTTTATATTTCCTATCACCCCTTTTCTTAGCATGTAGCAATAGGATAGGTTGATTAGGTGAAATCTCAAAGGGAACCAACCCTCTCTGGAGGTTGATCTCCAGTATCTGAGCCCGCACTCAAAGAGATCATCCCATGTTTCACAAGGTGGCTGAGTGATTCTATCAGCTCAGCAAGGGTACACACTTCAGTGAAAACAATTACATGCGAAGATGGAAGACCAATCCATTGTTTAAGTTTTCAACAAAGATAGTGACGAGTTATTTTTCAGGTATGGGCCATGCAAAACGGCTAGCAAGATGTTTCCATTGTTGCAAGAATGAGGCAAAGGATTAACCATTATCTTGTTCAGTGTTGCAAATATCCATCATGGTGATATCATTTTCAATGTTATAAGAAAAGTGAGTGACAAATTTATTGGCTAGCTCAGAAAGTGTTGTGATTGTCCCATAGGGAGGTGAGTGAACCAATCAAGAACTTGTCCACTCAAGATTCTAGGGAAGAGCATCAAGATAGGAAACCTTTTGGAATGCAATGTAGAATTATTTTAAGTGTTCCCTAGGATCTCCCTTTCCCTTTTACTTGTCCAATTTAAGCATTTCAAAGTTTTGGGGAAAGGGGATCATGGTGATGGATTTGTCAAAAGGATAAGGACACAGTTCTTGAAAAGTGTAATATGTTTTGTGATTTCCTAGTTGAAGTCCCTTAAGGGTATCCTTTTTGTTGCACGTATTGGGCCAAAGTACTTGTGGAATTGAAGGAAGGTGATTGATAGTTGGATATGGTAGGTTTTGAGGATGATATGTGTTGATATTGATGAGAGGATGAAATAGGATTAGAAGATTGGAGATATTGATAAGAAAATGGAATGGGGTTATAAGAAATTGTATTCAAGGTTTGGAGATGATATGATGTGTTAGGAGGGATGGATATTGAGACATGAGGAGAAGGTATGGAAGGTTGAGTTTGTGGGATATGTGATGAATTTTTTTGGGTGTGATATGGGATCTTCATATGTAAGTGGGATGTAGGATTGAGGTTTTGAGATGAATGGGGAGATTAGTAGAAGGTGGGAAAGATGAGGGATCATGAGGATTAGAAGAAGATGGATGATAGGTAGGATTATGAGAATAGAAGGTGGGGGTGTAGAAGGAGATTGCCAGATGATTTAATATGCATCAAAATCATGGGTTAATTTGGCACCTTTGTTTGTAAGCATAAGGATATATTGTTCGATATGCTTCATGATATATCTATGCATAAGTTCCATAGCTTGGGTATCTTGGGAAAAGTCCTCTACTGAGGTTTGGGAGTCTTGGTCACTTGAATCATGATCATGAATGATGTAAGATGAAAATTGGTTTTTCATAGGGATTTGGTGGACTACCTCCTCAAAGGGTGTATCATGAGATGATGAGGGGAATATTTTGAGAGGCCATAATTTGCTTTCTTGCTTGAGACCTTGTGATAGGAATCCAAGAGAGAGACCCAGGAATAATGAGAGAAGATGAAAATTATTGGGGATAGACCTTGGATTTGAGAAGATTGAGAGTGATGAAATGGATGGAAAGGGGATAATGAAGAGATGAATGGAAAGGGGTTTTAATGATAGAAATAGATGGAAAGGGTATAATGAAGAAATGGATGGAAAGCAAATAATGATGAAATGGATGGAAAGGGGATAATGAAGAAATGGATGGAAAATGGATAATGAAGAGATGGATGGAAAGGGGATAATGATGAAATGGATGAGATGAGACCAAATGGATCAAGGGCTAACTAGATCCTTGATTGATAAGGATGGGGGTTTTTCTTACACTAGACTTGGATAATTTCCTAGACAAGGCTTGAATTTTCTCACTTAAGCTTTGTTAATCACTTAAGAAAGGCTTTGATAAAAAAATGATTTGCTTACTTAAGTGTAACATGCCCATTATCTAACCCAAAATTTTTACTATGCTTTTAACCTCAAGTAAATAAATTATGATGCCAACACTTAGCAATAAATTTTTTCTTTTCATATATAAGAATAATATGCACATTTGAAATAAACATCATTTCAAACTTTCCCATTGCATTACAATAAAGTATTTCAACTTTCCAAAGTATTGATTTCATATTACATAATTCCATGATTACATTTCCTCTTTTACAATCTTCCATAGAAATGGATTCATAAACACTTACATAGCTTCTATGAGCTCACTGGCACTAGGTATACAAATGGCCCAGGTTCCCTCCATCAAATCTTGGTCGCCTACTGATGAGGAGAGGCATCACTCAAGCACTTTTCTACCAAAACTAATTGCGGTTCCTCGCACATCTACCAAACTGGTAAATGGCCCTACCCTTCAATGAAGAGATTGGTTTGGTACCCTCATAATAAAATTGACCTTTATCGAGCATGGTGTTGTGTCCTACATATCTAGATCTATCACATAGTGGCTACAACCTACACATATGAAATTCCCCTACCTAGTAAGTAAACTTGGATCATAGTGAATTGATAGTGTAAATGTAATTTCCCCTTCTCAGTAGTGAGCAATGTAGTGGCTCGTCAACCTATTCCAGAGGCCTGTAGGCTTGTCGAAGGTAAAATTAGGGTTTCCAATTGTTTGGAGGTTTTTGGCATTTTCAAGGGTTTGCATGTTGGAGTTTTGGAATTTGGTTTGTGGATTCTTTCTAGGTTTTTAGAGAGCTTCGTAGTGATATGACATGCAAATGCATTAGGCAACTTTTTTGAATTTACTATTTTTAGTAAGTTCCATTTCTGGCAGTGCTTAGGTTGGCAACAGTTCAGTGTGCTCTTCTATTTCTAGCAAGGCAATGAGTATAATTGGTTTTTGGATTTTGAGGTGCATTTTGGAGAAATGAATTATTTTTAAGTCATAACATTTTAATTTCATATTGGCCCCCTTGGCCTAACGTTATGACTTTAAGTTGTTTTTTAAATGTGGTTCTTAAAGGTGGACGCCTCATTGAGGAGGATTTTAATATTTTAAATGTTATGATGTCCCCTTGAGACTTGGACGCCTAGGGAAGAGGGTGATTTAAGTGTTTTAAAAATTAAAATATTTTAAAGGAGACTTAGGCGTCCCTTTTGAAGGGAAAAGGTGGAAACTAAAGAGTCACCTCAAGATCTATTTAAGTAGGCCTTTGTTCATTCATTTGGTATTCATTGCTTATCATATCAAATTGTTGCCGAAATGATTTTAGGCTTATGGCTTCAAGGAATGCATACCTCCTAGAAAGGATTCAATTTCGTGTTTGAAAGATAACACCTAGCTAGATAAGAGACTGCTTCTCATTTAGAGATTACAAATTGAGCATCATCGTTACAAGTTTTGAAGTTATTTTATGTATTTCATGTTGCTAGTTCATCCATAACCATAGGTGATCTTCAATCATAGCTAGTTATGTGATTTTATTTTGCTTGTGGGTATTTTCTCTATTGGTTTCTATGCTTGAGGCATCCCTAATTACACATTTGCAGATTTTATGAGCAAGTATCTAATTGTATAGACAAGGTCGACCTCCTTCCTAGGCCATCCCTTGTCATAATGGCTTTGGATTGTGTGCTAGGCAGATTTCAGAGTTGTATGTTTCTTGTTGATGTTCTTTCATGGTCGCCTAGCCTTTGAGAAGGTTCATTTTTAGTTTCATGTGAATTGGTGATGTGTAGACGATGATATGAGCATTTCATTGGAGTCTTAGCTTGCTGGCATGAACTTTAATTTTTTGGTTTTCATATCAGACCTATGTATTTTTTTCTTATGCTCAATTTCCTTGATGTTCCAATCCATAGTTGTAATCAGAAGTGTTGTGGAATCATTGTATTGAAGATTGGGAGCAAATTCTATTGAAAAATCATTGTAATAAGCACATTGTAATAGATGGTTTTAGTAGTACTAAATCAACCCCTTTATCTTTAGCATATTTCATTTTGTATCTCTTACTCTCGTTGAATAAGTGGTTGATTTTTCTTTATTTCAGTTTTGTTTGGCTCCCACTGAATAAGTGGTTGAGAATTTAGTTTTAATAATTGTAATAATTTCCCCCCATTGAATAAGTGGTAGTGTAGAATTCATGGTCGGTTCACTACTTACACAAGTCATTTCTAGCATTGTAATTTTAGTTCAGTTTATTGCTAACGATCCTCAACACCATATGCTATCACCTCACCTATAATGGGATCTTGGTGAACATTCTTGGTGAGGGTTACTTTCCAAGTTGATTATCTTTGGAGGTAACACTAATCAATGGTGTCTATGCTAGATTTGTTCTGAAAAAATTGGGAAAAAACTAAGGGGATTATTTTAGTGGTATTAGAGCCCAAGATCATGCCATCCTGTGACAAATAGATTTCAGTTGTCAAATGAGTGACAAAGAAGTCAAATACTACACTAGAGGTCAGTTAAGAACTTAGTATCAGAATCCACTAGTTCCAGAGGTAGAGGCACTTTCAGAGGCTTTGAGAGATACTAGTAAAGCAATTGAAACCATGTCAGAAGGCAGAGGACTATCCATGTAGGAAAGAGAAGCTAGATCCAAAAGGAATTTTGATAATATGTTGCATATGACGTCGTGCTTGTTAGCAAAATTGGATCAGCAAGTGTCTCAAAATCAGCCCCAACCTCAACAAAATCATGTTGGAGAAAACAATGGTGTCAATGGTAACAATGGTTCAGAAAAAAATGGAAGAGATAGAATGATTGGCCAACATGTTGCAATCACTAGAGGATCAACCTCTAGACCTCTTTTTCCTACCTTTACTCAAAGGGATGAACCACAAGTAGAGATTGGAGCAATCTTGGTGGATGATGCAAGACAAGCCTATATGGAGTATATCACTTTACCCGCTGATCTCAGAGACCAATGGACCTTTGATTAGTTCATGAACCAAAGAAATAGGAGTGGCAGGAGAACTAAATACCGTGCTTCTGTGGCTCCTAGAAAAAATTATCATCAGGCTCTTGGAAAGGTGACCTTGGCCCATTTTGATGGGAGTTATAAGTGTACAACATGGTCATGGGTGCAAAAGCTTGACAACTATCTTTCTCTTAGACTTATGCCTCAAGAGGATGCCATCAAATTTTCCACCCTACATTTGGATGGAGCTACTCATGAATGGTGGTACCACGGTTTGGTCACTTTTTTCCATAACCTCATCCAAACCTATGAAGAATTCACTAATAGGTTGATAGAAAGATTTGATACCAAGGACTCAGAAGTAAGATTCCGTGAATTGACGCAGCTGAAACAACATGGTTCACTTGAAGTATATGTTGTTGATTTCCAAAGGTTGTAAGTAATGGTGCCCAACATTATTGAAAGGAGGCTTGTAGTATTTTTTATTGGAGGATTGATGGAGCTATTGAAGGGTTGGGTCAAATCCTTTGATCCACCAACTCTTGATGAAGCAATCAAGAAGTCAAGGAGCATGGAGTTGGCTGCCCCAAAGCCAAAATTTCAATCTAAATCCTTTAGTCATAAGAAGGATAAGAAACATTCATCAAGTCAGCCCATGAAGTTTCCACATAAGATGTCTGAAGAGCTTTGAGAGAAGTTGAGAAAATATGGAGTATGCTATACATGTTGTGAGCCTTGGTCTAAGGGTCACAAATGCTATGGAAAGGGAAAAACACATCAAATGGAAGCATATTCTAATTCCGGGTCAAAATCTGATATGTTTGATCAACAATATGAATCAGCAAGTAGTGAAGGAGAAGAAGCCCCATAAGAAGCACCAAAAGTCATTAGAGGAGGGAGTGCTTTGGCACAAGTCTCAAACTCTGAAAAAATGAGTCTTTTCGAGTTTGTTGGGTGATTGTTTCGTAGCTAATTTTTTCTCTCATTGATATTGGAGCAACTCACAACTTCATAGATGAAGGATTGGTGGCAAAGAGAGGTTTGAAGACATAATAGTTTAAAGGCTTCAAGGTGATGGTGGTTGATGGCTTCACAATGTCTTGTACTAGAAAGATTCCCAACCTCTCCATGCAGTTGGGGAACTATGAAGTAAAAGATAATTTTTTATGTAGTTGGCATTGGTGATACCGATGTTGTGTTGGGTATACAGTGGCTGCATTCTCTTGGAGAGATATCATTGAACTTGCAAAAAATGGAATTGAAGTTCCAATCTGATGGTAAGAGGGTAGTGTTGAGAGGGATGTTGAATGGAGGCCCTTGTATAGTGTCTTTCAAGAGAATGGTATCATCCAGATATTCAAGATTTGATTACTAAGAAGAGCAAAGTATTTGGAAGTATTCCACCTAGGAGACCTCCTGAAAGAGGTTGTGAGCATGTGATAGAGCTTGAAGAAGAAGCAAATCTGGTTATTACAACTCCATACCGCTATCCAAAGAAGCAAAAGGATGAGATTGAGAAGGCCATCAAAGAGCTCTTGGAGATGGACAACATTCACCCAAGTAAGAGCCCCTTCACTTTAGCAGTGGTGCTAGTAAAAAAGAAAGATGGCACAATGTGCATGTGTGTGGATTACCGTGTGTTGAATTAGAATACCATTAAGAACTAGTATCCTATCCCTAGGATAGACGAGCTTATTGATGAGCTCCATGAAGCAATGCACTTTTCAAATATTGATCTCAGATCAGGCTATCATCAGATAAGGATGAGGGAGGTGGATATTGAGAATACTTCCTTTAGATGCCATTTTGGGCTTTTTGAATTCCTTGTCATGTCATTTGGTTTGACAAATGCTCCTACAACTTTTCAGTCTTGTATGAACAAGATCTTTAGGTAGTAGTTGAGGAATTTTGTGCTCATCTTCTTCAACGACATTCTCATATTCAACAAGTAATGGGAGGAGCACCTCAAGCACTTGGAGGAAGTGCTTAGCATTTTAGAAGCAAAATTCTTATTTGCAAAGGAGTCAAAATGTGAGTTTGGGATGATGGAGCTGCTTTATCTTGGCTTCATCATTAGCTCAAAGGGTGTGAGAGTTGATCCAGAGAAGGTTAAAGCAATCCTAGATTTCCTCCCTTTGAAGAACGTGTCACATTTGAAGGGATTTTTGGGTTTGAGTGGCTTTTACAGAAGGTTCATAAAGGGGTATTCTCAGATGGCAACCCCCCTCACCGATCTTACAAAGAAAGGAGCCTTCCAATGGATGGATAAAGCACAAGGAGTATTCGATAAGTTCAAGCACATTATGAGCTCGTGTCCAATATTGGCTCTACCCAATTTCTCTAAGCCTTTTGAATTGCAGTGTGATGCTTCAGGAGAAGGAGTTAGAGCTGTTCTCATGCAAGAAAAACATCCTATTGCCTTTGAGAGCAGAAAATTGAGAGGAGCTGAAAGAACTTATTCAATTTATGATAAGGATATGCTTTCCATCATGCACACATTGGTCAAGTTCAAGCAGTACTTGGTGGGAACCAAGTTCGTGGTGAAGACTGGTCATAATAGTCTTAAGTGTTTCATGCATTAGAATGATTTGAATGAAAGGAAACAAAAGTGGGTGAGTAAGCTCCAAGCTTATGACTTTGACATTGAGTATGTTAAAGGCAAGAATAACATAGTGGTGGATGCTCTATCTAAAAGGCCTCATCTGAATTCATTATGTGAGCTTACTATAGATTGGAGGGAGTTAATTGTTGCTGATTATGCAAAAAATCAGTTTGCAACCAACATTGTAGAAGGTCATTTGCAAGATGAAAGATATCAATTGGTTGATGGTTTGATCCTCTATAAAGGTAGAATATTTTTAGTGCCCGAATCTAAGCTTGAGAAGAAGGTTTAACAACCTTTTCATGACATTCCCCTCTCTGGTCATCAAGGGTATTTCAAGACTTACAAGAAGATCGGTGAAATATTTTCATGGAAAGGGATGAAGGATGAAGTCTTGCACTACATAAGGGAGTGTCCTACTTGTCAAATGAACAAGAACGAGTATTATTTTCCAGCTGGTTTGTTGCAGCCCCTGCCCATTCCCAATCAAAAGTGAAAAAGTATTGCAATTGATTTCATCACTGGGCTTCCAAAGGTGCAAGGGAGAGATTGCATTTATGTTGTGGTAGATAGATTGACCAAGTTTTCTCACTTCTTTTCTATTACAAGTTCATTTACAACAACTCAAGTAGCTGAGTTGTTCTTTAGAGAAGTGTTCTATTTGCATGGATTACCTCATAATATTGTTAGTGATAGGGACCACAATTTCTTCAGTGCGTTTTGGTAGGAAATTTTCAGATTGAGTGGTATAGTTGTCACTCCAAGCACTAGTTATCACCTGCAAATGGATGGCCAATTGGAGATTGTGAACAAATGGTTGGAGGGCTACCTTAGAAACTATGTTTCAGGGCAACAAAGAGCTTGGGAAAAATTGCTTCATCTAGGGAAGTATTGTTATAACTCTTCCTATCACATGCCAATTAATATGTCTCCATTCATGGCTCTTTATAGTTACAAATCTCCTAGCTTCATAGATTTGGCGTTTGGTGATAGTAGAGCTACACAAGTGAAGGATATGTTGCAACAAAGCCAATACATCTTGAAATCATTGAAGGATAATCTTCACCAAGCTTAGAATCAACATAAGTTATACGCTGACCATTAGTGTGTTGAGCGTTCATTTGAAGTAGGAGCTATGGTTTATTTGAGGCTTCAACCCTACAAAAAATCTCCTCTCAAGAAGAGTGGTGCATAAAATATCAAGCCACGTTTCTATGGCCCATTTAGAGTCATCAAGAGGATTGGTGAAGTGGCTTATGAGTTGGAGCTTGTAGCTGGTAGCAAGGTGAACAATGTTTTCCATGTGTCATGCCTCAAGAAGGCGCTTGGGTACAATGTGGTTGTTACTTCAGAGTTTCCTCCATTGGATGAAGAAGGACAGTTGGTGTTGATTCCATAGGAGATCATTGATACTAGGGAGTGCTATTCGAGGACAAGAACAATTAAAGAGTACTTGGTAAAATGGAGGAACTTACCGATTGAAGATGCAACATGGGAAGGTGAACAATTTTTGCAGCATCCAGACTTGTGGTTGCTTGAGGACAAGCAATCTTGAGGAGGGTGAACTGTAATGTCCCCTTCTTAGTAGTGAAAAGTGCAGTGGTCCATCAGCCCATTCCAGAGGCTTGTAGGCTCGTCAAAGGTAAAATTAGGGTTTCTAGCTATTTGGAGGTTTTTGGAATTTGGTTTGCAGATTCTTTCTGGGTTTTCAGAGAGCTTCACAGTGATATGACATGCAAATGCATTGGGCAACTTTTTTGAATTTACTATTTCTAGTAAGTTCCATTTCTTGCAGTGCTCGGGTTGGCAACAGTTCAATGTGCTCTTCTATTTTTGGAAAAGAAGTGAGTATAATTGGTTTTTGGATTTTGAGGTGCATTTTGGAGAAATGAATTATTTTTAAGTCATTAATGTTTTAATTTCATATTGGCCCCCTTGGCCTAATGTTATGACTTTAAGTTGTTTATTAAATGTGGTTCTTAAGGGTGGACGCCTCATTGAGGAGGATTTTAATATTTTAAGTGTTATGATGTCCCCTTGAGACTTGGACACCTAGATAAGAGGATGATTTAAGTGTTTTAAAAATTAAAATATTTCAAAGGAGATTTGGGCGTCCTTTTTGGAGGGAAAAGGTGGAAACTGAAGAGTCACCTCAAGCTCTATTTAAGCATGCCTTTGTTCATTCATTGCTTATCATATTGAATTTCTTCTAAAATGATTTCAAGCTTATGGTTTTGAGGAATGCATACCTCCTAGCAAGGATTTAGTTTCGTGTTTGAAAGATAACACCTAGCTAGATGAGAGACTACTTCTCATTTAGAGATTGCAGATTGAGCATCATCGTTACAAAGTTTTGAAGTTATTTTCTGTATTTCATGTTGCTGGTTCGTCCATAGTTGTAGGTGATTTTCAATCATAGCTGGTTATGTGATTTTATTTTGCTTGTGGGTATTTTCTCTATTAGTTTCTATGCTTGAGGCACCCCTAATTGCACATTTGCAGATTTATGAGCAAGTATCTAATTTTATAGACAAGGTCAACCTCCTTCCTAGGCCATCCCTTGTCATCTTGGCTTTGGATTGTGTGCTGGGAAGATTTCAGAGTTGTATGTGTCTTGTTGATGTTCTTTCATGGTCACCTAGCCTTTGAGAAGGTTCATTTTTAGTTTCATGTGAATTAGTGATGTGTAGATGAAGATATGAGCATTTCGTTGGAGTCTTAGCTTGCTGGTTTGAACTTTAATTTTTTGGTTTTCATAATAGACCTATGTATTTTTTTCTTATGCTCAATTTCCTTGATGTTCCAATTCATAGTTGTAATCTGAAGTGTTGTGAAATCATTGTATTGAATATTGGGAGTAGATTCTATTGAAAAATCATTGTAATAGGCACATTATAATAGCTGATTTCAGTAGTACTGAATCAACCCCTTTATCTTTAGCATATTTCATTTTGTATCTCTTACTCCCATTGAATAAGTGGTTGAGTTTTCTTTATTTCAATTTTTTTTTGGCTCCCGCTGAATAAGTGGTTGAGCATTTAGTTTCAATAATTGTAATAATTTCCCCCACTAAATAAGTGGTAGTGCGGAATTCATGGTCGGTTCACCGCCTACACTTCATTTCCAGCATTGTAATTTCAGTTTAGTTTATTGCTAACGATCCTCAACACCATATGCTATCACCTCACCTATAGTAGGATCTTGGTGAACATTCTTGTTGAGGGTTACTTTCCAAGTTGATTATCTTTGGAGATAACACTAATCAATGGTGTTTATGCTGGATTTGTTCTAAAAAAATTGGGAAAAAACTAAGGGGATTATTTTAGCAAACAATGACAACTTACAATACTTTGGCCAAAGTATTCATCACCCAAGATTTAGAGTGGATGTCATAAAAATTCACCTACCTTCCCAGGGAGATTTGTATTGAAAATTCATAACCTATGCATAGACTACCCCCTTACGCCATGGAGTAAATTTAACCCCATGAATAACCTATAACCCCTTTAAGTAAATCAAAGTAACTCTATCTTACCAATTAACCATAAGGATACACACAACATCACATCATTAATTGACTCTATTTCACAAGTACATTGACATCAATAAAAGTTCCCATACAAGAGTGTAATCTCAACAATAAATGATTCTAAACAAAAGATATAATCTGATCAATAAATGACCTCAATCAAAAGTATAATCTTCAACAATAAATGAATTTAGTCAAAATATAATCTTCAATAATAAATGATTTCAATCAAAATATTAATCATATCAATAAAGGACTCACTCAAAAGTATGGTCCCATCAATAAATCAACTCCAATTGAATGTATAATCATCAATCAAATGATCAATTAGATCATATAGGTTAATCCTGACTTATTCACTTCAATCAATAATCAAATAGACAACCCTACAAAATAGGTTGATCCTAACCTAGGGTTTCCAACAAAAAGAAGTGTAACATTTAAGTGACCATCATAGAAGCCTCTCTTTCAATATATCACAACTATTATCATGTTCACTACATTTGTGTAAAATATGGAGGACATTAGCTTGAGAAGGGTTTGTGCTTCTGCACCTACAAGTTCTCTACTCATTATGGATTTGGGTGGCCAATATGTGTGTACCCTTTTGGAATTCCATGAATAGACTCTAATTCAAAACAAGATAATAACCTAACCATAAAATACAACTCTCAACCCTATCATTGAATATTGATATAACTTCTAATTTAATACCCTAACACTAGGGTTAAGACTCACTTCCTATTTCAAGGATACATGAGTATTTAATTGAGTAATTATTATCCTTCAAAGTTTGCATAATGACATAATGATAACATTCTCACTAAGTACAACAAGCAATCTTTCGCTTTCACATAAAAATACAATAACTTTTCCCTAATAAGCAATTGATTTTTTTTATCAAAATAGACATACAATGTCACACAATCTTTTCAAATACATAAAAGCATAAAAGACTAGAAATCAGCATGCCCATTTACGTAATGCTCCAATTGTTCAAACTGGTTTCCTAGCTCAACCTTCCCTTAAATTAGTGTGCAATTTCCCCAATTATCCTTCTCACTCCACCAAAATCTCACTCACAATATCCTCTCACAACTTCCAAAAACTCACTCAACTCAGAAACTAGATAATGACAACTCAAAAAATCACAGCAAGATTGCAGATATGCATTCTTGTTGAGTTTGATATCACCTCTATTTATACACAAAGGTCAACAACTAATGGCTAGAAATAGGGTATCAAGAATGACACTTCCCAGCAAAAAATGTTTTCCTCAGCAAGTTTAAGAAAAGGTGGCAGCTATAATTGTTGTACAAAAGACACATACACAACCATGGTGAATGAGTCACTTTACTCAAATGAACAACAAGTATGATAATAAAAAATGCAAGGTAATTTTCTTCTACAGGTCGACTTACTTGGCCAACTGCACACTTGACCATTTCCCATATTTCATAATTCTTCATAATCTCAAATTCATATTACAAATCAGACTTCTATTTGATTCATGCTTCTCACAAGCTGGCGCCACATTGTTTCCTACGTGTCGTATTCCTTTGGCTATTGTTTGCAATGACCAAGTCAAATTTTCTTGTGCGTGGATATTCTCTTTTTCCTTTGCATTTGACTAAGTCTGAGCAGATTTCATTTACATGTTTGCTTCTTTTATTCTCCAAGAGTTTTACTTTAGGGCTTCCCATATACATGTCTTCATTTGACAGTATTTAAATTATATATGCAATGTTGTTAACACATGCACTGCCATGGTGCACTATCCTTTTATTTTAGCGTTATACATTTAATGTGTATGCTGCGCTTTACATACTTTATGATGCTCAATACCTTATGCACTTCAACAAGCATTTCAACACTATTGTGAAATCATTAATATATATACATATATATACAACAAGACAAGTTAATATATATATGTATATATATTTATATCAACTTATAAAAT
The DNA here is from genome assembly GCA_007258455.2 of Sequoia sempervirens. NCBI lineage: Eukaryota > Viridiplantae > Streptophyta > Pinopsida > Cupressales > Cupressaceae > Sequoia > Sequoia sempervirens. Next base: position 69,395,455 of record VDFB02252616.1, read on the forward strand.
GTGTTATTCGATATTTGAATACATATACACATTTATATATTTTTGCACATTTCAATAATAATAATATATATATATTTCTCTATATATGCATATATACATATACTAACATATATGTATGTACATTTCCATCATGTACTACATACACATATATTAGTATATATATAATTATATACATATATTACATATATATATATATATCATTACTTCGATAGTTATATTTAAACACATATAATCACATTCTCATTCATCGACGTGTACAAACAGAGTGTATATATCTCATTGATCAAATATAAATACATAAGGAAGAACTCTCATATGGCAAGAGACTCAATCGTATAACCCCTTCAAAACATTCATAGAAAAGATCATAACGTCTTCTAATTCATACTCATACAAGACTCGAGATAACTTACCATTCCCCAAACTATTGACTTAGTTTCACTAATACTAGAAGTTAGTGTGTGAAAGCTCAGTTAGGTCTTATTAAGGGTTACTAGACCAAGCCCTTCTCCTGAGTGATACTTCCCCTCTCTTTCAGAGGCTTGAACCTATTCTTGCATCCAACTTAGTACATTGCAATAGTAGTTAGCCAACCACAATACAATAATTTGCATCCTATAACATTTGCATCGACAGGGCATTAGAATATCCACATTTGTAATAAATTTAATTTTATTGCATTTCATCATTATAAATATATTCACTACTTTAAAAACAATAACATCTTAATACCTATTTAAGTATTTCATCCATCTATCAATCATATTAAAGTCACAATTAACATTTATCAACATTTTCACTCAAGAAGGTAAAAGTAATTCAGTAACTAGGAAACGGGGTTTAACATACTTCCTCCCTTGTGAATCATCATCCTTGATTATTTTAAATCTTAAACATATATATAAAGTTAAATAATGGTTTTACCTTTTGTATAGGAGTGAATTTGCACCCCTTAAGAAAATTCCCCTCTCACATACCCTCACCTTACAAAATCAAATCCAAAGGAATAATTTCACGTCACCTACCTATCTTCCATCCACTTGGCATTTTTCCTGTGTGTCGGTGAGAGAATATTTGTCGGGGACGCACGTGTAGTACATAGATGTCCATGCATCGCGCTGTCGTCCTTGACATATTCCTACGTATGAAGTAGGAAGAGGTGTTACACACCCAATTGGGGCCTAATTGTAACATCCCTCTTCGAACAACTAACCCCGAAAATGGTAGATTCTTCCTCATTCTACCTTCAAATTCACCCATTCCCACTTCATTTGGACCTCTAGAAATCTTCTTGGCATTCTAGAAATTTCTCTTCACTCTTTCACTCAAGCAACATTCTAGCACTCTACTTTTGAGCATTGCAACAACAACACTCCATCAACTCCACATTGCAAGTGTGAGGCCATTACAGATGTTGTAAGCTTGGAGTCTTGTGAGACCTCCCTTCACCATGGTTGTAGCGGTGGTGACTTTTCCAAGTTCGTAGCTTGATTTCTCCTCCATTGGCTAGTGAGATTTTGGGTGGAGGTGGTAACACTTCACTCCTCTCCTTTGTGATTTGATTGAGTAGCGTAATATTGTTTGTAATGTTCTTTTCTATTTCCTTTTTACTTTATCACATATTCTACTCTATTGCTTTATGGATGTACATGGAGGTGGGAAAACCAAAATGGGGGTCTAATTGAGGCAGGCCCCTATACAACCCCCAACAATTTTTCCTTTTTCTTATGTGTAGGTGAACATACTTGTGGAGGTAGCTGGTGAAGTGGTACTTCTGTGAGTTGATCTTCATCACTTTAGTCTTTATCTACTTGCTCTATTATTTACGTATTTACTTTCTATATTATGTTATCTTGTCACTTTCATTAAAGTCAATTAGGCAGGCTATTTAGCCATCTTTTTTGGTGTTTTTATTATACTCGCTATTCTCTGGTCATATGGACGCCAGTGCGCCGCACTGTCATCCTAGAACTACACTGTCGTCCGTAGACAGAGAGTTGTTTGAGGTGTAGTATTGACTTTGAAAACCAGCTCGCCTAGCCTAAACCTAAAACTTAGGTCTGGAGAGTGAAAAAATTACTACATAGTGCTCTTCATTCTTGATCCCCTTCCTTTAGAGTGAGGTAAGTTAGGGAAGCCCTCCACTCTCGGCTCTCTGTGACCTGGAGCCTTGACGTGGTTGGTCCCCCTCTCTTACATTTTTGGTGAACCTGATGTGAAGCAACATCTACCCATTTGTTGGTGTTGAGACTTTTCCCTTGTACCTTATGACTATTGTAACCCTGAGTGTTGTGAAGGTTTATGAGCATCACAACCTAGTCCACGACTTTTGGGTACATTTTAAGGCAAAGTGTGTGACACCTACCAATGGAGAAGATGAATGCCACTTCTAGTTTCACCTCCAGTTTTCCCACTGGCTTAACTAATGAGTTTACCACTAGTTTTCCCAAAAACTATGCTAAAGAGATGGGTTTCATGGAAGAAACCACTTGTGTACCTACCCCTCTAGCATCCCATATGCCTTCATCTATAGATGAGGATGAATTTGTGCATGTTCCTACAAAAAATCTTATGGAATTAAATAACAGATTGTTAGACCTTGAAAACCACTTAGAGAAAGCACCGAGCATGGTGAGAGCCACTAGGCTTGCAAGAGAGGTGAGACAGTTGCTAAGAAAAGATCAAATAGGTATATGATTTCTATGCGACCTCACCGATCTGACTAAATTTTATGTCCCCTCGTATAGGCCTAGATTGAGTACCACCCGAAGAGAATTTCTTGATGCCTATGAGAAGAAAATAGGTGTATCAATTCCTATTGTGTCCGTCTGCATGGCTGAATGAGGTCCCTCAATTAGTGTCTCCTTTTCTCCTCAGCCCCCCCCACTATCAAGATGAATAAAACACCCCTTGGGTTTAGTTTCACTCCTCCTACTACCTTGGTGGTGGAGGCTTGGGTGGAATAAGTGGTGGTGGATTTGGTAGTGGAGGGGACATTGGTAGAGGTGGCCTTGGTGGAGGTCATGAAGGTGGTAGTGGAGGCCCTACCGGTGGTGGTGGCTCTAGCGGAGGTCATGGCGGTGGCTCCAGAGGTGGTTCCAGAGGTGGTGCTGGTGACGACAATTCTAGGGGCTCCACTGGTCCCTTGTCATCTAACGACCCTATTTTGAATTCCTTGCTTCAGAATATGGGCCGTATGCAAAACCAACTGGCGAGCCTCTCCCAGGCCTCAGCCTAGCCCATCTTTCAGCCCTTCTTCCATATAGCCCATTGTCGGTGACAATCTTGAGCACTCCCTTCCCGCATGGAATGGAGATTCCAAAATTCAAAAAGTATGGCGAAAAAGGGCACCCACAAATGCATGTGTCCGCCTTTAATGCCATGTGTACAAATTTTTTCCATCATGATGCATTGATGGAAAAATTATTTCCTTGATCTCTTAAGGATACAACGCTCGAGTGGTACTGTTCCTTAACTTGACAATTCTATTTTCTCATTTGACCAACTTAGGAATCAGTTTCTCTGACAATTCCAAGCCAACATTAGACCAAAGATGACCTTTTTGGATCTCTTCCAATGCAAGTAAGGGGATAGTGAGAAGATTACTGATTTCATAGTGTGGTATCAAGCACTCTTTTCTTAGATCTCATACCCGTTTCCTGATTCTGATGTGCAGAATGTGTTCATAGCGAACTTGTAGAGATCCTTGTAGGAAAATTTTGCCCTTATGAAATACCCTTCCTTCATGCATCTGTATGTGACATTGCAAGAATGTAAAAAATGGTAGTTCAATTTAGGGGATCCTCCTTGCACTCCCATTCAGAAGGAAATTCCATCGTATCAATCTCAAGAAAGGGTAAAGTTGTTGCAAATGTAGTAGCTGCAATGAATGATAACGACCTCAGATATAAACAAAAAGTACACAAAGTTAGCAAAATATTATTCTTCCATCTTATAGAAGTTGCTAAAGGATAAGATCATAACCTTGGAGAACCTTATAAATCTCAAGGAAATTTACCCTGATTAGTATGATGCAAATGCCTTCTATTAGTACCATTGAGTTAACGAACATGATACTAAATGTTGCATGCGCCTACATCATGAGATACAAGACCACATCAAGGACGGTACTATTCATCTGATGGAAGTAAACCAAATACAAAAAAATCGATGGCAAGAGAAAATAGTGAGTTGTAGATATACACAGACATATTTCTGACCCATTCTACTAAATTAATTATTGATCCCTTCGACTCCACCATTCAGCCTGAGGCATACGTTAACATGGTTATGGTTACTCCATCTTTGTAACCTGCGATTGGTTCGCTAGACATGATGTTCACATCATAGGATTTTCCCTTGAACAACAAGCCCTCTCCCCTCTACATTCCTGCTCGTCTCAATAGGAACATTATGACAAGGGTCCTAGTTGACCTTGTGAGTCAAGTGAATGTCATTACTGAGGAGACGTTATGGCTAAATTCCTTACAAAGGGAGGAGTATAAAGAAACAAAATCTACCATCTGTACGCACGATGGCCTCTCTCTCAAGTTGTATGGCTCAATAAATCTTTCCACCCTAGTTGTACCTAAGACTGTGAACACGACCTTTGATGTTATTCTGGAATCAGATTTGTTCAGAGTGAAGTTAGGCATACCTTGGCTAGCTTCCATAAACATAATTGCTTTCGTCATTCATAAATTCTTGAAATTATCCCATGAGGGTGTTGTGCACATCGTGCATGACACTGGATACCAATCATTGGTATCTCATGGGGGCTACTCATTGGATCATTTTTGGCTCATCCTGGTTGGTCTGCTTCCCCCAAGAACAAACCTACTTTACAAGAATTATGTGATGTATAAGACTCGGGGCAAGGTACAACCAAACTTGAACCTTCCGGTAGTGCAGTAAAAAGCTTCCTCCTCTTCTCAAAAGGGAAAGGATAAGTCTGTCTATCCTCAAGGTGCTTCTTTCACTCCTCTTTTTGAGGAAGAGTTTTGGATGAATACTCCTGGATTTTACCTAAGGAGTCCGATGATACTGGCTTGACGAAAACCCAATATTTGGATATTCGATCTTCCCACTACACCTCTTGGACCTTGGCCCTACCTATATGGTAGAAGTAATGGTCCCAGAGGAGAATCCTCTATGTCTCGGCCTTCACGGCCTCCTACCGCTCCTACTACAAAATCAGTAAATGGGAAGAGGCCTGCTGCCAAGGCACTAGAGCCAACTCCCCTTGTTGTTTCTCAACCTCTCCCTCCTACTCCTGTTCAGGATTCTGTCCATCTGCTAGAAATGACTGTGATGGAAAATCCTATGGCTAAGTAGGAGCCTTCTATCCCTTCACATCTCTTGGCCTCTAGCTCAAAGAGTTGTAGAAACTGCCTTGCACGTGAACACAAGCATCAGTGAAAGGCTCTGGTGGTTGAGCAGTCCACTTTGCAGAAGAAGGAAGAGGAGATAACCGCCCCTGTCTCAAGGCCTCCCGATGCATCCTCCTCTCTCATCCCCTCTATTTTCATTCAATCAAGTTCAAATTTGATTTCAGCTCCCATTGTGAGTGTGGGTGTTCCTGATCCCAAAAAGGTGTAGGTGTTCATTGCTCCTTCGGTTGATTTTCCCTTGTTGATGTCCCTTCTGGACATCCCGCCATTCCCTAAACCTTTGGACATGTTGAATACCTTAGTGGTGTCCGCTATAGTTTTCTTCTCCTCCTCCATGCCTCTTTCCTTGTCTTTGGGGAGTTCACATCCCCTGACAAAGTAGAAGGTAGAGGATGGCCCTTCTAGCAACAAAGGGCATAAGAGGAGCCCAACTTCTCCAAAGGGTGGTCTTGTGCTAGCTTGTTCTGTTATGTTGATGGAACAAGTTCTAACTTCCCCTAAGTTTGTCACCACTCCTGAATCGCTTAGTGAGCCAAGTGATGAATCTTGGGCGTAGTCCTCTCCATCTATTGAGGTACAACATGACACTCCCTATGAAGTGCATGTTCAATTATTTGGATGAAGTTTTGGCCTTGTCAACGATCTTCACAAAATTGCTGACCATAGCTCCAAAAGAGTTGAGCGGAGAAGACCTTGTGAGGCCTTCTTCCTTAGCCCTTGTTGCAGGAGGGTTAGAAGCACTTCCCCTTAATATTCCACCACTGTAGGTTGGTCCTTCTTCCCCTTACAATGATCTAGATTGGGAAGCAAGCGACCTCCTGGTCCATGAGTGTTAGGGGGAGGCCTCTTCTTTATATTTAGATTAGATATGTGTGTATTGTGATGTGTTTCCCGTACTTGTGCTATGTGTTCTTTGATGACCATTGTCACCCTTGTTGGTGCTTGGATAGAGGAGTGATTTTGTGTCGTAAACCTTCTTCTATGTGTATCATCATTCTTTCTCTGTTATGTGTATTGATTTTTGAAAATTGGGGACGATTCAAAGTGTTGGGGGAATTTAGGCTTCCCTTCCATGTTGACCCAATTTTTTATTTTTACTTTGTCTTTCGTACATTCTACTTGATTTGGTGGGGATTGAAGATCTTTAACCTTGCACCGAAGTTACCTATTATTTACATAAGCATGAGTAGATTTGACCCCACAAAACTAGATCCCCCTGTGTCTCTTGTTTGTGATTGTTTCTCTTTTGCTCTTTTCTTATCTTTATCTCTTCTTTGCTTGAGTTTTCCCTCTCATATGTGACAAAACCACTTTCATAATACTTCAATTTTTAGAAAATGCATTCGTGACCAACAAATATTTTCTTGAAAGTCCTAGCAACCTTTTTTCAAAAATTGCATTCTTAACTTGGACCCCTAACAGAACGTGTTTCCTTCATCATGGGTTCATAAAGAAAGAAACTTGAGAAATTTCCTCTGAGGTGGGAGTGGTTTTTTCCTATGGGAGAAGCCTCGACCTTCCCCTCACGAGGGGGAATTTTCTTCCTTTTGAACTCCTTGATGAAGTGAACATCTTTCAAAAGGATTTATTGATGATGAATTAATTTGAGAAAAAAATGTCTCTTTTACACTTTCAAACAATGCGTCCCTTGAGTGGACCCATCTTCTTTTGAAGGGTTCCTAAGGGACCCCTTTGAAAGCCTTCCAACTTGTCAATAGTCTGTGTGACTATCCGCTTATTTTCTTGTGTGGCTGCTTTGTTTTTTGACATGTTTTATCTAAGGATTAACATGTTGCTTTGCAGGTGTGCCTGTAAAGCTGCTTTCCAGTCCGACTCTGTGGAGTCCCCTTCATCGGGTTTCCCTCATGAGAGAGAACTTGGGGGTTGCCTCAGGTTTGTGGGCCTATAAGGCACTTACTTTACTAGGTTTCCCTCATGAGAGAGAACTTGGAGGATGCCTCCTTGCAAGTCTGTGGGCCTATAAGGTGCTTACTTCATTGGGATTCCTTCATGAGAGAGAACTTGGAGGTTGCCTTCTTGCAGGTTTGCGGGGACTGTGAGACACTTTCATCCTGTGGGATTTGTCCATCGTTGGTCTGAGGGCTTTTGATGCACTTTGTACAACTTCATAGTTCTGCAGAGCTATGGATCCTTTTGTTCAAAACTCCTCAGGGAGAATACCTATAGAGTCCTTTGCCTGCCTTGCGCTTTCAAGTTCACCAAATCACGGTCTACTTCCTTGACAGTTCAAGTATACATTTCTAACCCTACTAACTCTTCGATCTACTTTTCCAAATGCTCATCAATATGTGTGCTTGCTAAAGTGGGGACAGAATGTATAGGAGCGAATTTGTACCCCTTAAGAAAATTCCCCTTTCACATACCCTCACCTTAGAAAATCAAATCCGAAGGAAAAATTCCACATCACCTACCTATCTTCCATCCACTTGGCATATGTCCTGTGCATTGGGAGAGAATATTTATTGGGGACGCATGCACGATGCACAAACATTTGCATTCCGCACTACCCTCCCTGATGGATTCCTGTGTCTGAAGTTGGAAGAGGCATTACACACCCGATTGGGGCCAAATTCTAATTTCCCTCTTTGAACAACTGACCCTGAAAATGGAATATTCTTCCTCATTCCACCTTCAAATTCACCCATTCTCACTTCATTTGGACCTCTAGCAATCTTCTTAGAATTCTAGCAATTTATCTTAACTCTTTCACTCTCAAACAAAATTATAGCACTCTACTTTTGAGCATTCCAATAGCAACAAAAATCCATCAACTCCACATTGTAAGTGTGAGGCCATTACAGATGTTGCAAACTTGGAGTCTTGTGAGACCTCCCTTCACCACAGTTGCGACAATGGTGACTTTTCCAAGTTCGTAGCTTGCCTTCTCGTCCATTGGATAGTGAGATTTTGGGTGGAGGGTGGTAACACTCCACTCCTCTCCTTCATGATTTTATTGAGTAGCATAATATTATTTGTAGTTTTCTTTTCTATTTTTTCTCTCCTTTATTGCATATTCTACTCCGTTGATTTTTGGTTGTCTGTGGAGGTGGAAACACCAAAATGGGGGTTTGACTGAGGTAGGCCCCTATACAACCCCCAACAATTTTCCCTCTTTCTTGTGTGTAGGTGAATTTATGTGTGGAGGTAGCTAGAAAATTGGTACTTTTGTGAGTTGATCTTCGTCAGTTTAGTCTTTATCTACTTGATCTATTATTTACGTATTTACTTTCTGTATTTTGTTATCTTGTCACTTTTCTTAAATTCAATTAGCTAGGTTGTTTAGCCAACTTTTCTGGGTGTTTTTATTATACCCGTTTTTCTCTGGTTGTATAGACTCCAGTGCGCTAGAGAGATTCCAGTGTGTCGCACTCTTGTCCCAAAACTGTGCTACCATCCTCATAAAAAGAGTTGTCTAAGGTGTAGTATTGCTCCAAAAACTAGCTCGCCTAGCCTAAACCTACAAATCGGGTCTGAAGAGTGACAAAAGTACTACATAGCACTCTTCATTCTTGATACCTTTCCTTTAGAGTGAGGTAAGTTAGGGCATCCCTCTGCTCTCATCTCTCCGTGACCTAGATCCTTGACGTGGTTGGTCCCCCTCTCTTACACTTTCAATTTCCCCATCATGCAAGAAATATGTATATTTCAAACTATTCTTCCCCATAGCATGAACCCTTGCATTCTCATCCTTCCTAGACCTTGCATTGAGTGACTACGCTTACATATGGGAAGAACTTGTGTTCTTCAGGCATACCTTCCCTTTAAAAACTATACATCATAATTATATTAACTCCATTTTACTTCATAAGTACAATAGTGACCATATCCTATATGACACCTATACCCTAGTTATTGGAAAACATGTTCTCATTGGCTAATGGAATTATCCATAGTGTAACCCAAATAGATAAGGAATGTTAGTGTATTGTACTGGGTCCCATCCTTTCTTTTGGAGTTTACACCATTGGAAAACTCAAAATCCGAGATTGTCCATCACTGACACAACCATCTACCTTAAGCATAATTATATTGCTTTACAAGTTTTCCTTGATCCTTCAATCTATTATTCCATTTATGATAATATTTTTGGTCCTTACTTCTTCCAGCTTTTAGGAATTTCAACCCCTCTTCCATAAATGAATCAAATTATAATGATATAAGTTATTGTTTTCTAAAAATATTCCTCAAATCCTCCAAGATTGGATTTGTCCCTTTTGCCTAATTGGCTAACTACAAGTAATAAATTAAGCATTCATTCAATTAAATTTTTTAATAAGATGATCATGATTTACACAAAATCTTATCAATATTTTATTGCTCCCTTATGAGATAACCTTCTCAAATACATTAAGCAACTGCTTCACACAATAAGTTGTTTTAGAACTGATATCCTATACATCAAATTACCCAATCTATATTGGTTACCTTGGTGAGTCTCTCCACCTTAACATTATGTTAGTTCCATTTGAAAGATCAAACTATTATAATGATCTACCACTTTCCCCTCTAGAATTTCCATAAGAGCATACAAGTCATGTCAATGACGATAACCTGTCTACATCCTCTGGCATACTGGATGAAAAATTTCTACATACCTTGGATCATCTTACTCTATCCTTTTCCAAATTATAATGGTTTCCCATTTGTCAAATATTTTTTTCATCACTATGTGTCCTAAGTACAACATCAATTTACCTCTTGTTCCTTAATCTCCCAAATTTTGGGTGCATAGTTTATTTTCTGATTAGGTGAACCCTCTTCCTTGGACTTATGCCATATTTGGTTCTCGAAATATAATATTTAATTATTAATGGTAGAGCTAAAATCCTTCCTCTTAGGACATCCATACCTTGGATTTCTTTCATCCTTTAATCATTTCCAAAGTTGTAATATGATTTTCAACTCAATTTATTTCTTCCAATGAATTTTTTTTATTAGTTGAGTATTATTCCTCATTTCATCATGTTGGTTTGATATTATTTTCCAAAAGATAACAATTATTTCATACCTAGTTTCCAAGCATGAACGTTTCCTCTATAACTCACAATCATGAGTTCATGAATCTTCCATTTTCAATAGCATAGTTGATAATTTTTCTTTATATGTTTAAGCATACTACCTATACTCTCTCCAAAGTATCAATGATAATAACAAATTATTCTTCTGAAACAATTATGTATAGTATTCTGTTGTAATTATTTCTTTCTCATTGGTCATAAGCCTTGATCTTTCCACTACCTTTCTCCACTAATTCCAATACATTATCCTTTTAACTTTACCAACCTTGTTGTGGTCATTAAAGACTTTGGTTGAAGATTTTTGAATCATGACTTACGAAGAAGTCAAAAGTTCTTCAAAATTAAAAATACATTAATAAAATTAATTGTATGAGGTAATTTATCTAAGTCTATCTACTCTCCTTCTTCACCCCCTTAGTGTTTCCACGATATTAGATCATCTTAAAGTTGAACTGATAACAATCATTTTCTCTCTCCAAATTGAATTGATTTAACATTCCTTGTAGTTGGATTTTAATAGTTGATTGTCTATTACTTTCCTTTGTTACCCTCCACGGTATACCTTGAATATACTTTTTCATTTACAAAATTGGTTTTATTAGCGCATTCCAATCTCTTAGATTCAACAGTTCGATCCCCAATAACGAGTTCTAATGAATAATCAACAACTTTACAAGTTAAGAGGTACTCTAGTGTTTCATTCCAATTCTCTCTTCCATGTATTTTACTTTCCTTTAACCATAATAGAAGAATATCCCGCATTCATAAATCCCCTTTTGTTGATGTGTCAAATAAGCTTTCCCGTGGATCCCTTATGACAATTGTGTCTTCACCATAGTGCATTGTTTACAAATTATTCTTTCAATTTGACACATAGTCTCTCTCCATATCAAATTTTCTTTTGGAACTTCAAAACATAAGTTTACTTCTGTTGACAAGTTGGTAAGTCCAATTCATACTTCAACCAAACTATGTTCTTGTGTGAACCCCAATCCCAATACTTGCAAAACAATAAGAACAAACACATTAGATTAGAAATTGCAAGCAAGAACAAGGATTCCCCATGAAATCCATTCACAAAGTTCAAATTAGGAAAAAAGCAATGAAGAACACAATGAGAAAGCAATAGAATAGATTGAATCCTAATTAAACTAGCAAACTTATGATCCCATGGGGGAATTGGTGCCAATTTGATGTGAAAATTGGCCCTTTCCCAATTCCTATGATGCAAGTTTGATGTGTTGATGATAATTGATCCACTTTGATGAAGGATGGTGAGTGCTTCAAGCTAAAAAACCTGCATAACCTAGCTAAGATTCAATGATGATGAATTGAATTTGATAGATATTTGAGCATGGTAACTTTGCATAATTTGTGGATGATCAAATGAGGAGATTAGCCTCTTATTTATAGAATGATAAGTTGAGGAGATGTCCAAAATAGAGCAATGTGGGACTAAGAATTAGCCAGTGGCAAAGTGCCACTTGTCAACATGTGAATGGATGAAGGATGTGCAAGTTTTGATCAATGTGCTAGTTTGAAATTTGAATTTGATGAAATGACATGTTTAAGGGGGATGAAAGATGAGTTAAATGCCAAGTGGGAGACATGTAATAGACAATGTAAGAGCTTTAAATGCTTTATTGGATGGACAAGTCATTTTGGGGGGAGATTTCAAACTTGGAGGAATATTCCCTTTTGATGCCATTTTGAAAGTAAATAGGGAATTATTAAATCAAATAAATGATTTAATTGTGCAAGTTGCAAAATCTAGGGGATTTGAGTGATTAGGATTAAATTAATAAGGATTTGATTAATTTAATAGGAGATTAGGTGATTTTGACTTTTGACTTAGATTTTTTGATTAATTTAAATAAAAAAGAGAGGAATAATGATTTAGATTTAATTAAATAAATATTTTAATTTATTTAACTAAAGAGGGATGATGTTGGATTAAATTAAATAAAGATTGATTTGATTTAATAGAATAATCCTTTAGAGATTAATTAAATAAAATGGATTATTTAATTAAAAGGGGGATTACATAATTAATTAAATAAAATTGATTTATTTAATTAATAGGAGATGATGACTTAATTAGATAAATGATTATTTATTTAATTAAGGGACAAATAGTGATGATAAGTTGAAGAGGTGATTCAGGACGAAACGATGTTAGTAGATCAAGATTGAGTGCATGCACATTTTATGTGTCTACAGTTCTATCTAAGCCTTTTTCAAAATTTTCCATTTCACCTTTTAGGCTTTACCTTGCAATCAACCTTCCAAGTGATTTTGTTGCAATTCTTAGTAACTTTATTTCCTCATAACCTTAAAACACTCTAAATTTGCTTGGTTTCTTTTTCCCATCTTAATAATAACTCCAAATTGGCCTTGCCTATTCTAGTTGGTGGAATCATGTCGACTTTCACCTTCTCCTTTTTTAGTTGTTTCCCTTTATCAACCAATTTGGTCTTTGACCTTTTTTCTAAAAAAATGTCAACTTTCACTCTTGATTCTAATTATCGTCAAAATATTTTAACCTTGTACTGATACAGAACTATCAGAGGACTACCCAGCCTCTTGGATACCTCTCTAGTTGATTTGATTTTCAAAACATTGACTTTCTTCTTTGACTAAGTTTCTGATTTATGCTATCAATTAGTTCTTTTCCAATAAAGCATACCTATAGATTCATAGTATCGTCTCTTAATCCAAATTTCTTGACTCCTCACATCTAAGGTTGCTATCAATGAGGAAGATTATTTCAATCCTATCTACCCCTTTGAGTTAGTTAAACTATTTCGTAGGTTGAGGGTACTCATTCGTATTCCTCCAAAACCTTACTACCAAACCTGGTTGCATAATCTTCCGCAATCCAAAGATATATCTTAATGTATTGTTGGTTTATGGGTTTACAACTCCAGGGATGATTATTCCCTAGTCCCAAACTTAAAACAAGCTTTCAAGAATCTTAACTTCCCTTTTTGTGCCCCCTGTGTTCTTTTCTTCTCCCCATCTTGGCATAAGAACTTTTCAACCTTTAACTTCCTAAAAGGTTTATGTTCTACTTACATAATGAGCCCATAGGTTCTAGAGCTGAACCTAGTAGCTCTGATACCACATGTAACATGCCCATTGTCTAATCCAAAATTTTTACTATGCTTTTAACCTCAAGTATATAAATTATGATTTCAACACTTAGCAATAAAATTTTTCTTTTCATATATAAGAATAATATGCACATTTGAAATAAACATTATTCCAAAATTTCCCATTGCATTACAATAAAGTATTTCAACTTTCCAAAGTATTGATTTCATATTACATAATTTCAAGATTACATTTCCTCTTTTACAATCTTCAATAGAAATGGATTTATAAACAATTACATAACTTCCATGAGCTCATTGGAACTAGGTATACGAATGGACCTTGTTCCCTCAATCAAATATTGGATGCCTAATATTGATGAGAAGAATCAATCAAGCACTTTTCCACTAACCATGGACTAACTGTGATCTCCTGGACATCTACCAAACTGGTAAATGGCCCTACCCTTTGATGAAGAGATTGGTTTGGTATCCTCATAATAAAATTGACCTTTCCCGAGCATTGTGTTGTATCCTACATATCTAGATCTATCACATAGTGGCTAAAACCTACACTTATGTCATTCCCCTACCTAGTATAAAAACATGGATCATAGTGAATTGACAGTGTAAATAGTGGCAACTTACACTACTTTGGCCAAAGTATTCATCACCTAAGATTTAGAGTGGACATCATAAAACTTCACCTACCTTCCTAGGGAGATTTGTATTGACCATTCATAACCTAGGCATAGGCTATCCCCTTATGCCATGGAGTAACCTTAACCCCAGGAATAACCTATAACCCCTTTAAGTACACTATGCCACTACTTCTAAGTAAATCAAAGTAGCTCTATCTTACCAATTAACCATACAAATAAACATAACATCACATCATTAATTGAATCTATTTTAAAAGCATATTCACATCAATAAAAGTTACCATACAAGAATGTAACCTCAATAATAAATGACTCTAAACAAAGGTATAATCTTATCAATAAATGACCTTAATCAAAATTATAATCTTCAACAATAAATGACTTCAAACAAAATATAATCTTCAACAATAAATGACCTCAATCAAAATATTAATCATATCAATAAAGGAATCACTCAAAAGTATGGTCCCAACAATAAATTGACTCCAATTGAATGTAAAATCATCAATCAAATGATCTATTAGATCATATAGGTTAATCCTGACTTATTCACTTCAATCAATAATCAAATAAACAACCCTACAAAATAGGTTATTCCTAACCTAAGGTTTCCAAAAAAAAGAAGTGTAACATTTAAGTGACCTTCATAAAAGCCTCTCTTTCAATATATCAAAAATATTCTCATGTTCACTACATTTGTGTAAAATATGGAGGACATTATCCTAAGAAGGGTTTGTGCATCTGCACCTACAAGTTCTCTACTTATTATGGCTTTGGGTGGCTGGTATGTGGGTCCCTTTTGGAGTTCCATGAATAGAATCTAATTCAAAACAAGATAATAACCTAACAATAAAATATCACTCTCAACCCTATCATTGAATACCCTAACACTAGGGTTTATTATCGTAGAATCTAGCAACGCTCAGTTCACAGATAACTCCCCTATGAAACTTGTCCCTTTCATAGGTTCGTGATGTTCAAGCACGCAAAATGAGGTAAATTTCAATCCACCTCAAAGTGCATTCCAAAATCTCAAATAGTTTGTTTGAGTGTCCTCCCCCATCTATCTTTTGAAGAGCTTTGAAACGAGAATCTTTGTCAGCTTCTAGCCTTTGGGAGTTATGAAAATTGGCAAAAGTCTAGGAGCACTAATTTTCAGTGCTCCTACATGTTGAGTTTGAAAATTTTCTAAGTCCTGAAAGTGCACAAGTGCTAAAAATAAGCACTTGTGCATTTTTGTTCAAATTCAATCTTTTGTGCACAAGCGCTAAAAATCAACGCTTGTGCATTTTTTTCAAATTCAGTCTTTTGTGCACAAGCACTAAAAATCAGCGCTTGTGCATTTTTGTTCAAATTCAATCTTTTGTGCACAAGCGCTAAAAATAAATGCTTGTACATTTTTTTCAAATTCAATCTTTTATGCACAAGCACTAAAAATCAACGCTTGTGCATTTTTGTCAAAGTTCAGTCTTTTGTGTACAAGCACTAAAAATCAGTGCTTGTGCATTTTTCTCAAAGTTCAGTCTTTTGTGCACAAGCGCTAAAAATTAGCACTTGTACATTTTTGTCAAAGTTTAGTCTTTTGTGCACAAGCGCTAACAATTAGTGCTTGTGCATTTTTGTCAAAGTTCAATCTTTTGTGCACAAGTGTTGAAAATTAGCGCTTGTCCATTCTTGTCAAAGTTCAGTCTTTTGTGCACAAGCGCTGAAAATCAGTGCTTGTGCATTTTTGTCGAAGTTCAGTCCTTTGTGTACAAGCGCTAATTTTTAGCGCGCTTACATTTTTCATGCCTCAGTCATTTTCTGGCACATGTAGGAGTGGGGATTTTTAGTGCTTCTACATCTCAAAACTCAAGTCACATGTAAAAGCTCTAATTTTTAGCGCTCTTACATTTTTCATGCCTTAGTCATTTTCTGGCACATGTAGGAGCGGGGTTTTTTAGCGCTTCTACATCTCAAAACTCAAGTCACATGTAAAAGCGTTAATTTTTAGCACTCTTAGATTTTTCATGCCTTAGTCATTTTTTGGCACATGTAGGAGTGGGGTTTTTTAGTGCTTCTACATCTCAAAACTTAGGTCACATGTAAAAGCTCTGATTTTTAGCACTCTTACATTTTTCATGCCTTAGTCATTTTCTGGCACATGTAGGAGTGGGGTTTTTTAGCGCTTCTACATCTCAAAACTCAAGTTACATGTAAAAGCTCCGATTTTTAGCACTCTTACATTTTTCACGTCTTAGTCATTTTTTGGCACATGTAGGAGCGGGTTTTTTAGTGCTTCTACACAAAATACAATTTCCTTCCAAAACATGCTAGACCACTGTTATTCAGCACTTGTGCATGAAATGCACATCTTCCAACATCTTACATATGAAATCATCTCTCTAAGTGTAGGAGCACTGATTTTTAGCACTCCTACACATTTGGCAGTTTTTGCCTTAAATACTTCCAAACCGCTCCATTTTTCCTCCGAACATCGTTTCTTCACTCCCACATCATTTTTTGTGCTTAGTTGCTCATTTCATGCTTGATCAACATTATTTCTTTCTTCACGCTTCCCAATGCTACTTTTTCTATTAACACCTATTGATTCACCATCCTTGCAGTTTCTCTCCAGATTTCGTCAAGTGATCCTAAAGGTGACATCTTTTGATCCAGTGAACTATCCCATATCTCCAAAGACACTGTCATGTAGCAAGTGGAGGATGCCAAATTTTCCCAAGCCTCAATGCATGCCATTTGTGATACATGGCTGAACATTGATAATATCAACATGCATCTTTACAGGTGCAAGAAAATCCATTCATCTACTAGAAGGTTGATCACAAGAGTTCACACCCTTTTAGATTACACAATCGGTATAGATGATGCATTCATGTAGGAGACCAAGAAGAAGTATGAAGACTTCTGCGCCCAAAGCAAGGAACCATGAAGACTCTTGATCTCCAGTGTTGAATATTTTGATGCTTCCCTTTATGCATCTTGTAAATATTTTTTGACATCTTAACTGTCTTTTTAGAAAATGTAATTACATTGAAAATCTGAGATGTAGTTTCACAAAGATGAATTACATTTTGACTTAGTCAAAGTTAGGTGATATTTTCCTAAATTATCTCACCTAAATTTCCTAATTTTACTGTACTGATTTCCTAGATTTTTTCTTCCCTCTCTTTTATAAATAAGAGGTATTTCTATTGTAATCTTGACCTTTAGTATTTTGCAATGAAGTGCTGCCATTTTTGAAGTAGATTTGTGAAACTTTGTGTTCATGTTTGTGAATGAAAATTTGATCAATAAAGAAGAGAATTGCACAACAGTCTTTGCGTTGGAATCGATAATCTTGTGGATTGATCATATTGGTAGTGGTTAGTAGATGAGATTTGAAGGGCTTCAAATAGATTTATGTAAACTTTGTGTTACATTCTTTATTTGAATTTACATTTATGTTTGGATAATATTGTTGAGTGATCTACAAGACTTTTTGTTTGTAATCGTTCATGTTGTTCGAGGAATTGATGTATCTAAGAAGACTTTGTGCTTCTAATAAAACAAACGTTATGATTCTCACAAATCCATCGTTGAAAAGCTACGAAACGACTTTATGCCTTTATGAGATTTTCTCTCTTTATTTTATTGTTATTATTGTCATACCTAGTATCTCTACGCTTTGCTTTGACAAGATAGAGGTACTGGAATTACTGCTTGTTTTTAGTTTAAAGTTATTTTGAATCAAAACTATCAACTGTGAAGCATTGTAAAATATCTTCTCTGAAAAAAGAGAGAAGCATGAATGTGATTTACCCCCCCCCCCCATTTCGTAAGTGTAGTGTACATTTTGTAAATACTTGATTAGTTTTACTTAGCTTCTATTAGGAGTAAGAAGGGTGCCTCTCCTTTTAGAGAGGAGAGATTATATCTCACATAGTTGTGGTTGAAATCTAGGTTGTGTAATCTATTGAAAAGGCGATTACATAATTTTCACCCAACAATTTTTTAGCAACTCCACTAGGGACACAATACACATTTGAAAGCCTCACACTTTCGTTGTAAGTATACCAGTGTCCTTTTTCATTGTAATTTATTTTCTTGTATGTTTTTCAAGCTTTCACTAAGGACATGTAAATGGCTAGTCAAGGTCCTTGGGGAAATGCTTTTGGTCCATTGAGTCTAGCTCTGTCCCTCCATGCTCTTCTTGAAGGCTCATAAAAGAGCTTTATGAAGTTCTTTGGTGATGGACAACAACATTCTGATGATTACGTTGCTACTTTCTACATAGCTTGTGGAGTTCATGGTGTTTAACACAAAGATGTATCTATAAGGCTATTTGTGGAGACTCTCCAAGGTGTCGCTGCAAATTGGTTTTATCATCTGGCGCCACGTACCATCACAAACTGGGAAATTCTCATGGCCAAGTTTGAAGAAATTTTCAAACCTCCTGAAGACACTCATGCTTTGTTGGCTCAACTCACCTAGTTGAAGAAGGAATCTCAGATGCCTATGCACGAGTTCATTGCTCACTTCAACAAGTTGACACAAAGAATTCCAACTACTGCTCAACCTACAACTGAGAATTTGAAATGTTTCTTTATAAATTCTCAAGTGCCTGAGGTTGGTTTCCTATTGAGAAGAGCAACCATAGCTACTCTTGCAGTTGTACAGACCTTGGCGACATAAATTGAAGATGATCTCATTCTTGCTGGGAAAATAATAATTGAATCAAATGAATCTGAAGAAAGCCCTTCTTTGGAGTTATTTTCTTCCATCACAAGGATGGATCCTATGGTGGAAAGGTTGGAAAATGAGCTAATTTTCCTCAAAAAGTAGCTAGCTCAAGGCGTGTTTTATATGCCTCGCAAGGACGTACCAAGGAGGTCACTTTCAAATGTTGCTCATAATTTTTTTGTTGGGAATCAACACAAGTTATCTTCACCTTCGAAGAGGCTTTCTCTTGAGGAACCACTAAGAAAAGAAGTAGCAAAGCATCTTGACTCCAATCCAAGTGATTTGCTATTCTCTTCTGAGAAAAAGGAAGTAAACATAGCTGGCGTCTCCCAATTCTGGTTTATGCAGTCTCAAAAAGCCATTGATGAAAAGCAGAAGGATGAAAGTCATTTTTATGAAGTTTAAGTGAATGAAGACAATCTTGTCTTGAGATCTGAAAAGAAGGACACGCATGAAGATCTCAGTCAAGTTGAAAAGAATCCATATGTGTTTCAATGTCATGAACTTGAACATGTGTTGCATAAAAGAATTTCCCAAAGGCATGATGGTGACCTTCTTATAAATAATTCATATTTTCCCAAGTCTGAAGACGATGAAAATCATATTGAGGTATGCAGTGCAATCATATTTTCATCTGAATAAAATGAAGGAGATTATTCTGATTGACATGAGGTAGCCATGATTGATGAATGAATTGATCAAGTAGTAATTGGTAAGAAGCATTCAATCTTTGACCGATCAAGGGAATGTCCCATAAGACATATTTCTTGGTTGGATGCCAATGGGAAGACAGAGGTTCCACTTGCATCTGAGCGTGAAGATAAACTTGAGGATGCATCTAAAGATGTATTTGTAGATGTGCAGGAGTAGTCTGGATTCAATGATTCATTTTGTAGCAGCAGTATATCTAATAAATTTTTAGAGGTAGCTGAACCTGTTCATCTCTTTCAAGAAGTAATGCCTCAACATCATCTACATGTAGCTGCTCATGATCATGGAAGGCATTGCAAGCTTTTGAAGAAAGGTAGCTATTTTGTTGAACCTATGAATGGTTACATTTGAGAAGGTTTCATTGATGGATAGTTTTAATTAGGTAGGTTTTTACCTATTCAATAAGTGCATTTGCATAATTTTCTGTCTCATTTTCATAGATTTTCTTTGTGTCAGTCATGCTTGACTCTGTTGCTCAATGGATGGATAAAGGCACTTGAATTCTGAAGTTCTTCTCCCTTCAATCATTTCTGAGAATGACTGAAGGAAGATCCCCAGCTGGAGCTAGCTGTTATCATAGAATCTAGCAACGCTCGATTCACGGATAACCCCCATACGAAACTTATCTATTTCATAGGTTTGTTATGTTCAAGCACACAAAATGAGGAAAATTTCAATCCACCTCAAAGTGCCCTCCAAAATCTCAAATAGTCTGTTTGAGTGTCCTCCCTCGTCCATCTTTCGAAGAGCTTTGAAACAAGCATCTTCATCAGCTTCCAACCTTTGGGAGTTGTGAAAATTGGAAAAAGTGTAGGAGCGTTGATTTTCAACAGTCCTACATGTTGAGTTTGAAAATTCTCTAAGTCCTTAAAGTGCACAAGCACTAAAAATCAGCGCTTGTGCATTTTTGTTCAAATTCAGTCTTTTGTGCACAATCACTAAAAATCAGCGCTTGTGCATTTTTGCCAAATTCAGTCTTTTGTGCACAAGCGCTAAAAAATAGCGCTTGTGCATTTTTGTTCAAATTTAGTCTTTTGTGAACAAGCGCTAAAAATCAACAGTTGTGCATTTTTGTCAAATTCAGTCTTTTATGCACAAGCACTAAAAATCAGCGCTTGTGCATTTTTGTCAAATTCAGTCTTTTGTACACAAGCGCTAAAAATCAGCGCTTGTGCATTTTTGTCAAAGTTCAGTCTTTTGTGCACAAGGGCTAAAAATTAGTGCTTGTGCATTTTTGTCAAAGTTCAATCTTTTGTGCACAAGTGCTAAAAATCAATGCTTGTGCATTTTTGTCAAAGTTTAGTCTTTTGTGCACAAGCGCTAAAAAATAGCACTTGTGCATTTTTGTCAAAGTTTAGTCTTTTGTGCACAAGCACTGAAAATCAACACTTGTGCATTTTTGTCAAAGTTCAGTCCTTTGTGCACAAGTGTTGATTTTTAGTGCTCTTACATTTTTCATGCCTTAGTCATTTTTTGGCACATGTAGGAGCGAGATTTTTTAGCGCTTCTACATCTCAAAACTCAAGTCACATGTAAAAGCTCTAATTTTTAGCGCTCTTACATTTTTCATGCCTTAGTCATTTTCTGGCACATGTAGGAGCGGGTTTTTTTAGTGCTTCTACATCTCAAAGCTCAAGTCACATGTAAAAGCACTGATTTTTAGTGCTCTTACATTTTTCATGCCTTAGTCATTTTCTAGCACATGTAGGAGCAAGGTTTTTTAGTGCTTCTACATCTCAAAACTCAGGTCACATGTAAAAGCTTTGATTTTTAGCACTCTTACATTTTTCATGCCTTAGTCATTTTCTGGCACATGTAGGAGCGAGGTTTTTTAGCACTTCTACATCTCAAAACTCAAGTCACATGTAAAAGCTTTGATTTTTAGCACTCTTACATTTTTCATGCCTTAGTCATTTTCTGGCACATGTAGGAGTGGGGTTTTTTAGTGCTTCTACACAAAATACAATTTCCTTCCAAAACATGCCAGATCGTTATTTTTCAGCACTTGTGCATGAAATGCACATCTTCCAACATCTTACATATGAAATCATCTCTCTAAGTGTAGGAGCGTTGATTTTCAACACTCCTACACATTTCGTATTTTTTTCCTTAAATGCTTCCAAACCGCTCCATTTTTGCTCCAAACACCGTTTCTTCGCTCTTGCATCATTTTTCCTACCTAGTTACTCATTTTGTGCTTGCTCAACATTGTTGCTCACTTCACGCTTCTCAATGCTACTTTTTCTGCTAACACCTGTTGATTCACCTTCCTTGTAGTTTCTCTCCATATTTCATCAAGTGATCCTAAAGGTGACATCTTTTGATCCAGTGAACTATCCCAAATCTACAAAGAAGTTGTCATGTAGCAAGTGTGGTGGCACTCTCAAATTTTTCAAATTTGAAATGCCCATACTAAAATTTTTGCCTCTGTACATTTAGAAATGCACCTGAGAAATCTGCCCAAGTGACCCACTTTGGAGGGTCATAATTTAGTGCCCATTGATTTTTCGTGCAAAACCCCTTTGTAGACCTACTCATGTGATGTATGTGAGCATGTGTGTCAATTTTCAGCTTCCCATGATGAGTTTTGTCTGGTTTTTGAAAAGTGAAGCTGGAGGGTTTTGGCATTGTTTTGTTGTTTGCAAACTTTCAGTTCTGCAAAGTAGCCTCCTGTTTGAGCTTGAATCTCACAACCGGATGATCATCAAGTAAAAATGATTGTTCTCCATTCTCCATACCAAAGTGTACTCACTGGCCCAGTTTTAGAGCCTCATGATGAAATTTGCTATTTTTACTAGGCCAAAAGCAAACACAATTTGTTCATTTTTGCACCTGCACTTTCTGAGACTTTTCAAGGTGGTCAACTTTGACCCCTAATACCTAATGAAGATTGATGATTCGAGTCAAGCCATCTTGCACACATGCTCACTATACCAAAATGATCTATTGTGTTCAGTGGCAGTTCACCAGGAGTTGATTTGGTATTTTCCAAAATGGTGACTTTGGTGAGTTTTAATTGGTCTTGAATAGGCTGTTGTTGCAGAAAGTTTAACTAAGCAACTTTAACAGTGAATATCTTTCAACCTGTGATTTTTTTTTTCAAGCCGTCCATTGCACTCAATTTTGGGGTCAAATGTGTACATGTCTACAAGTTTTCATGACTCTGGGAGGTCGTTTGCCTAGTTTTCAAGGCCGATTCTAGAGCTCACCTGGCCAATTTTGTTTATTTTTCAAAAATGTCAGAAAGCAAGTTTTATTGACAACCCACTTCAAATTTTCAATTTAGAAGCATTCAAAAGGTTGTTTCCAGTCATTTGTGCATCAAACTTGTTTGAAAATAATTTTTTTTTTAGTCAGGCCCACATGGGAACTCGACATACTTGGCATAGTTATGATGTAAATGTTGTAGTGGTTGAATGGGATATGAAAATCCATCAGTGGTTGTTTCAAATGATTCCCAATTGGAAATGTATAATGCAAAAGAGATTCCTAAAGAGAGCACTCCATCATAGTGAATCACATATTTCAAATATTGATTCATCGCCTATTGTGAATGCAATATTAGAAACTTGTGTCGGACATGAAATCCTACAAATAAGATAAGCTCTCTACGTTTGGAGGAGTAAGCTCTTTATAAGTCTTTTCTTACAATGGATATGGAACTTTCCATCAACTAGATGAGGATGATATTCTCACTTGAGCTACCATGGGACAAATTCACAACACTATTTAGTCTTGTTGGGTTGTTTAAAAGTCAACATAAAGGTGAAATTGAAAGATTAAAACAATTTTAAATTGTTTTAATGCTGGATCTATGGTAATATTTTATTACTTCATAGTAATTTTCAATTACTATACACATGGACTAAGGTAAAGGAGGTTTTAATTTTTGAAATCCCTGTGAATATTCAAGTGAGAAATTACTTCTTTGATGGTTTACCTCTCCTCATTGCTTGTCGCGAGATTGCACCCTTGATATGGTTGAAGATTGGCGATCCATGTAGTTTGAGCGATAGGTTCTTGGGATCAATTGATTAAAGTAGTAATTTGTATGCTTCCATGGTGTGACCAACATGAGGGAAATCCATCATTCAAAACTGAATAAGGCCAATCTATATGATCCATTGTGAAGGCTGAATGGAGTGATTATAATATTGAAAAAATAAAATATTTCATACTAGCTGCTGTTGGTGGATCTAATATAAAACAATGTTGTTGTATGGACATTTCACACCAACAAACAGAGTCAGTGTTTGAGGACAGCAAGGAGAGGCCTCAGATTTGAGGCAATGTATCATGAGAAAACTTGAATGCTGTTTGCAAGGAGTCTGCGCTGACTATGAAGGGATATTCAAATAGATGCCATGACTACAAGATACACATAGTGGTTTTGTTGAAAAGGTTTCAAAAAATTTTGAACGAATGAAAATGGTCATTATACAACCTTACTCGTACTAGTTTAATGGGGAAGTTGTTTTGATATGGTAAAAGAGATATTCCTTCAGCCTTACAGTGAGAAGGTTGGTGCGGGCCATCTTTGAAGTGTATGGAAATCCATTAAACCATAAAGGGTTTCAACTAGTTTGCAAGAGAGGAGGAAATTAAGGCACAACCATTGCATTAGCTGCTAGAAGGTAGGGCACCACACCCTAATGTTATTTCCTTTGCTCAGGCGTTGTGGACAATGACATTTCCTGCATTGAGAGGCAATGCATTCTGAGAAGGCTAGAGAGCTACCTAGTTGAAAATATTGCCACGATATCATCCTCCTACAAAGGCTTGATGTGATAAAGGTGTAACATATGTTTCCCCTATGTAATGGCGATTTACATATATAGTGAAGTGTGGCAGGATTATTTGAAGGACTGCCTCTTAGCGCTGAAACCGTGTTTTTCTTCAGCATAAACTCTTTGAAGTGGAATGGTTGTTCTTAGGAATTTGGGTCTGAATGCTTTCACTCAAATTGGCTGGTACAACATATAACGCTTGTGAGTTGCATAGAAATGCTGATAAAGGTATCACAAATGTTTTGCTATGGGAAATGGAGGCCACCATGATCAAAGAAGGATGTAGAACAAATGAGGAAAATTAGGGTTTTTCCCTCATTGCTCATGGTCAGTCTATTGCACATTAGTGCTCATATTTTTTAGAACTGACGATGAGCGATGGTCATAGCCCATCGTGGGTTCATCTCCCATTTTTCCCATTTAACCAACAATGAACTATGGGTAGGTGATAGCAGGTGGTGGGCCCTAAAACATTAATTTTTTTTAATGTTTTCAATATTTCTTTATGAAGTAAAGGGTGCAAATGAAAATCACAAAAGGAAATTTAAATTGTCCAACCTTTTAAAGACAAAGTTTTAAATGTTGCTAAAATTCAAAAAGGGACAAAAGGTGTGGTTAATATTTTATGTGTTGGGAGGAAAGGTGAGTTTGTGATATTTTATTCAAAGGGAGAGTAAATGATTTTACTCATTTAGTGAAAATATATTCACTAAAGTGCTGGGTAAAAATGAAAAATAAGATAAAAGACTAAAATTCACAGGGTGAAATATTTTATTTGGCCTCACCCAAAGCAAAGTTAAATGCTAGAGATTAATATGGTAATACAAAGTGAAAAGATAAAAGTGGCACAGGAGGTGGTTTATAAAGTGAATTTATTATTCATTTTATGAATAATGTTTTTATTGGCTGAAGGTGAAATATGAAAACAGGAACAAAGAAATAAATAGAGCTTTTATTGAAAGAGCAAAATAACATTTCAATTGTAGTGGAGCTGGGTGAAAGTTTTCACAGGAGCAGATTGTTTTCACCAATAGGGTTAAAATATGGACAATGGAGTTGAATATTTACAATGCAACAAGCAAAGGCAGGGTAAATATTTTTCACAGGTGAAGATTTACAATCTGGAGGGAAAATTTATGTTGCAAATGGAGGTGCAAATATAATCACCTGGATGTAAATGAATTTGAAATTTATTTTGAAATGAAGGAAAAATTAAAATGAAATATCACATGCCAATAGCCCGAGGCTTGTTTTTCTCCTTAATATAAAATGAATTCAGGGCTGTTTGGCAGGGGTCTTTGGTTGGAGTCTAGATCAAAATTGTGCTAATGAAGAAAACTGAAAAATGAATATACAGTCCATGTCTTAGAGTTTTGAGTAGAGCTAGTGAATTTGGTTAATTATGTGGCTTCTGAGCATACTTGAATAGGAATGCTAATCTCTCAAGCCTATTGTCTCTCCATTTTGACATTTTACATGAATTATTAATGGATTTGGATCAAGGATTTGTTCATTAATTGTCTTAGTATTTCACTATGATGTATGATTTAATTGTTGCTCTCATCTAATGGATTGGGTTAAATGCTTTAGTTAAGTCATAAATTCATACTTATGTCATATGGATTTGATAAGTAGTCACAGGAGGTTGGGTGTTAATCTGTAAATTGTAAGGCAATTGCAAAGATTATGGATGTTCAAGATTAAATCTACCTTGTAGTTCAATTCATTATGTTTTGACTCCTGACCCTTGGATATGACACTAGTTAGTCTTGACTGTTGCATACACTGTTCTCACTTCTAGTATTTCAATTTTAGAAAAAAATTCATAAATACACTTTTCAATCGACCTACTATTGTGGTATTTGATATTCTTAGCTATAGATGTTTAAATTCTCTCAAGGAAAGGCCAATTTCTAGAAGAATTTCATGTATTCAACATCAAATGAGAATACATATGCTTAATGTGCAATGCATATGGAAATTGTTTGAGGGAAGGTTATAAATACATTGTGGGATCACCCTCCTGGGTTTTGTAGAGCTCGAAGTACAGGAGGAAAGATAAATTTCTTTCACTCATTCGTTGGCCCACCCTCTTTAAGGTTGCTGACTATTGGAATTGGAAAACCCATAGGTTGCCTTGAATATCTGGTTGGTATTTAAAAGAACCAACAAAGTGGAGGATGCTAGATTTTCCAAAGCCTCAATGCATGTCATTTGTGATACACTCTTAAACATTGATAATCTCAACATGCATCTTTGCAGGTGCAAGAAAATTCATTCATCTACTAGAAGGTTGATCACAAGAGTTCACACCCTTGTAGATTACACGATCGGTCCAGATGATGCATTCATGCAGGAGACCAAGAAGAAGTATGAAGAATTCTGCACCCAAAGCAAGGAACCATGAAGACTCTTGATCTCCAGTGTTGAATATTTTGATGCTTCCCTTTATGCATCTTGTAAATAGTTTTTGACATCTTAAATGTCTTTTTAGCAAATGTAATTACACTGAAAATCTAAGATGTAGTTTCACAAAGATGAATTACAGTTTGACTTAGTCAATGTTAGGTGATATTTTCCTAAATTAGTTCACCTAACTTTTCTAATTTTACTCAACTAATTTCCTAGATTTTCTCTTCCCTCTCTTTTATAAATAAGAGGGATTTCTATTGTAATCTTGACCTTTAGTATTTTTCAACAAAGTGCTGCCCTTTTTGAAGCATACTTGTGAAACTTTGTGTTCATGTTTGTGATTGAAAATCTGATCAATATAGAAGAGAATTGCATACCAGACTTTGCATTGGAATCGATAATCTTGTGGATTGATCATAGTGGTTGTGGTTAGTAGGCAAGATCTGAAGGGATTCAAATAGATTTATGTAAAATTTGTGTTACATTCTTTATTTGAATTTACATTTATGTTTGGATACCATTGTTGAATGATCTACAAGACTTTGTGCTTGTAATCATTCATCCTATTCAAGGAATTTTTGTATCTAAGAAGACTTTGTGCTTCTAATACAACAAACATTACGATTCTCATAGATCCATCTTTGAAATGCTATGGAACAAATTTGTGCCTTTGTGAGATTTTCTCTCTTTATTTTATTGTTATTATTATCATACTTGGTATCTCTACGCTTTTCTTTTAAAAGATAGAGGTATTGGCATTACTGCTTGTTTTTAGTTTAAAGTTATTTTGAATCAAAACTATCAACTGTGAATCATTGCAAAACATCTTCGCTAAAAAAAGAGAGAAGCAAGAATGTGACACACCCCCCCATTTCGTAAGTGTAGTGTACATTTTGTAAATACTTGATTAGTTTTACTTAGCAACTGTTAGCCATAAGAAGGGTGCCTCCCCTTTCAAAGAGGAGAGATTATATCTCACACATATGTGGTTGAAATCTAGGTTGTGTAATCTATTGAAAAGGTGATTACATAATTTTCACCCAACATGGTTAAGACTCACTTCCTATTTCAAGGAGACATGAGTATTTAATCGAGTAATGATTATCATTCAAGGTTTTCATAATGATGTAATGATGAAATTCTCACTAAATACAACAAGCAATCTTTCTCTTTCACATAAGCATAAAATAACCTTTCCCTAATAAGAAATTGAACTAATTTCCCAAACAAAACAAACAATGTCACATAATCTTTTCAAATACATAAAAGTATAAAAGAGCATAAATCAACATGCCTGTTTATGTAATGCTCCAATTGTTCAAACCGATTTCCTATATCAGCCTTCCCTTCAATCAATATGCAATTTCCCCAATTAATATCCGTATCACTCTTCACCAAAATATCACTCACAATATCCTCTCACAACTTCCAAAAATTAACATAACTCAGAAAGTAGATAATGACAACTTAGAAAATTATAGCAAGATTGTAGATATGTTTCCTTATTGAGGTAGCTATCACCTCTATTTATACATAAAGGTCAGAAAATAATGTCTAGAAATAGGGTATCAAGAATGACACTTCTCAACTCAAAAGGTTTGACTTAGCAAGATTAAGAAAAGGTGGCAGCTATAATTGTTGTACAAAAGACACATACACAACCATAATGAATTAGTCACTTTACTCAAATGAAAAATAAGTATGATAATTAGAAATGCAAGGTAATTGTCTTCTAGAAGTCAACTTACTTGGCTAGCTGCACACTTGACCATTTCCCATATTTCATAATGCTTCATAATCTCGAATTCATATTGCAAATCAGACTTCTATTTGATTCATCGATCTATAAATCATATTAATGTCACAATTAACATTTATCAACATTCACTCAAGAAGGTTAAAGTAACTTGGTAACCAGGAAATGAGGTGTAACATTAAGATCAGATGATTAGTTAGGAAAGGCCTGGGTATGCTTACTAAGTCTTAGATAATCACCTAACTAAGACTTTGGTGGAGATTTTGATGTCAAGGATTAGGATCTAGATAGACTCTTAACAAGATTGATTTTGATAGGATATGATATGGATTATGATTTAATGATAAGAGCTAGGTCAAAGATGCCAAGGATTTGATAAATGATGAAATCAATGATGATGAAAATGATATGATGATAAATATAGGATGATAAAAATAATTGATAGGAACAAGGTCTAGGAATGATGATTGGAATTACTAGATTGTTATAATGGATGAAAATGATAGGATGAAGGAAAGATGATAGATTTTAGATGGATATGATGTTGGAGTACAATACCACTGAGAGGGGGGGTGAAACAATGGTATACTAATCCAAGATGACTCTGATATAATCCTTTAAAACTTTGAAACATAACTATCATGAGAACATGCATACTTAACATCTAGAACTTTGGTAATCATTATTAACTCAAGAAATCAACTCAAACCTTTAACAAGACTAACATGAATATCAAGAAAAATTATATTAACATGAGATAGAGCATCATATATGAACATAATGACACTTTTGATGATATAATATAGGCATTATGAAAACTAAATCTGATAGATCAACATCAAAGATGCACCAATACAATATTTATGATAAACATTAACTTGTGAACATAAGACTTAAGAGAAAGGAATATTATACTAAATGGTGATACATGATTGATATGTATTCATGCAGACCAAACAAATTATAGACAAAATATAACCATAACACATTTTTTTATGAGTGGAAAACCCTCTCGGGGTAGAAAAACCACTCGTAAAATTGCCTAACTAGCTTAATCAGAAAAGTGCCTCACTGGCTACAAATGCTTCACTAGAAAAAATGGTCTCACTGACCAAAGAACCTCACTGGTTATAAGAATTCCTCACTAGCTTTTCAAGAATGCTTCATTGGCATGATAACTTGTGCCTCACTGGCATATACATTTTTTTTATCACAAACAATATAGAAGGTAAAATACAGAGGGTTACTTTGTTTCTTTGATGTAGACAAGGTGGAGGAACACAAAACCCAACTCAATTGAATCAAATAAAAACAACAAAAAAACCTTCAAACACCACTCCCTCAAATTGACCCAAAACAATCACACTAGGCTTCTAGCTTTCCAACATAACCAATAGGCTTATCTTTTAGAGAAGGCCACAAAAATACCAACTCAACATCAATTAAGCATCCACTTAGACCCCAAATACAATACCCCAACCAATCACACAAGGTTTCTTTGGATCATCACCGAGTTTCTATAGGCTGCCTTACTCAAAAGGCTACTAGATTAGCCCTATTTTACAAATGCACTACCTCTCAAACACCTGCTCTTCACAAAAACACAACAAACAGTCAAAATTAATGTATAAAAATACCATATTTCATGATTTGTTTTTAGATTCAAGGCTTCTAGGGTGCTGCTCCAACAAACCCTCCAAAATACACCCAAAACCCTAGGGTTTTATGTATTTCCATAATCTTGGGCTTCAAAACCTAAACCAAAGTATCAAACACTTTTATTTAGGTCTGCACAGACCTTCTACACCATTACAAACTCATTCCCATCTTTGGCTCACAAAAACCGACCTTGGAACCACCTTTTTTCACATAAAAAACATCATTGCCTAGCCTAGGGCATCACTCCAAACTACTCCAATCGACCTCCTAGCCTACCTAATATTATGTACAGTTAGATTAAATTTTTTATGACCCATTCCATAAGTCATAGGAGAAACAAAAAGTGGAACGGGTCATTTATGCATTTTAAAAGGCCCTCAAACTGTCAAAATTGTGATTTTTTAGGGGAGCAACAATAAAAAATAAAAAATCTCTCACAATACTTGGTGTTAGGAATTAAAAATTGAACCAAATGAAAGTTAATTCAATAAAATACCACATGCAAAAGGTTTTAGATCAAATGGAAGCTTGTATAGTCCGTACAAAATGAAAGAAGTTCAGAAAACTCTGAAAACACCAAGAAATAGCAGAGTAAATGTGGTTTTCTTCATTCAATCTTCAATACAAATTATTGTTAACCTTCATTAGAGCCTCCTTGAGGCTTAAGTATATTTTTGAATTAAAATCTAATGACCAACTTCCTCAACTATCCCTCAAAATACTAATCTTTCATAACCCTTTATCTGCTATTTTAAACAACTTTATTATTGCACTTAACACATTATTGTGCAACTTATGACACTTAGACCTATATGATCCAAAACCACCTTATTGAATTATGAATGGTCTTAATTGACCTTATTTACAATAAATTCTATGTTAAAACACCTAAAGACCCCTAAAATCATCCAAAGTTCCTCATGACAGAATGCCACCAAAGCAAATTTTGGAACATGGTTGTAGGTGCCCCTTCACCATACAACCCCCCTAAAAGAAACTCATGCCCCATGAGTGGAGGTTGATACCAACCCACCATCCCCCATACATACTTCTTGGATCCATAACCTCCTTCCACTATTGCAATATTTGCACTCCAAACTGCCTTGCACTTGGAATTGTGTTTGCATTTGAAGATGACTATGCTTGCACATTCAGACCCGAGGTCTGCCTTTTCTCCACCCTTGGTTCAAAATTTTCTCATTTCCTATCACATGTAGCTGCACACAAACAATTGTTAGAAACTCTTTGATTTGTCTTCATCTTTTTGTCACCCTCATGCTTGTAACTATCCTCAATGCTCTTTCCAATCTACTTATTCATTTCTATCACCACTTTTACTGTCTTGTCAGGCTTATGTACTGCTACACCTGTAAAATTTACTTGTTTCTCAACTTTTCTCACAGCCACAAGACACTCAATGGTCCCTACCAACACATTTTCCTGCATATTCATCGTTAAATCACTTCTTACCCCCATGTTTACCTTTACATCTGCTATCCCTACATTTTCAGTCTTAGGATAGATGACAAAATTATAATATTTGTTCTCCTTCATAAAATTTATGGGTTCCTTCTTGTCACACATTATTGCCTTAGCTTTGCCCTTAACATCTTCTACAAATGGAGTTAGCACAAAATAAAAACCATCCTTGACTATAGTGTAGATATTTTCCCTACCATCATACATGGCACACCTATCATATTGCCAGGGTCTACCTAGGAGTAGATGACATTAGTTCATAGGTAGGATATCACAAACAGCACTATCATTATAACCCCCAATTTGAAAATCAACTACATCCTTTTCATTCACCAACAAAGATTGTTCTTCACTTAAGCATGATATTTTGTAAGGCAATTCATGAGGTATTTTTTTCAAATTCAACTTATTCACCATCTCAATAGATACCATGTTCTTTGTTGAACCAGAATTAATTACAACTCTACATACCTTAGCCTTGCACTTACAATTAGTTTTGAAGAGGCTCCTCCTTTGCAATGGCTCTACCTCTTTTGCTGCCTTCAACACTGTCTTCCTCACCATCAACGTTTCCCTAATTTCAGGATCAACCCTCTTACTTGTAGAATAATTACTTTCACACTCCTCTTCCTGAACCAATTGTGCTCTCTTATCAATCCTTTTTTCACTACTTGATGAACTACCAACTCTTTTGGGACATTTCCAAGATGGATGGCCAAATTCATTGCATGTGTAGCATCACCCTACAAAATCATTAGAACATCTACCAACACTAAACCTTCCTCTACCTCTAAAACCACCTCTAGAATCAACACTTTTCTCTTTACCTTTATTTTACCATTCTTGTTCTTCACTTGGCTGCTTTGGTGTAGAAATTACTCCTCTTCCTCTTGCACTAGTACGACCTCTTCCTCTAACCGATTTCTCTTGTATCCTCTTAAGTTTCTCCTCCACCTTGATTGCTAGTTGAAAAAATTCTTCCACAGATTTGGGGTTAGAAACCACAAGTTTATCTTGAATATTAAACCTTAAACCACCTAGATACCTAGCCACCTTTTCAGCCTCATCCTCATCCCTTCTAGATCTTATGCTTAATTTGTGAAATTCATCAGTGTACGCTTTAACATCTAGTTTTTTTTGTTTAAATCCTTACAACTTTTTATACAAATGAACTTCATAGTCCTTTGGAAGAAATTTACCTTTCAATTTCTGTACCATCTTGTCCCATGAAGTGATCCTTGATTTGCATTGCTTTCTTCTCTCTTCTTGCTCATAATCCCACCATAGAAGAGCATGTCCTTTTAGCTTTGTTTTTGCCACCTTCACCATCTATTCTTCTGAAATATCTTCACTCTCAAAATAGTTATCCATAGAAAAATCCAATCAAGAATTCCTCTTCATTTAAATTACCACCATAAATAGGAAGATCAACCTTTACCTTATGAGAATTACCTTTTACTGCCCTGAGCATCTTCACCATCCTCTGATCTTTAGGGTCTAAATCTTCATCAACATCTTCATAGTCTTCATCTTCTTCCTCTAATTCACTCTATTCATCCACATCTCTCCTTTTCTTTGTCTCCAAGGTTGCAAGCCTTTCCAACACACCATCATGTGATTCCATAAGTTTGGCATGCTTCTCTTTTAGATCTTTTAATTCTCTAGCAACCCCAACTACTTTAGGAGGCATCCTTCCAACTTTTCACCTTCTATCTTCAATCCTATAAAAATGAATCAATCACCAAAAAGGGATCTTGTCCTTGAAGCTCTAATACCACTTTTATGTAGAAAATGTGGAGGAACACAAAACCCAGCTCAATTGGATCAAATACAAACAAGGAAACAACCTTCAAACACCACTACCTCAAACTAACCCAAAATAATCACACTAGGCTTCTAGCCTTCCAACATAACCAATTGGATTATCTTTTAGAGAAGGCCACAAAAGACCAGCTCAACATCAATTAAGCATCCACTCAGACCCCAAATACAATACCCCAACCAATCACACAAGGTTTCTTTGGCTCATCACCGAGTTTCTATAGGTTGCCCTGCTCAAAAGGCTACTAGATTAGCCCTATTTTACAAATGAACTACCTCTAAAACACCTGATATTCACAAAAACATTAAAAAAGTCAAAATTAATGTATCAAAACACCACATTTCATGATTTTTTTCTAGATTCAAGGCTTATAGGGTGCTGCTCCAGCAAACCCTCCAAAATACACCCAAAACCCTATGGTTTTCTATATTTCCACAATATTGGGCTTCAAAACCTAAACTAAAGTATAAAACACCTTTATTCAAGTCTGCACAGACCTTCTACACCATTACAAACTCATTCCCATCTCTGGCTCACAAAAACCCACCTTGGAACCACCTTTTCTCACATAAAAAGCATCATTGCCCAGCCTAGGGCATCACTCCAAACTACTCCAATCGACCTCCGATCCTACCTAATATTATGTATAGTTAGATTACACCTTTTATGACCCATTCCATAAGTCACAGGAGAAACAAAAAGTGGAACAGGTCATTTATGCATTTTAAAAGGCCCTCAAACTATCAAAACTGTGATTTACAGGGGAGCAGTAGTAAAAAATAATAAATTTCTCAAAATACTTGGTGTTAGGACTTAAAAAATGAACCAAATGAAATTTAATTCAATAAAATACCACATGAAAAAGGTTTCAGATCAAATGGAAGCATGTATAGTCCGCACAAAATGAAAGAAGTTATGAAAACTCTAAAAACACCAAGAAATAGTAGAGTAAACATGGTTTTCTTCATTCAATCTTCAATATAAATTCTTGATAACCTTCATTCGAGCCTTCTTGAGGCCTTAAGTACATTTTTGAATCAAAATCTAACAACCAACTTCCTCAACTATCCCTCAAAATGCTAATCTTTCATAACCCTTTATCTGCTCTTTTAAACAACTTTATTATTGCAATTAACATATTATTGTGCAACTTATGACACTTAGACCTATATAAACCCAAACCACCTTATTACATTATGAATGGTCTTAATTGACCTTATTTACAATAAATTCTATGTTAAAACACCTAAAGACCCTTAAACTCATCCAAAGTTCCTCATGAAAAAATGTCACCAAAGAAAATTTTGGAACATGGTTGTAGGTGCCCCTGCACCATTCCCTAATGCCCAGCCTTAATTCCTTTCATGTCCGCTAAATTTCATTGCCTTTGAAATTTAGAAAACATAGAACACATTAAACAAAAATTTTCTGCCTTTTCCAATCAATCACTACATTTTGTATAATTCTTTTGGAGCATGACTTACAGATGTTCAAATTTAATTTTACAAATAACCATTGTAACCTAGGGTTTTGAAGGAAACCATTTTTGTATGCAAAAT
The DNA here is from genome assembly GCA_007258455.2 of Sequoia sempervirens. Classification (NCBI taxonomy): domain Eukaryota; kingdom Viridiplantae; phylum Streptophyta; class Pinopsida; order Cupressales; family Cupressaceae; genus Sequoia; species Sequoia sempervirens. The sequence continues at coordinate 69,430,545 of VDFB02252616.1, forward strand.
CCTATTCAGTAACAACTTAGAAACAAAATTCTCTTTCTCTTTTTAGATTTTACATTTCATTTTCTAACCTTTTTCCAAACTCGAACCACATATAAATAATGCTATCATCAATCTTACAAAGCTCAACAAAGCCATACCTTTTTGCAATTGAAAATTGAAAGAAAAACTTACTGCAACCAACTACAATGCCAACTGCCTCTTTACAACTAAAAGAACGATCTCCATGCCAAGTAGAGTGCAAGATTTCATGCAACTTCCAAATCCTAAGTGCCCGACTATATAACCCAATCTTCAACCTTGCTGAATGATGTCAAAAGAGAAACAAAATAATGTATATAGTTCATTTGCTAAGCCCATATGCTCTAGAAAGGGCTGATCTATATCGTGATCTCTTGACCCTTTGAAACATTCATTAAAGCCTCGACTACACACTGTAGTCGGTTCCCATTTTCATAAAGTCACAAAAGACTTTATTTAAAAAAAAATTCCTTTATGACCTTTTGCATATGGAATTTAAACCAAATGATGTCACATGTGCCCTCCAATAAAAAGGTGCCAACCATGTGAAACAAAGCATGGTATAAACACTTATCCAATTCCATATGATGTCAATAAAGATCAAGGCAATCACAACTATTCCAAGACAAGTTTGTTCATGCCTAGATAACATATTAATTACTGTCCAACAAGCCATATATCTAAACTTGTAAATGATCACAACTTTAACTTCTTACCACAAATGCATGATGACAAACCATGACACAATATGTACTATAATGAGCTTCAAAATCTTTTATGCCAAGCCAAGAAACCATCAATGAAGTGTGATAAACATGATTTTACCTCAACCGAAATACCAACCCAAGTATTCCAAGTGGAGATGCAATCAAGAACAACATCCAATGCCAAATGCAAGCTCCCTTTTTGACATAAATGACAAAACCTTATGCCAAGGGTCATCAAACTCCCCCTTTGGCATTGATGTCAAAACCAATCTAAAAATGATCCACCTCGTCACTCTTTCTCCCCCTTTTTGATAGAAATGACAAAGGAGCATCACTCCCCCTGTAACAAAGCTCTATGGAAGGAAAGCAAAGTATTGACAAGATTGTTCCATGGAAAAAGACATCACTAACAAATAGTAACAAATCGCACTCAGAAAGATAAAAAATCTGAAGTACTGTCAAGAAAGATCTTTAACACCAAGGTACCACTAAAATACCACTAGAGTCTTCACTTTCCATAGCATACTAGTGATCTAGAAATCCATTGTCTAACTACCATGTACCTTTGGATCTGCTCTTCTCCAAAATTACTGTCCAAATTGTAAAACAAAGGTTACTATGTTAGTTCTTTGTCCATGTAAACATAAGGTCAGTATAACCATTTTGGCTATCAAGATCTATAGAAAAAATACACACTACTAAGCATAGTTGAGCACCACTACCACCACTTTCAATGGAATCCAACAAAGTGCATTCAAAACCAAGCAAAGTGTAATTCAGTGGATAGCTTCACTGTTCACTGCAACGATACAAAGAAAATACACTGTTTGGTGCAGGAGCACCTAATCCACCTTTTTTCAAATTTGAAAGCTTCAAGGTGTAGACATGGAAAATATAACGACATGCTTGATCCCGATTACTAACACCATTTCATCCTAAATCATCCCTCATTCTAACCATTTAATCGAATACCTTTATTTGATTAAATTCATCAATTTTCCTCTCTTAATTAAATAAATCATTTGATCTAATTAAGTCTTTTTCTCTTGTTAATTAAATCAATCCATCTGATCTGATTAACCCTATATCCATATTTAATTAAATAATTCCCTTTATTTGATTAAATCTCTAAAGATTGTCTATTAAATTAAATAAATTAAAACCTTATTTGATTTAATCTAACATCATCCCTTTTAATTAAATAAATCAAAAGTCCTTATTTAATTAATCCCTTTATCGTATTCTTCTCATATTTGATTTAAATAAATGCACAAATCTAAGTCAAATTTGTCACATCATCTAATCTCTCATTAAATTAATTAACATTGATTAATTTATTCTCCTTTCATGTTCCATCCTCTAGCTTTTACCACTTGCACATGAAAATAGATTTAATTCATTTATTAAATCTCTATTTTCTCTCAACATGGCATAATGGAGGAATATTCTCTCAATTTTAATTCAAAATCCTAGTGGACTTTGTCCTTCCAACAAGACATTTATTTCATTTTGCATTGAGTCAAGTGGCATTTAAGACATTCCTTTTCCCTCTTACATGTCATTTCACTAATTTCAAATATCACCTAATTGCATTTATGGGCATATTCATCAAAATGTGTACATCCTTCATCCACCCATCTCTTGACAAGTGGCACCTTGCCATTGGTTGAAAGTTAGTCCCACATTGCTTCATTTTGGGCATTCTTCCAATTTTTCAATCTATAAATAAGAGGTCTCATTCCTCATTTTATCATCCACAACTCGAGTAAATTTACTATACTCAAATTCATAGCAATCTTCATCCATCTCATTGAGTTTTATAGCTAGGTTATGCAGATTTTGTCTTGGAGCATTCATCAATTCTTCAACAAAGTGGATCACAATCTTCATCAAATCATCAAAGCTTGCATAGGAGTTGGGAAAGGGCCAATTTCCACATCAAATTGGCACCAACTCGCCCATAAGACCAAGAGTTTGTATGTTCTTAATATGATTTAGCTTGTTTTTATCATCTTTCATTTTGTTCTTGTTTTATTCAATTTTGGGCATAGTTAAATGGATTTTATGGGGAATCTGGGTCTTAACTTGCATTTGAATCCTCTAATATGTTTGTTTGTTGTCTATTGCAGGTACTAGGATCTTGGTTCACACACAAGGTTTGAAAGGTGGTCAGTAGGGTAGATTAAGGTGTTTGAGTTTAATTACTCTAAATAAGGTCTAAAATACCCTTTGCTATGTAATTGGGGAATTTAGTGTTGTAGGTGTCAAGTTGTTAAAAGTTGCATAATAATGTTGTCAAGTGTAAAATTGCCAAAAAATGCAATTTTGGAGAAAATGAAGAGTCATAGAATTTGAAAAGTAGTTTGAGTTGATTGGGTGCTAATTTTGATTGAAATATGTATTTAAAGGCCTCAAAAGGCTCGAGTATGAGTTGTTGTTGAATGTATTAAGAATTTCAAATTAAATACCACGTAATATTCTACAAATTCCACTATTTTCTAAATTTTCTAGATCTGTACGGACTGTACAGTCTCTAACTCTTTAAATTCCATTGTAAAATTGTAGAAGCAAGTCTTAACTCCCTTTGGAATCAAATTTGAGGGTTTTATATTAATATTTGAGGGAGAACTCTGTCAATTACTGTTACTACTTGGTAAAACCCAGTCAGGGTTTGTTTTAAAGTAAAAAATGATAAATTAGTCATCCTACCTTCTATATAAACCTGTGTATTGGTGGGATGACTCATTATATGGTAGGTTAGATGTCTTAAGGGTTTGGTAGGTCGTGGAGTCAAGATATTTGGTTTGGGATGATGCCCTAGGGTTGGGAAATGTGTTTTCTCTTGTGAAAGTGAGTTAAAAAAGAAGGGTTTTGATAAATTGCTGATGGAATTGCCTTTGTGTGAGTAGTATGAGTTTTTTTAGGGTATAAGAATGATTTTTTATGTATTAGTTTTGTTTTAAAAGCCTAGGTATATGGATTTTCAATAAAACCCTAGTATATTGGATGAAAAAGGAGGGTTTCTTGGATCAACAACTAAAAGTATTGAATCTGACGATTGAGAGTGGAATTGGGAGTTTTGACACATAACTAGTGACTTTATGTGGAGATTTGGTGAAAAAATAGTGAATAGGAAGTACTTCCTTTGAAAAATAAGTCTAATTTAGTAGCCTAAGACAAGGGTGGTTTAAAGGTTCTCAATGTTGTTGTGAAGAAAGCACTTGAAACCTTTTGGGATTTGGTTTAGGGGTATGTGGTGAACCTTTATTGATGTTTGGTTGGCCTTTGTACGACCTTCTCCAAAAGATAAGTCCATTTGTTGATTTTTGAAGGCTAGAAGCCTATTGGTGTTGTCTAGGGGCAGTTTGAGAGAATTGTGTTGTGAAGGTTGTTTCCTTGTTTGTATATGATCAAATTGAGTTGGATATTGAGTATCAACCACCTTGCTTGCATCACTGCTACTATTTTTAATGAAGCAGATGTCTACAAAACAACACTTAAGCAAATGCTTAAGACATTGAGTATATTGTCACTGTTCTTCTCCAAGCAAATAAAAGCAACCATTAAAGAAAATTTTCACTGCAAATCCCTGCAAAACTATCCAAAGATTTCATCCCCTTTGATATCAATGCCAAAGAAACAAAGAACATACTTTCTCAAAGAAAAGAATGCATAGTTCCACTGTTAGTAAGTAATAAATTCCAAGGCACCAAACAATTTGTCTTCAAAATGCTAAACGATTGAGATATCATGAAGAGAACTGTACTATTCAAAGAATGCGATTGTCATAAGAGAAACACTGAACTAACTGTCATTGATTTGAAAGAGCAATACCACACACTGATTTCATGATTTCATTGTGATTTCACAATGTATCCACTATCTCCCCCTGTTTCAAAATGCTTGTCAATGACCAATTCTCCTTGGCTGAGAAAAATGTTAATCTCCTGATCTGCAACTATAAAGCTATCAATATCCTATTGAATTTTAGGAGCGCACCTCAAAATGAACTAATCCACCGTCCATACACCTACAAAAACCAAGATGTTTACAAAACAAACCATCAATGTACAACATTATTGTCTAGCAAAAGACCACTGTCAACAATATTCTCTCCACTTAGCATCAACATCTGCAACAACCTCCAAATGCCTTGCTATCCATTGCATTTACTAGAACTTCAGAAAGTAGACACTGTAAAATCAGCCATTGTATCACATGCTTCACTAACTCGTTGCTTCCTACTAGATGTGGATTTTGTATCGTTTAGTAGAGTGAGTTACCTTTTGTGTTGTGATCATAACAAACCTTTCAATATTGAAATAGTGATTTACATTACTACTAATACCATACTCCTACAACTGAGAGTATGAATGTACAACCATTAAGACAACAACAACATAAAAAATACCTATATTGAGATACTGCAATCTCCTTATATTATTTGCACTGACCTTTTGTCATGTAATCAAAGTCACAAACAAGAATTGAGACACCATCTACCCAAGCAAATAAAGAAGCACTGTCATGATTACTGTCTTAGAATAGTAAACCTTGTCATCATTTATCAACCATCATAGACTTAGAGCAGTAAAATAGATTGAAATCATTTCACTTCAAGATGGAATTGTGATCTAACCTCCACAAGAATGGAATGACATAAAAATGACTATGTTTGGAAAGACTAAATGGAAAGATACAATTTCCATCTCCACTACGCATTACACATCTACTATTCACTTATATGTAGACCATATACCACTTATTGTTTCATGACCTAGTACTTATGACAGTTGAAAGATTACTATCCAAAACTTTATCAACCCTGATATGTCTTTGCTCCTTTAAAATACTTTTTTGAGAGAATTGTCCCTTTTACAAACCTTGATTGCTTTCAATTCCTCACAATGTGCATCTACTCTTGACTCCTTTAAATATCTTCAAGACAAGAGTTAATGAAATCAAAACAGATAAATCGTTGCCTTCCAAAATCACAGTTAGCACTTTTTCAATCTAAAACTAAATATACACTATACAAAAGGCATTGACCAGAAATGCCACTAACTCAGTATAAAATCATTTTCTTCCACTTAAAAATTTCCATACCATTTTCAAATCAATAAGAGCATTATGTTGTCATTACCATCTTAGAAATGTTGGTACTTAACAATTTCTTGGACTTGTAGGCACTGTACAAGTATTGATGACTTTTTAAACTAACTTCCTTCAAACCAAATTGGCAATAGATCTCATAGAATGCCTTTATGATAAACTAAAAACCTTGATTTACTTTGATACCACTTCCTTTGAATGATCAAGAACTACCTTATTTTTCACCAACAAATTGTCTTTTCCTTATTTTGGACTGTCCACATAAATGATTATTATTTGCCCTCATAGAGGAACTAACATAATAAGCTTATGAAAGTATATACACTTGATATGTAATGATCAAAGGATTTTTTAAACTTTCACCATTTCTCCTGAATGAGTATATAAAGAAAGCAAACCATGCAATCATCAGGGAAGCAACTATCCAAAGAAAATAATGAAATTTGTATCTTAGTCTTCCACTACTATGCTATTCTACTTTCATTATCAACCTTTAATAGCATTGTGACAATACAATTTATCATCATGATATTAGTTAGAAAGATCTCTTTTCATGAATAAGGATCAAAAAGATGACATGCAGTCTTACTCTTGACATATGAAGACCATAGATAAAGATCACAAGTAAAGTGTATACAAAATGTGAAGAGGAGGCTACAACCTGATCATGCAACCTGTTAAACAACCTTGGCATCTATGATCCTTAAGCATAATGAACATTACAAACACTAAATTACACCTTTGAAAAATCATGTACCAAACTAGTCAAGAATGAACTCATTTTGACAAGCACTCATCAACAAACTTGTTGAACCTCATAGGGGGTAAGAGATAGGATATTGGAAAACTCCCCCTAACTTCATGTCACTTTTCAAGCAACTGGTGAAGTGCCTTGTGCAACATGCACAAGTTTAGAATCCTTCTTTTTTTGACTTTGTTTTCTTCTCTAGATTTTCATAGGATTCTTCTTTTGCTTGTTTGTCATGCTTGACTTCTTAACATAATTAGGTGACTTCATAGGGTTTCTTTTGCAATATTGTGTTGTATGCCCAATATTTTTACACCTATAGCATATTACATTGCTATCTAGACCAAAGGGATGATAATTTCTTGATATTCTAAGAGTACTTCCATAATTATATTTTCCATGCACCCAACAATTTCTTGCTAGATGACCAACTTCATTACATTTATAACAAACACTATTATAGTCCTGATTTGGAAAACTATAAGAAATCTTATTCTTATTCAATACAAGAAAATTTCTTGAATGAACTCTACAATTTATAGCTCTATGGCCATAAGTATGACAAGAATAGCAATAGCCATGAAACAGAGTATAATTGTATCTCATAGAATGATTCTACCTGATAGGTGGAGGCTGTGAGTATTTATTGGTTTTTCTTCTTCCAACATCAAAATCTTTCTCTTTTGATTTCTTCTTGTCTTCACTTTCTGAAGCAACAACATGTTGTCCTTGACTATTATTTTTCTTATCATCTTGAGTAGGTTCACTAGTTGACGCTTCCTTCTTCTCATTTGATCTTATAAAGCAATCATATAGATCTATTTTATACTTAGGGGTTTTTCTGAACTTTGAGCTCTGTCCTATTTCATAACCTAAACCAAAGCAGTCCTTGTGACTCTTTTGACTTCTCAACATGTTATTTAACGCATCAGTACCTTTCTCAAATTTTTGAAACTTGAATTTTTCAAGATCTTTCCTCAAGGTGACTATTTCACTTTCAAGCTTTTGGCATTCACTAGTCTTGACTTAAAAATTGGATTTTATAAAATCAACAACCCTTTTAGCTTCTTCAATTTCAGTTTTTAGACAAATAATCACTTTATTAGATTCATCAACCTAATTTCTTGCTTCTTCAAACTCTAAAGACACTTTTAAAAAATCTGAACATACCTTGTCTTTGGAATCTTTTTCTTGTTGAAGCTAGTCTTTTAATTTATGATTTTCTTTTCTGAATTGCTTGATTATATCCAGAGCACACAAGAGTTCACCTTATGAATCAAATTCACACTCTTGTTCATCATCTTCATCCGCAAAGAAATCTCTTTCTTGATCATCAATCTCAACAATAAAATAATCTTTTCTTTCATCAAGTTTTTGTTCATCTATACTTACAATAAAGTCCTTTTTGTCAAACTCTCAACTGTAAGACCATTCTTTTTATCACACTTTATATCAACATTCAGGGGAGACTCATGTAACATCTCATCACATGACTTGACTAGGATTTTTTGTTCAACTTTTTGCTTGACTTCTTTCTTTTCTCTATTTCTTCTACACTTTCCCATGGTACTCCACTATCAGGACCTACCCAAGCCTGTTAGACTTCTATAGGGAACCTACACTCTGATACCACTTGTTGGAGTACAATACCACTATGAGGGGGGGTGAATTAGTAGTATACTAATCCAAGATGACTTTGATAAAATATTTCAAAACTTTGAAACATAACTATCATGAGAACATGCATACTTAACATCTAGAACTTTGGTAATCATTATTAACTCAAGACATCAACTCAAACCTTTAACAAGACTAACATGAATATCAAGAAAACTTCTATTAACATGAGATAGAGCATCGTATATGAACATAATGATACTTTTTATGATATAAGATATGCATTATGACAACTAAAGTTGGCAGATCAACATCAAAGATGCACCAATACAATATTTATGATAAACATTAACTTGTGAACATAAGACTTAAGTGCAAGGAATATCATACTAAACGGTGATACATGATTGATATGTATTCATTCATACCAAACAAATTATAGACCAAATATAACCATAACACAATTTTCTCTGAGTGGAAAACCCTCTTGGGGTAGAAAAACCACTCGTAAAATTGCCTCACTAGCTTAATCAGAAAAGTACCTCACTGGCTACATAATGCCTCACTGGAAAATATGGCCTCACTGACTAATGAACCTCATTGGTTATAAGAATGCCTCACTGGCTTTTCAAGAATGCCTCACTGGCATGATAACTTGTGCATCACTGGCCTATACATTTTTTTATCACAAACAATATAGAAGGTAAAATATAGAGGGTTACATTGTTTCCCTAATGCCCAACCTTAATGCCTTTCATGCCCTCTGAATTTCACTACCTTTGAAATTTAGAAAACATAGAACACATTAAGCACAATTTTTCTGCCTTTTCCAATCAATCACTGTATTTTGCATAATTATTTTGGAGCATGACTTACAACAATTCAAATTTCATTTTACAAACAAGCATTGTAACCTAGGGTTTCGAAGGAAATCATTTTTGTATGCAAAATCCTATTCAGGAACAACTTAGAAACAAAATTCTCTTTCTCTTTTCATATTTTACATTTCATTTTCTAACCTTTTGCCAAACTCGAACCACATATAAATAATGCTATCATCAATCTTACAAAGCTCGACAAAGCCATACCTTTTTGCAACTAAAAACTAGAAGAAAAACTTACTGCAACCAACTACAGTGCTAACTATCTCTTTACATATGAAAGAATGATCTCCATGACACATAGAATGGAAGATTTCATGCAACTTCCAAACCCTAAGTGCCCGGTGATATAACCCAATATTTAACCTTGCTGAATGATGTCAAAAGAGACAAACAAAACAATGTATATAGTTCACTTGCTAAGCCCGTATTCTCTAGAAAGGGCCGGTCTATATCATGGTCTCTTGACCCTTTGAAACATTCATTAAAGCCTCAACTACACACTATAGTCGGTTCCCATTTTCATAAAGTCACAAAATACTTTATTTAAGAAAAAAACTTCCTTTATGACCTTTTGCATATGGAATTTAAATATGATGAAATCAATAATTTAAACCAAATTATGTCACATGTGCTTGCCAATAAAAAGGTGCCAACCATGTGAAACAAAGCATGGTATAAACACTTATCCAATTCCATATGATGTCGATAAAGATCAAGGCAATCACAACTATTCCAAGACAAGTTTGTTCATGCCAAGATAACATACTAACCACTCTCCAACAAGCCATATATCTAAACTTGCAAATGATCACAACTTTAACTTCTTACCACAAATGCATTATGAAAAACCATGATACAATATATACTATAATGAGCTTCAAAATCTTGTATTCCAAGCCAAGAAACCATCAATGAAGTGTGATAAACATGATTTTACCTCAACTGAAAGACCAACCCAAGTATGCCAAGTGGAGATGCAATCAAGAACAACATCCAATGCTAAATGAAAGCTTCCTTTTTTACATCATTGACAAAACCTTATGCCAAGGGTCAACATATGAGGCAAATGGTTGATGTTTCAGGTGAAATGATGGTTGAGGAAGGGTCTCCCAACTATACTCTATGACTAAAAAGGTCAAGATTGTAAGTTGAGATCTCGATATGGTCAAATGATAATAAAATGACAAAGGCACAACTTCAGGTGATAGAGGTGACTCTTCATGCTATAGAGGCACAACTTCAAGATACAAAGGCATAACTTCAGGCCATAGAGGCACAACTTCAAGCTACAAAGGTTCAACTTCATATAGAACTATGCAGAGGCATCTCAGGATGATCTAGAAGTGCAGGGTGATGATGCATAAGCATAGTTTAATAGTATAAGATCAAACAAGAAGACACAAAGGATTACTTGACCATCAAGGTAATAAGGATAAGTTCATCAATACATACTAAGTGGATTCATTGGTTTTACACATGACAAACATGCCAAGCATGATAGCAGAAACTATATTTCATCAAGTAGGTGCATTAACTTAGTGTAGGAAATCCTTCCAAAGGCGTAAAATGAGTGGGTAACTAGGGTATGAAAAGTTCATGTACCACCTCCATGACCCTTAGTTTAGAAGGACAAGACCTACCAAAGAGTATGTGTCACCTCAACAAGAGAAAGTACATGTTGAGTAACTTAGGGCATGATATTGTACCCTACACCACACTAAGAAATGATTGATGGTCTTAAAGGCTTCCAAAACAAGTTTCTTAGTGGATATGTGAATGGTGAGCCTATTTGATAGTGCCTGATATTAGGAGGGTCTCTCCTTCTCTCATCACCAAGCACATCTCGAAAGATTAAGGGTCATGTGGCTTAGCTTGAACGACGTTGGCTACACTTCGAGGTACAACTTTCACTCCCCTTTTATATATACCACTAGAAAATATAGTTGATGTTGACCTTGGGGTGAAATCACAATACTGTGTCTCACTTTTTGCCCAAGATGGAAATTTACATCAATATTTTTAACTGGATCTTCATCTATTGAGACCTATAGCAGCTAAACCATAAATAATTTGAAGATGTGTGAACTAGTGATTTGTGGCAATTTGTGTGTAGATTCTAAATTTATTTTTTTTCATTTTTTTTGAAATAAATCATGAATCTTTCAACATCTCCTTTAATAACTGGTTTTAGACAAAAAAAAAAAGTTTCAAAAAGCAATGTTTGTGTCGTACAACATAAATTTTTTTCTATAAAGGATTAAATTCTAATTTTTGGAATATAGATTCTCAACATCAATATCTAGGGAAAGGATATTTTTTTCATAATTTTTTGTTACATATGTTTTTTAAAAATTAATTTTTGAAGTCACTGTCTATAATGTGGACATAGGTGTGTGTTGTACAACCTAACTTTTTGTGTATATATTGAAATCCAATTTTTATTTTTTGGGTGAAACAAGGAAATCAATATCTAAGGAATGGGTATTTTTTGAATTTTTTTTACAATGGTTTCCTATTTTTCCACCTCTGCACAACAAAGAGCTTGATGTTTAGAGAAAAACCTATGTTTAGTAAAAATTGAAAATTGAATACATGATAAAATGAAAATATATCAAACCTATACTTGTTGGAAAGCTAGTTTCAAGGGCTAAAATCTTGAAAAATATAATTTTTAAATGATGTTATTTAATCCCACAAAAGGTAAAGAAAAAGTGGTTTTTTTCTAGCATTTTCATAGCTGTGAAGGAGACTCCATTGTGGTTATGATTTAATACTACAAGGGTTCTATCCAAGGGGGTTTGATCTAAGGGGGTCTTATCTAGCCCTCTTCAATTAAAAATCTTTAGATGGAGCCTCTCAAGACTTAAATAATTAGTTTTTCTAAAAATAGTGATTTCAGGAAAAAATAAGCACATCCCAAAAGTGAGACAGAGTATTATGGAAACACCCCTTGAGGTGATTAAATCCCCAAGTAGGCATCCTAATAGGAAATACTATACTAGGTGTTTTTGGTCACCCAATATCACACAAAAGATAAGGGGAGAGCATACAAACAATCTATTAAGCCTTGGGATAACACTTAGAACATAAAAGAAATGAAGATATGTGATATTTTTGATCTCCATGATCACACTAAGTGCGAGAAAGCATACATCTACACACACTTCCAAACATGTCATACAATGTTCATTAACCCATTAAGCTAGTTTAGATGCCTAGATTAGTGGAAAATAAAACCTTGGACCAATGAATCTGCATCAAAATTTTAGTATTCTCAATGATATTTATCTTTGAAAATCATTAAACAGCTGCACCATGTGTCAATTTCTCAAAAAATGAAGTTTAGTTGAGGAAAATCACTCAATACCCTAGAAAAATGTAGTTTGAAACAAAAGAGTAGCTTTACTTGATGGAGGCTGCACTTCCTACAATAGAGGTGTAGCTTTATGATTTAAAAGTGCATCTTTATTATACATAGGTGCATATTTGTGAAATAGAGGCACAATTTCATAGACAAAGCCCAAAAATGAACTTTGGAAGCCATAATTTGAATTTTTTCATCAACCCAATTGGGAATTTATAAAATGGAGCTCTATGACACTTAAAAACACAAATATCTTACCAAAATACGTTAGATTACATGCTTAAAATATCTTAAAATGAAGCAAATCCTAGATCACCTAGAATACTTGTAAGAAAACCTAGTTTTGTAAAACTCTAGAAACCCTATTTTTTGCTAGAAAATGATGACTCTATCTACAAAAATAGAGTGCCAAAATGATGAAATCCTACAAAACATGGCCTTAATAGTTATGAAAACCATAGACCTAGTTCAAAATTGATCAAATGCAAGTTTCAAAATGAAAGCACTGTTCTAAGTGATGGAGGCGCCACTTTATGAAATGGAGGTACCACTTTATGCAAAAAAGGTGCAACTCTATGAGACAAAGGTGCCTTTATGTGAAATAGAGGTTCCACTTTAAAATTTTCATCCAAAAAATCACATCTACATGACAAAAACTTGACAAAATGTTAAAATAGGGACGAGGGTCCCATTAGGTGTGCCAAAATGAAGAGGGTTAGAAAAGATTGAAGGAAAAAAAACAAAGATGAAAGAAATACAAAGAACATTACCTTCACGTAGAGTATTTTATTCTCTCCTTGATGAGGGAAAATGGAGTGCACTATTATTCCATTGGATTTTCTCTTGATGTTGATATGTGGATTGCTCAATGCTCTAGCATAAATTTGGTACAATTTGATAATAATGATAGGATTGATAGATAGATGATCAAAATGACATCATGTAGTTATGATAGCTCAAGAGATCATTAGGTAAAAATGAAGGATGGGAGCCTCTAGATATAGTCTTGAAGAGGAAAAATCAATGACTAGAAATGATTGTTGATGGATGACTAAGATTGAAAGAGGATTAGAGTTTGAATCAAGGATGCAGTCATATGACAAATGTCAAATTATGGATAGGATCTAGGTTTATAGTTAAATGAGATAAATGGATAAGATGAAAAGTTAGTTTGACTTTTGGATAGGTATCTAGGTTCAATGAATCTAGGTAGGGATTTAGTTAGACATGTGAAGGGCACATTTGTCACATGAGGAGAAATTTAGATTGTGATCCACGTGAATAAGATGAAAGGATAGGATTGGATAGAGAACGATAGAAGATAAAGGGAAATTAATTATATAAATTATTCATTTATTTAATTAATAGGATCACGTGAAGGGATATTAACTAAATACATGATAATATTTATTTAATTAAAAGGATTAGGATAAGGATGGGAATAATTAAATATATAATAGATATTTATTTAATTAATGGCTTAGGATAGACTAAAATTAGGCATGGTTGGGTAAGGTCATATTTTAGGTGTCTGCATATGCCAAGTGTCTATATGGTTTGTATTTTATGAATACACTATTTCTTCATTATTTTCATTGTTATAACTTTATTATCTTAATCACATTATAATTAGATTAAGTATCTATTGTTATAATTTTCACTATCATTTACCCTACTATTTTGATATTTGGTATCAAACTTCAACTAAATTATAGGTGATACTTTTCTTGTAGTGTTATAGGGTTTTTGTGGTTTTGGTGGGAGTATTATTTTAGTGGTTTTTAAAATTCAAGTTTGGTTATACAATCAATGGAAAGCACATTGTGATCAAATATTGAGCAGTTCAATGACTTCATATTTGAGCTATGGAAATTGAAAATAGAGGAACTATTGAAGGAGTGGGATCATTTAAGTTCTATTAGAATATAATCTAAACCCATAGAGGTTTCAAGAAAATATTAGAGAAAGATGGAAAAGGGCATGAAGAACCATATAGTTGTGCCTTGTAGATTTGGTTCTCTTGAACATCTCAAAATAGGCTACTACTTCTCATGGAAGATAATTAGCAAGATCTAACAAAAAAGAGTTTGGTAAACAAGCTTTATTTAGTAATAAAATTATAATTCTTAAAAATAAAGGAAGGTGATTCTATAGTGGAACATCTAAATGTTTTTAATCTCACTTTTAGTTAGCTAGATAATATTATCATTAAGCTAGAATAGGAGGATAAGTGTATTCTTTTACTTTTCTCTTAAAACTTGAATCTTAGGAGAATCTAGTAGTATCATTGAGTGGTTCTACTATAGATACCAAGATGGATAACCTTGTTACATTTGTCTTACAGAAGAGAAGAGAATAAAATACATGGATAAGGGTTCCAATATATACTACATGTACAAGGTAGACCCAAGGAAAAGGGTGGTAAGAAAAAAGGGGATAAAGGGAGGTCTATTTCAAAAGGATGGTCAAACCCTAGTAAGAGTAGAGTTAAATATTGGAACCATGGGAAATGGGATCATATAAAGGATGTAAAATAATGTTTTTTGAAGGTTCCTATAATTATGAATCATTTGATGATGAAAATAATTCTTTGATTATTTGTGCTAACAATGGTATGATGGCTAAAGAATTGTAACTAATTTAGGTGCCTTATATCAAATGACTCCTCACAAGGAGTATTTTTATACATACAAAGCATATTATGGTGGTGAGTTGTTCCTTGGAAAAAAAAATGCATCAAATTATTGGTAAAGGGAAAATAAAACTTATTTTTAATGGTGAGAGAGTTAAATATCTCATAGGTGAGCTTAAAGTTATAAGATTAACATAAAAGTTACTTTTAGTTTATAAAATTTAATATGTTGGATTATGTGCCACATTTCATAAGAGTGATTGTAAGTTGGTGAGAGGGAACTTAGTGATAGCTAAGGGATATTGATGTGGGAATTTTCTTAACATTGATGAATATACTTATTATAACTCTTTCTATGTAGCCGAAAACTCATATTCATGTATTTTTGTAGCACTTGATGAGGGCGTAGCCCGAGACTTAGAAAATAACCCACAAACAAGAGAATAGTTTATTATTCAGAAAATGGAGCTTCTTACATGCAGAGGATCTCAAATCCCCAAGTTCTACAACACATGCAAGTTACAGAAAGCTACAAAATAACCCTTTCGCAATATGCGAGCTTGTCCCCAAAAAGT
>VDFB02252616.1:69446301-69492093 GCA_007258455.2 Sequoia sempervirens
TTTGAATTCCATTTTAAAATTGTAGAAGCAAGTCTTAACTCTCTTTGGAATCAAATTTGAGGGTTTTATATTAATATTTGAGGGAGAACTCTGTCAATTACTGTTACTGCCTGGTAAAACCCAGTCAGGGTTTGTTTTGAAGTAAAAAATGCTAAATTAGTCATCCCACCTTCTGTATAAACCTGTGTCTTGGTGGGATGACTCATTATATGGTAGGTTAGATGTCTTAAGGGTTTGTTAGGCTGTGGAGTCAATATTTTTTTTTTGGGATGATGCCCTAGGGTTGGGAAATGTGTTTTCCCTTGTGAAAGTGAGTTACAAAAGAAGGGTTTTGATAAATTGTTGTTGGAATTGTCTTTGTGTGAGTAGTATGAGTTTGTGCAGGGTATAAGAATGATTTTTGATGCAATAGTTGTGTTTTACAAGCTCGGGTATATGGATTTTCAATAAACCCTAGTATTTTGGATGAAAAAGGAGGGTTTCTTGGATCAACAACTAAAAGTATTGAATCTGAGGATTGATAGTGGAATTGGGAGTTTTGACACATAACCAGTGACTTTCTATGGAGATTTGGTGAAAAAAAGTGAATAGGAAGTACTTCCTTATAAAAATAGGGCTAATTTAGTAACCTTAAACAAGGGTGGTTTAAAGGTACTCAATGTTGTTGTGAAGAAAGCACTTGAAACCTTTTGGGATTTGGCTTATGGGTATGTGGTGAACCTTTATTGATGTTTGGTTGGCCTTTGTAAGACCTTCTCCAAAAGATAAGTCCATTTGTTGATATTTGAAGGCTAGAAGCCTATTGGTGTTTTCTAGGGACAGTTTGAGAGAATTGTGTTGTGAAGGTTGTTTCCTTGTTTGTATCTAATCAAATTGAGTTGGATATTGAGTATCAACCACCTTGCTTGCATCACTGTTACTATTTTTAATGAAGCGGATGTCTACAAAACAACACTTAAGAAAATGCTTAAGACATTGAGTATATTGTCATTGTTCTTATTCAAGCAAATAGAAGCAACCATTAAAGAAAATGTTCACTGCAAATCCTTGAAAAACTATCAAAAGATTTCATCCCCTTTGATATCAATGCCAAAGAAACAAAGAACATACTTTCTCAAAGAAACGAACGCATAGTCCCACTGTTAGTAAGTAATAAATTCTAAGGCACCAAACAGTTTGTCTTCAAAATGCTAAACAAATGAGATATCATGAAGAGAACTATACTATTTAAAGAATCCCATTGTCATAAGAGAAACACTGAACCAACTGTCATTTATTTGAAAGAGAAATACCACACACTGATTTCATGATTTCATTGTGATTTCACTATGTATCCACTATCTCCCCCTGTGTCAAAATGCTTGTCGATGACCAATTCTCCTTTGCTGAGAAAAATGTTAATCTCCTAATTTGCAACTATAAACCTATCAATATCCTCTTGACTTTTAGGAGCACACCTCAAAATGAACTAATCCACTGTCCATACACCTGCAACAAACAAGATGTTTACAAAACACACCATCAATGTACAACATTATTGTCTAGCAAAAGATCACTGTCAACAATATTCTCTCCACTTAGCATCAACATCTGCAACAACCTTCAAATTCCTTGCTATCCATTGCATTTACTAGAACTTCAGAAAGTAGACACTGTCAAATCAACCATTGACTCACATGCTTCACTAACTCGTTGCTTCCTACTAGATGTGGATTTTGTATCGTTTAGTAGAGCGTGAGTTACCTTTTGCACTGTGATCACAAAAAACCTTTCAACATTGAATTCATATAGTGATTACATTACTACTGATACCATACTCCTAGAACTGAGAGTATGCATGTACAACCATTAAGACAACAACAACATCAAAAATACCGTTATTGAGATACTGCAATCACCTTATATTATTTGCACTGACCTTTTGTCATGTAATCAAAGTCACAAACAAGAATTGAGACACCATCTACCCAAGCAAATAAAGAAGCACTGTCATGATTACTGTCTTAGAATAGTAAACCTTGTCATCATTTATCAACCATCATAGACTTAGAGCAGTAAAATAGATTGAAATCATTTCACTTCAAGATGGAATTGTGATCTAACCTCCACAAGAATGGAATGACATAAAAATGACTATGTTTGGAAAGACTAAATGGAAAGATACAATTTCCATCTCCACTACGCATTACACATCTACTATTCACTTATATGTAGACCATATACCACTTATTGTTTCATGACCTAGTACTTATGACAGTTGAAAGATTACTATCCAAAACTTTATCAACCCTGATATGTCTTTGCTCCTTTAAAATACTTTTTTGAGAGAATTGTCCCTTTTACAAACCTTGATTGCTTTCAATTCCTCACAATGTGCATCTACTCTTGACTCCTTTAAATATCTTCAAGACAAGAGTTAATGAAATCAAAACAGATAAATCGTTGCCTTCCAAAATCACAGTTAGCACTTTTTCAATCTAAAACTAAATATACACTATACAAAAGGCATTGACCAGAAATGCCACTAACTCAGTATAAAATCATTTTCTTCCACTTAAAAATTTCCATACCATTTTCAAATCAATAAGAGCATTATGTTGTCATTACCATCTTAGAAATGTTGGTACTTAACAATTTCTTGGACTTGTAGGCACTGTACAAGTATTGATGACTTTTTAAACTAACTTCCTTCAAACCAAATTGGCAATAGATCTCATAGAATGCCTTTATGATAAACTAAAAACCTTGATTTACTTTGATACCACTTCCTTTGAATGATCAAGAACTACCTTATTTTTCACCAACAAATTGTCTTTTCCTTATTTTGGACTGTCCACATAAATGATTATTATTTGCCCTCATAGAGGAACTAACATAATAAGCTTATGAAAGTATATACACTTGATATGTAATGATCAAAGGATTTTTTAAACTTTCACCATTTCTCCTGAATGAGTATATAAAGAAAGCAAACCATGCAATCATCAGGGAAGCAACTATCCAAAGAAAATAATGAAATTTGTATCTTAGTCTTCCACTACTATGCTATTCTACTTTCATTATCAACCTTTAATAGCATTGTGACAATACAATTTATCATCATGATATTAGTTAGAAAGATCTCTTTTCATGAATAAGGATCAAAAAGATGACATGCAGTCTTACTCTTGACATATGAAGACCATAGATAAAGATCACAAGTAAAGTGTATACAAAATGTGAAGAGGAGGCTACAACCTGATCATGCAACCTGTTAAACAACCTTGGCATCTATGATCCTTAAGCATAATGAACATTACAAACACTAAATTACACCTTTGAAAAATCATGTACCAAACTAGTCAAGAATGAACTCATTTTGACAAGCACTCATCAACAAACTTGTTGAACCTCATAGGGGGTAAGAGATAGGATATTGGAAAACTCCCCCTAACTTCATGTCACTTTTCAAGCAACTGGTGAAGTGCCTTGTGCAACATGCACAAGTTTAGAATCCTTCTTTTTTTGACTTTGTTTTCTTCTCTAGATTTTCATAGGATTCTTCTTTTGCTTGTTTGTCATGCTTGACTTCTTAACATAATTAGGTGACTTCATAGGGTTTCTTTTGCAATATTGTGTTGTATGCCCAATATTTTTACACCTATAGCATATTACATTGCTATCTAGACCAAAGGGATGATAATTTCTTGATATTCTAAGAGTACTTCCATAATTATATTTTCCATGCACCCAACAATTTCTTGCTAGATGACCAACTTCATTACATTTATAACAAACACTATTATAGTCCTGATTTGGAAAACTATAAGAAATCTTATTCTTATTCAATACAAGAAAATTTCTTGAATGAACTCTACAATTTATAGCTCTATGGCCATAAGTATGACAAGAATAGCAATAGCCATGAAACAGAGTATAATTGTATCTCATAGAATGATTCTACCTGATAGGTGGAGGCTGTGAGTATTTATTGGTTTTTCTTCTTCCAACATCAAAATCTTTCTCTTTTGATTTCTTCTTGTCTTCACTTTCTGAAGCAACAACATGTTGTCCTTGACTATTATTTTTCTTATCATCTTGAGTAGGTTCACTAGTTGACGCTTCCTTCTTCTCATTTGATCTTATAAAGCAATCATATAGATCTATTTTATACTTAGGGGTTTTTCTGAACTTTGAGCTCTGTCCTATTTCATAACCTAAACCAAAGCAGTCCTTGTGACTCTTTTGACTTCTCAACATGTTATTTAACGCATCAGTACCTTTCTCAAATTTTTGAAACTTGAATTTTTCAAGATCTTTCCTCAAGGTGACTATTTCACTTTCAAGCTTTTGGCATTCACTAGTCTTGACTTAAAAATTGGATTTTATAAAATCAACAACCCTTTTAGCTTCTTCAATTTCAATTTTTAGACAAATAATCACTTTATTAGATTCATCAAGCCTAATTTCTTGCTTCTTCAAACTCTAAAGACACTTTTTGCAAAATATGAACATACCTTGTCTTTGGAATCTTTTTCTTGTTGAGTTGGTCTTTTAATTTATGGTTTCTTTTATGGTGCTTGATTATATCGAGGCACACAATTTTCTCTGAGTGGAAAACCCTCTTGGGGTAGAAAAACCACTCGTAAAATTGCCTCACTAGCTTAATCAGAAAAGTACCTCACTGGCTACATAATGCCTCACTGGAAAATATGGCCTCACTGACTAATGAACCTCATTGGTTATAAGAATGCCTCACTGGCTTTTCAAGAATGCCTCACTGGCATGATAACTTGTGCATCACTGGCCTATACATTTTTTTATCACAAACAATATAGAAGGTAAAATATAGAGGGTTACATTGTTTCCCTAATGCCCAACCTTAATGCCTTTCATGCCCTCTGAATTTCACTACCTTTGAAATTTAGAAAACATAGAACACATTAAGCACAATTTTTCTGCCTTTTCCAATCAATCACTGTATTTTGCATAATTATTTTGGAGCATGACTTACAACAATTCAAATTTCATTTTACAAACAAGCATTGTAACCTAGGGTTTCGAAGGAAATCATTTTTGTATGCAAAATCCTATTCAGGAACAACTTAGAAACAAAATTCTCTTTCTCTTTTCATATTTTACATTTCATTTTCTAACCTTTTGCCAAACTCGAACCACATATAAATAATGCTATCATCAATCTTACAAAGCTCGACAAAGCCATACCTTTTTGCAACTAAAAACTAGAAGAAAAACTTACTGCAACCAACTACAGTGCTAACTATCTCTTTACATATGAAAGAATGATCTCCATGACACATAGAATGGAAGATTTCATGCAACTTCCAAACCCTAAGTGCCCGGTGATATAACCCAATATTTAACCTTGCTGAATGATGTCAAAAGAGACAAACAAAACAATGTATATAGTTCACTTGCTAAGCCCGTATTCTCTAGAAAGGGCCGGTCTATATCATGGTCTCTTGACCCTTTGAAACATTCATTAAAGCCTCAACTACACACTATAGTCGGTTCCCATTTTCATAAAGTCACAAAATACTTTATTTAAGAAAAAAACTTCCTTTATGACCTTTTGCATATGGAATTTAAATATGATGAAATCAATAATTTAAACCAAATTATGTCACATGTGCTTGCCAATAAAAAGGTGCCAACCATGTGAAACAAAGCATGGTATAAACACTTATCCAATTCCATATGATGTCGATAAAGATCAAGGCAATCACAACTATTCCAAGACAAGTTTGTTCATGCCAAGATAACATACTAACCACTCTCCAACAAGCCATATATCTAAACTTGCAAATGATCACAACTTTAACTTCTTACCACAAATGCATTATGAAAAACCATGATACAATATATACTATAATGAGCTTCAAAATCTTGTATTCCAAGCCAAGAAACCATCAATGAAGTGTGATAAACATGATTTTACCTCAACTGAAAGACCAACCCAAGTATGCCAAGTGGAGATGCAATCAAGAACAACATCCAATGCTAAATGAAAGCTTCCTTTTTTACATCATTGACAAAACCTTATGCCAAGGGTCAACATATGAGGCAAATGGTTGATGTTTCAGGTGAAATGATGGTTGAGGAAGGGTCTCCCAACTATACTCTATGACTAAAAAGGTCAAGATTGTAAGTTGAGATCTCGATATGGTCAAATGATAATAAAATGACAAAGGCACAACTTCAGGTGATAGAGGTGACTCTTCATGCTATAGAGGCACAACTTCAAGATACAAAGGCATAACTTCAGGCCATAGAGGCACAACTTCAAGCTACAAAGGTTCAACTTCATATAGAACTATGCAGAGGCATCTCAGGATGATCTAGAAGTGCAGGGTGATGATGCATAAGCATAGTTTAATAGTATAAGATCAAACAAGAAGACACAAAGGATTACTTGACCATCAAGGTAATAAGGATAAGTTCATCAATACATACTAAGTGGATTCATTGGTTTTACACATGACAAACATGCCAAGCATGATAGCAGAAACTATATTTCATCAAGTAGGTGCATTAACTTAGTGTAGGAAATCCTTCCAAAGGCGTAAAATGAGTGGGTAACTAGGGTATGAAAAGTTCATGTACCACCTCCATGACCCTTAGTTTAGAAGGACAAGACCTACCAAAGAGTATGTGTCACCTCAACAAGAGAAAGTACATGTTGAGTAACTTAGGGCATGATATTGTACCCTACACCACACTAAGAAATGATTGATGGTCTTAAAGGCTTCCAAAACAAGTTTCTTAGTGGATATGTGAATGGTGAGCCTATTTGATAGTGCCTGATATTAGGAGGGTCTCTCCTTATCTCATCACCAAAAACGTCTCAACAAATTGAGGGTCATGTGGCTTGGCTTGAATGACGTTGGCTACACTTCGAGGTACAACTTTCACTCCCCTTTATATATACCACTAGAAAATATAGTTGATGTTGACCTTGGGGTGAAATCACAATACTGTGTCTCACTTTTTGCCCAAGATGGACATTTACATCAATATTTTTAACTGGATCTTCATCTTTGAGACCTATAGCAGCTAAACCATAAATAATTTGAAGATGTGTGAACTAGTGATTTGTGGCAATTTGTGTGTAGATTCTAAATATATTTTTTTTCATTTTTTTTGAAATAAATCATGAATCTTTCAACATCTCCTTTAATAACTAGTTTTAGACAAAACAATAGTTTGAAGCACATTTTTTTTTCATAATTTTTTGTTGTATATGTTTTTTAAAAATAATTTTTGAAGTCACTGTAACTATAATTTGGACATATGTGTGTGTTGTACAACCTAAATTTTTGTGTATATATGAAATCCAATTTTTTTTTTTGGGTGAAACAAGGAAATCAATATCTAAGGAATGGGTATTTTTTGAATTTTTTTTACAATGGTTTACTATTTTTCCACCTCTGCACAACAAAGAGCTTGATGTTTAGAGAAAAACCTATGTTTAGTAAAAATTGAAAATTGAATACATGATAAAATGAAAATATATCAAACCTATACTTGTTGGAAAGCTAGTTTCAAGGGCTAAAATCTTGAAAAATATAATTTTTAAATGATGTTATTTAATCCCACAAAAGGTAAAGAAAAAGTGGTTTTTTTCTAGCATTTTCATAGCTGTGAAGGAGACTCCATTGTGGTTATGATTTAATACTACAAGGGTTCTATCCAAGGGGGTTTGATCTAAGGGGGTCTTATCTAGCCCTCTTCAATTAAAAATCTTTAGATGGAGCCTCTCAAGACTTAAATAATTAGTTTTTCTAAAAATAGTGATTTCAGGAAAAAATAAGCACATCCCAAAAGTGAGACAGAGTATTATGGAAACACCCCTTGAGGTGATTAAATCCCCAAGTAGGCATCCTAATAGGAAATACTATACTAGGTGTTTTTGGTCACCCAATATCACACAAAAGATAAGGGGAGAGCATACAAACAATCTATTAAGCCTTGGGATAACACTTAGAACATAAAAGAAATGAAGATATGTGATATTTTTGATCTCCATGATCACACTAAGTGCGAGAAAGCATACATCTACACACACTTCCAAACATGTCATACAATGTTCATTAACCCATTAAGCTAGTTTAGATGCCTAGATTAGTGGAAAATAAAACCTTGGACCAATGAATCTGCATCAAAATTTTAGTATTCTCAATGATATTTATCTTTGAAAATCATTAAACAGCTGCACCATGTGTCAATTTCTCAAAAAATGAAGTTTAGTTGAGGAAAATCACTCAATACCCTAGAAAAATGTAGTTTGAAACAAAAGAGTAGCTTTACTTGATGGAGGCTGCACTTCCTACAATAGAGGTGTAGCTTTATGATTTAAAAGTGCATCTTTATTATACATAGGTGCATATTTGTGAAATAGAGGCACAATTTCATAGACAAAGCCCAAAAATGAACTTTGGAAGCCATAATTTGAATTTTTTCATCAACCCAATTGGGAATTTATAAAATGGAGCTCTATGACACTTAAAAACACAAATATCTTACCAAAATACGTTAGATTACATGCTTAAAATATCTTAAAATGAAGCAAATCCTAGATCACCTAGAATACTTGTAAGAAAACCTAGTTTTGTAAAACTCTAGAAACCCTATTTTTTGCTAGAAAATGATGACTCTATCTACAAAAATAGAGTGCCAAAATGATGAAATCCTACAAAACATGGCCTTAATAGTTATGAAAACCATAGACCTAGTTCAAAATTGATCAAATGCAAGTTTCAAAATGAAAGCACTGTTCTAAGTGATGGAGGCGCCACTTTATGAAATGGAGGTACCACTTTATGCAAAAAAGGTGCAACTCTATGAGACAAAGGTGCCTTTATGTGAAATAGAGGTTCCACTTTAAAATTTTCATCCAAAAAATCACATCTACATGACAAAAACTTGACAAAATGTTAAAATAGGGACGAGGGTCCCATTAGGTGTGCCAAAATGAAGAGGGTTAGAAAAGATTGAAGGAAAAAAAACAAAGATGAAAGAAATACAAAGAACATTACCTTCACGTAGAGTATTTTATTCTCTCCTTGATGAGGGAAAATGGAGTGCACTATTATTCCATTGGATTTTCTCTTGATGTTGATATGTGGATTGCTCAATGCTCTAGCATAAATTTGGTACAATTTGATAATAATGATAGGATTGATAGATAGATGATCAAAATGACATCATGTAGTTATGATAGCTCAAGAGATCATTAGGTAAAAATGAAGGATGGGAGCCTCTAGATATAGTCTTGAAGAGGAAAAATCAATGACTAGAAATGATTGTTGATGGATGACTAAGATTGAAAGAGGATTAGAGTTTGAATCAAGGATGCAGTCATATGACAAATGTCAAATTATGGATAGGATCTAGGTTTATAGTTAAATGAGATAAATGGATAAGATGAAAAGTTAGTTTGACTTTTGGATAGGTATCTAGGTTCAATGAATCTAGGTAGGGATTTAGTTAGACATGTGAAGGGCACATTTGTCACATGAGGAGAAATTTAGATTGTGATCCACGTGAATAAGATGAAAGGATAGGATTGGATAGAGAACGATAGAAGATAAAGGGAAATTAATTATATAAATTATTCATTTATTTAATTAATAGGATCACGTGAAGGGATATTAACTAAATACATGATAATATTTATTTAATTAAAAGGATTAGGATAAGGATGGGAATAATTAAATATATAATAGATATTTATTTAATTAATGGCTTAGGATAGACTAAAATTAGGCATGGTTGGGTAAGGTCATATTTTAGGTGTCTGCATATGCCAAGTGTCTATATGGTTTGTATTTTATGAATACACTATTTCTTCATTATTTTCATTGTTATAACTTTATTATCTTAATCACATTATAATTAGATTAAGTATCTATTGTTATAATTTTCACTATCATTTACCCTACTATTTTGATATTTGGTATCAAACTTCAACTAAATTATAGGTGATACTTTTCTTGTAGTGTTATAGGGTTTTTGTGGTTTTGGTGGGAGTATTATTTTAGTGGTTTTTAAAATTCAAGTTTGGTTATACAATCAATGGAAAGCACATTGTGATCAAATATTGAGCAGTTCAATGACTTCATATTTGAGCTATGGAAATTGAAAATAGAGGAACTATTGAAGGAGTGGGATCATTTAAGTTCTATTAGAATATAATCTAAACCCATAGAGGTTTCAAGAAAATATTAGAGAAAGATGGAAAAGGGCATGAAGAACCATATAGTTGTGCCTTGTAGATTTGGTTCTCTTGAACATCTCAAAATAGGCTACTACTTCTCATGGAAGATAATTAGCAAGATCTAACAAAAAAGAGTTTGGTAAACAAGCTTTATTTAGTAATAAAATTATAATTCTTAAAAATAAAGGAAGGTGATTCTATAGTGGAACATCTAAATGTTTTTAATCTCACTTTTAGTTAGCTAGATAATATTATCATTAAGCTAGAATAGGAGGATAAGTGTATTCTTTTACTTTTCTCTTAAAACTTGAATCTTAGGAGAATCTAGTAGTATCATTGAGTGGTTCTACTATAGATACCAAGATGGATAACCTTGTTACATTTGTCTTACAGAAGAGAAGAGAATAAAATACATGGATAAGGGTTCCAATATATACTACATGTACAAGGTAGACCCAAGGAAAAGGGTGGTAAGAAAAAAGGGGATAAAGGGAGGTCTATTTCAAAAGGATGGTCAAACCCTAGTAAGAGTAGAGTTAAATATTGGAACCATGGGAAATGGGATCATATAAAGGATGTAAAATAATGTTTTTTGAAGGTTCCTCTAATTATGAATCCTTTGATGATGAAAATAATTCTTTGATTATTTGTGCCTACAATACTATGATGGCTAAAGACTTGTAACTAATTTAGGTGCCTTATATCAAATGACTCCTCACAAGGAGTATTTTTCTACATACAAAGCATATTATGGTGGTGAGTTGTTCCTTGGAAAAAAAATTGCATCAAATTATTGGTAAAGGTAAAATAAAACTTATTTTTAATGGTGAGAGAGTTAAATATCTCATAGGTGAGCTTAAAGTTATAAGATTAACATAAAAGTTACTTTTAGTCTATAAAATTTAATATGTTGGATTATGTGTCACATTTCATAAGAGTGATTGTAAGTTGGTGAGAGGGAACTTAGTGATAGCTAAGGGATATTGATGTGGGAATTTTCTTAATGTTGATGCATATACTTATAATAACTCTTTCTATGTAGCCGAAAACTCATATTCATGTATTTTTGTAGCACCATAGAATGTGTTACATTGGAAAAAAAGGGTTTAAGACCATTTTTAATAAAAATATGGTTGATGGTTTGTTTGGTTATTCTATGATTATTTTTATTGTTGTGAGCATTGTGTGTTTAGTAAATATAGAGAAGCTTAATCTATTAGCACTAGAAGAAAATGATTAATTAAAGTAATTGATATTTGTTGATGTGGTTGTTAATCACATACAAACATAGATACAAACAAAATTTATAATCACAGGGATTTGATTGTCAATTCTTGACATACTAGGTTCACCCAAGGTTCATTGTATTTTTCTATTAATAACAAAGGGAATTGGCTTGATTCTTTAGTCACAAAAAACTTAACATATTATGGCTCATGAAGTATCTTAACTAATATGGATAGATTTATTATTCACCAAGAAATATCAAAAGTTACTTCAATAAATATCACAAAGTAAGATTTAATTTTGATCAATTCTTCTGACACTATCTAGAAATCTTCATGAAATTCAAATTCAGAAGGACATTAATAATATTCATGCGACTTATCACATAATTTCTCAATAAATTTCAATTCTCAAGGATTTTGATAAAAAAAATAGAAAAGATAAGGGGAAGAAGAGAAAAGGATAAGAAACTAAGGTTTTCAATGATTTCACATGAATACCCTTCCAATATAATGAATAGAGACTAAAATAAATCTATACCTCACTATAATTAATCATAGCTACATATAGAACAATGAAAATATTCAAAGTAAATTTGTCACATTGAGAAATTGACCAAATGAACCAAAACACTTATGCAACAATTTGATATTCCAAAGAAAATGGAAAATATTTAGTCATGTATGATTTAAAATTAGGAATGACCTACTGTTGGCCTCTAATTCACTATTTTTGACAATAATATACAAGTAATCTCATAGAATGTGAAGAGAAATCATGAAGAAAACTTAGAGTTGAAAATTCTCCAACTGAAGCTTGAAAAGTATCAAAAAATTCTAATCTCCTTAACTAAGAAAACCCCTGGCCATTTTATAGATTAAGAGCTCAAAATCAGTTACAATTTATCTTGATATTCAAAATCAATAGCAAAAAATAAATGGTAGCAATAGTAGCAAGCAACATGTAGCTGACATCATAATATTAACAACTGGCATGAAAAGATTGGGAAATTAGAACCTTGTGGAAACACATTATCATCATCATATCATTAGAACTCTTCTTGTTGCAAAAAATATAAGAGACAACTGAAAATAAATCATCCTCTTTGACTTGGTCTTGATAGCAATCCTCCAATAGGCTTCACTATCTCAACTCAATTAACCCTTGATCTTCATAACATCATTCTTCAAAATTGTATAAAAAAATCACCTTCTACTAAATTATTTAGGTTAAATGAAAACTCACCACAATTCTAGTAGTGTACCAAATCTCCACCAAAATAAGGATATCAACCTTCACATTTCACTAATGATATCTTCTATTACCATTCTTTTGCTTGTATAAGATTATTCAAAAGCTCTTCTAAGTGCAGAAAAAGTTAAGAAGATGAATCTGGTACTTGCCACTCTAGAAGAAGGAGAAGAACTATTATTGGAGTTTGAAACATAGAATAGACTACTTGTGGAGGATAAAACATAATGGGAACATGGTAGGCAAGCCGATGAAGACCATTTGAAGAAGTTGCAAGCATCAACCACCTCTGATTGACTCATTTCTTGTGTTTTTATGCATTTCCAATATTTATGTTCATATTATCTATACATATGCAGATAGCATAGAGAAGTTTTCTAGTACCTTTTCATTTTTTTCTCTGGTATATGACTCAGGTGGAGTCAATCCATTATTTTCAGTTTTTACATATTCTTACATTTCTTAGGGGGAGTTCTGGTGATAGTCAGAACATAGAATAGGTGCCTTTTTCCCTTGATGTCAAAGGGGGATAATATTTTGGATATTTTTGGCATGTTTCCATCAATGAAAAAGGGGGAGATTATTGGAAGCTTGAGGAAGTTTATCATTGATGATGTTGTTTGGCAACATGAGAATGGAAGGTACATAACGATGTGTTGCACAATTGTCATTGATGTCAATATTGTTGTGGATCATTTTGATCAGTTCTAACATGTTTTTGTAGTGTTAAGACATTTGTACAAGATAATTTGGTTTGGAAAGATTAGTTTTGTGGAAAATTGGCTAAATTTAAAATCTACCAATTTAGTATAATTGGGAATTGGTTTTTGGGTTTGCACCACTCCACAAATGAAGATATCACTCTATGTGTCTAACATTATTTTGGTGGATGTTAGATGTATCTAGTTCCAACAACTCTGAAGACCTTGAAGAATAGTTGGTTCCTTAGGCATTACATCATAATGGGTATAGTCCCCTTCCTCATCTTCTTCTTCACTATCTACCAATATGGTGGGTGATACTCTAGTAGACTCTTTCTTCTTCATTTTCTCTTTAAAAATTTTAATCATTTCATTGAGATTCTTCTTCTCTTGCAATATTTATTCTATAGTCATATTTTCCTCTTCATCAGTGGCTTCATAATAGCTTTCCACATTTCCTGGTTGCATTACTAGCTTAGCCACTAGTAAAATTGTATTCAACGAAGGAGGATAAGCGAAAAATTTAATAATAGAGTATGATGTAGAAGTTTTTTAAATATTTTTCCCTTTTTGATTTGTTACATGCATAGCAGGTGTGACTACTTGCCTTGGTTTTTGAACAATGCACATTATTATTTCATCCTATGGAAGAGATGATGCACTAGAATATATGCCTCTAGCTTTCCTTATAATGTTAGTAGGAATTGCCATTGTTGGTTGGTTAGGTTTATTTAGTAAGTTGGAAATTGTGATGCCTACACTTGAAAATTCTTTGCTACCCTCAACCTTCTCCATTTTCATGGCTTTGGCCTCAATTGTATTTCTTTTCTTTACCAATAAATCATCATAATTTGTATCTTCTATTTATTTGTTCTTCCTCTTCTTGGTATTTTCCTTGGGGTACGTTATTGCCACCCCTTTCATTTTTAATGTGTGGTACAATTATTCAGTCACATATGGCTGGCATCCAATATAGGTTTCATTATTACATCCAAATAAGTTACCTTTGTATTGCTTTTCTGGCTCTTCTATTGGTTGATCAAATATTTTATTTAGCTTATAACTAGGATGTAGGACCTTCTTATCATCTTCCTTCACCTAAGGTGGGACATTAAAGATTCTCAATATCCCATTTGATTAAGTGTCATCCTATGACATGTCCTCTTATTTACTTCATGATCATGAACATAATTAGCCCAGAAGTCTTCCAAATTAGGTTCATGCACAATTTTATTCTTTACATGCTTGTGCAACCTCTCACATGGATCATAATTTGGCCTCTCACTATCCAAAGTTGAAACTTTAATTCATGTAGCTCATTTTCAGATTCCCTAGCATTGACCATTATGTTTTGTTAGTGTAAATACATGTTTTACCTATCTAGGTCCTATTTACATCTTAAGTCCACTTAGGTCCTAGTTGATTTTTCTAGAAGTCTTAGTTGTCTAGATAAGATCTTATCATATCTTATCTATTTGGATTTTATTTAATGCATGTGTCCTAGGTCATTTAATATTGATTCATGCCATTTAATCATGACACACTCATTTAATGTTGGTACATCATCACCCTTGCCTATATAACCAAGGATTCATATGTACATATCAATCAATCAAGTTAATTTTGAATATCTTGCATCCATAATCATAGAATCATATTTATGCCATCTCTCTTGTGGATGTTATTTTGTCTTGCAGATGATCCTAGAGTGTTGGGGAGTTCACCATAAACTCCTACATGGTATCAATGTTTTTTGGGGAGTTCACCATTAGACACGTTTTGCACACCTGAAACATTTTTAACCATCAATGCTTGATTGATGACACCATTTAAACATGTAGTTTGATTATGGGCCTGGTTGCAAGGATAGCACCACTCATATTCTGCTGCAAGGCTCTTTTGAATAGGTACCATATCTCTGGTTGCACTGATTGGAACTGGATTATATGGTTGAAATGGCCTCAAATTCAGATTTTTTTGTGCCCCTTGAAAGTTTCCTTGATATGGCTGTTTGTTAGCTTGAAATTGCTGACCTTGACCTTGATTTTGAGGCTACCAAGGGTTGAAACCTTGAAATTGCTATTTTTAGTGCTTACCAGCTCATTTCCAAAGTTTGACGCATATTTTTGATCTTTTGTTGGATGCTTTTAATTTCCTACAACTCTTGAGATGGTCCTTGGGCGGCAATTTATGTGTTAACAATAGTTGGTAAAGGGGCTATTTGAGGTGTTGGAAAAGCTGTAGGAGGCTAAATATCAGGGAAATTTGGCATAGGAGGCCTAGGGGAAATCCTTCCAGCTTGTATCAGGCTATATTCTGCTCTCACAACTGTATCATAGGCTCTTGGTAAAGTATTTCCACCCATAGACTGTATTAAAAGAACCACTTCATTATTTAAGGCTCTCAAAAAATAGAGAAAGGCATATTCAGCTGGAGGCCTTGTAGGCTCTAGAATTTTGTCCCATGTTCTTTGAAAATGGAAATTGAAGTTCGTGATTCGTTCATGAGGAGCTTGTTTAATGTGGGTCAGCTGCTCCAATGAAAAGTTGTCATACTTGTCTTCAAACTGCTTGCATAGCACCTCTCCTAATTCATCCCATGTTCTAATGGAATTAACTTCTAAACTCTTGAACCATTGGAGTGTCTTACCCCTGAATGATGCTGGTAATAGCCTCAAGGCAACATTTTCTTGAGTTATATGATGTACCGAACATAGATTTGAAATTTCTTTAATGTGTTCAACTAATGTGGTCTAATCTTCACCTGAAAAATATGGCACACTTTTAAGAGCAGCCATTGGAATGTCATCATGTTGAGCCAATTGAAGTGGGTTGCCACTATTAAATGTAACAAAAACTTGGTTTCTTGGAACAACCATATTTGGCACCAAGTTTTGCTGCCTTATGGGGTTTGAAACTCTCACTACTGGTGGAGTTGAAACTATTTTTCTTGATGAAACAACAACCTTCTTTATTGACTTGTCTCTCTTGTAGGGTGGTGAAAGTTGCAGATAATCTAATGGGACAGAGTTTCCCCTTGTTTGAATTTTTTTCATATGCTGCTACAACACTGATCTACTATCAATTTCCACATTTAGAGCCACCACATATGCTTGTGTGACCTTTAAAAGGACAAAAAGTTGTTGGTTACATATCAAAACCAACAAACTGATGTATTCTTCTAATCTGAAATGACTAGAAGGTCCCACCGGGCGTACCAAAACTGTTAGGGGTCCAAATGTGCACCCTAATGCCAAGCTTTGAATGAAATCAACAGATTTGGATGTAACATGGGACTACTTTTAGGTTGTGGGTATCCTATTCGAAAGAAGACCTCCAGTGATAAGGGTTGTCTTCCCCTTTTGATGTCACCTAACTACTAATCTCTGAGGTAAAGGGTAAGAATTGCATGAAAATAAATCTAATATTGAAAATACCTAAGGTGATGCACCAAAACAACTTAGACCTGTGAACAACCTATCACATTCAAATTAATATCATAAAGTTTGATTCACACAACTCACTTTCTAATGCAGTTTACATAAATAATTTATAAGGAGGTCTATAAAAAGTGCTTTTAAAAGGAAAATAGGGGTTTCACAACTAACAACACAACTTATAACCTGTAAACATACATCTTCTACTAAACATATGCCTAAACATGAGACAAGTTTGCAAGGAAAGATAGATTTTCACAAGAAAAAATGATCAATCATTAACAACATACATGAAAAACATGAAATGAGAAGTTAAAAATGCTCTACTTTATTAAGTCAAAGTGCTTACTACATCATAAGTTCACATGAATTACAATACTATTGCATGAAAAATAGCTCCAAGAAACAAAGCTATCCTACTGCTAGAAAGAAAAAACTCATTCAAAATGCTCAAAATGAACATACTTAAGCAAAAAAGCCACCAAAAACCCCTCACACATGTCAATCTAGAAGGTTTTGGTCGGATGCAACAGAAAAGGCCAAAAAGAACCTTCTAGAAACCCTCCAAATTGTCCTCAACATGAAGAAAAGTTAAGACAAGTCAATAGTCACACTAAAAATGTGACAAAAATGCCTCCAAATAGCCCCCTTTCCTCTAAAGTAAGTCAAAACAACCTCTCACACACCCCTCATGTCTGCAAGTCATCATTGGTCTTCACACAAGTATTGACCCACACTCTCCTCATGTAATATGTGTGTTTTGAAAACACAAGACTCCAAAAGGCATTAAAGATAATAACCTTGATTAAGTGATTCATAAAACATCACTTAACCAAGTCATTTTACATTTCAAAGAAAAAAATAAGGAGCCCCACCATCATTATGTATTACATTTCATTTGCAAGTGAAAATGTCAAAGTGATTATCAAAACCACTTAAATGATATTTCAATGTTTTTGAAACAAAAACAAAAGCAATGCAAAAAATGTTTTAAAAGCATTAATAAGGTCAAATAAGTCACATGATTATCTCACCTCTTCATCACTCTGCATTGTAAGGCTATATGTGGTCAACACCTTGATTTGCAAGGCAACATGAAAGCTCAAAAAACTTGGCTTACATGGCTAACCTCCACACTTCTTGGAAAGCATATTCCAAGTCACATGATGCATGGTCAAAAATCAAAGGCATATCATATGTAACCTGGCATACTCCATATGTTGTATTGTTTGAGGACTTGGCAATGTTTTGCAATAAGGGGAAAAAACCTTAAGGCATAAAATGCCTAAGTGAATGAACATATGTTTTGGCCCCCATTGGTATTAACACATGCTTTCAATTTTTAAAACATGGGAAGAAAATCCCATTGGAAATGAATAGGGTCAAACCCTAATCATCAAAACACCAAAACAATGGGAAAACACCATCATTTTGTCATTGAACAATCTGGAAAATAGATGTTGTTGCCGTGGGGTTTGAGCAAACATAGAAAAAATGGAGGTTCAACACTGGTTTTGTGGTGAATTTTTGAGGAAACCACCTTGAACAATAGGTAAATGTTCATTTTGTTGCACAAAATCTCCATTTTCACATCATTTGGAGGCCATAAAAGAACCTACAGGCCGCGACCATGGACATATTTCTGACCATATGTATCATTTTTCTCTTTCTGTTGGTATTTCATTTGTTCACAACTATCATGAGAAACTCATGAAGCTCGAATGGAGGCCATTAAAATGCTTTGAAAAATTAATTAAAATGAGCCATCAAACTCATGTAAGATTTTCTGATAAATCTTCACTTCTTTTTCTGCAAATTAAGCTCAAATTCTGAGCTCCAGCTAGTAATATCATGCGAGACTTTAACATTTCCATCTGTATTTGCAAAATATGACTAAACCCAGATGGTTTTTGTCTCCTTTGTGAAGAAACACAGATTTCTAGCCATGACTAAGAAAAATAACTTGGGTTTTTTTATGCATTTTTTGTATTTATGTTCCTTTTACAATCTAATTGCAAAACCCCTAAGTGGGTTTCTTGTAGCACATATATTTTTATATCTGCAATTTTTTGCAAAAGAACCCAAGTGGGGTTTCTTGGTTTTTTGAAGAAACTCATATTTTTCTATTGAAATACAAGTGGGTTTTGTAAATACACTCCTTTTCCCTTCAATTTATAGCAATGTTGTTTCACATTTAAAAACCCTAGGTGGGTCTTCCATACATGAAAAGGGCTTTCATTTGTCATTCTTGTTCTTTTTTCTCCATTGTTTAATGATTCTGCATTAGTCTCTCATGATGAACCTAGATGGGTCCTTTTAATTTGAAAGAAAACCTTAGATTTTGTTGAAAAATGATTCAAAGCCATTGTACATTGTGGGTACAATTGAAAGCTCCAATTTGTAGCAAAAATGTGTTTTTTCTGTGAGTATCTAAATTGGTTTTTGTAAATACACTTCTTTTCCTATAGAATATCTTTGAAAACTGAAACCCCAAAGTGGGTTTGTCATTGTGAAGAAACTCCTGCATTTAACATTTCCTTTTAAGTTTTCCATACTCTATCCTTTTGATGATACCTCCTCATGTTGCTAAACGCTCATGGTAACCCCTTTTGATGCCTCAAACACTTTGACAAAGCACCACTATATGAAACTTTGGCACCATGATTGTCATTGTACATATCTAGCAAGGTGATTGCAATGTTTTCTAAGAAGGTAATGTTCATCTTCATCTTTGAAATACTATTCTTGACATTCATGAAGTGGTTGCTTTATTTTCACAAGATAATTGTGTTATCACACTGTATCCCATTGGTTATTTTTTTTCATGCATCAAGACCACTATGACTGGATACTCCTTGGAACATAAAGCTTCTTAAGCTTCAATGCACAATCTCCCTTGATGAAAGCACTATATATATGCACCAAAATCTGCATTCTCATGAAACACAATTATCATGCTTTTCAATATGTGAATTTTATGTTGCCAATTTACATATGGCTCCTATGCAATCCTCCACAAGTTATCTCTTCAAACTTATCAGAAATGAAGACACACCTTATCACTGCTTGAGATTTTCCCTACTGGTATAATAACTCTTGTATAGATCATGGTGAGATTTTGGTGGGACAAAAAAAACAGCCTTGAACTCAACATCACCTTCTGCACTGAAGTGGCTCCATGCCATGGGATTTTCCTCACTAAGACCCCTTGAAAGTGAATGGTAGAAGTTGAAAAATATTCATCAGTGACCTCCTTTGGATTCTAAAACTAGACTACCTTGACATCATTTAGAAGCTCCCACTCATATGTTGCTTCCCTTAATAGTTTTAGCCTTAGCCTTATGTTTTCAGTTTCCTTAGCATCCAATTATTCTGAAAAGTCATCAAGATCATCTGAATAAAGATGCACTTTTTGACAACATTTGTTGAGTCCACCAATGTTCAAAACATGTCAAGATCAATATGTGGGCCATACAACAAATGTAGTTGTAAAACCCGAAACACACTAATGCACATGGAGGTGTAGTAGCATAATTCCATGAGCTTTCATCCTTCATGCTACCCTTTAAACCTGCAATTTGATCTTTAGGGGCTGCATCTATGTCATGCAGAACTAGATGCCAATTCTGAAGCTCTTGACATTGATGGTAAAGGTATCTTTATCTTTTTATGTGATCTTGCAACTTTTTTATATCTTCCTTTCAATGATAAAACTGTAGTCTTTTGTTTCACAACCTCTGTTATGGGCATAGCAATTGTATCCTTTGATTCTTGTCTTGCATGATGGTTGTCCTTCCAATATTTAGGCTGTTAGAACTCCATGAAGGGCTGCATTTTTTACCTTTTTAATTGCTTCCATGCCACTGTTAGTTATTTAGATCCTTGAAGACCCATTGCTCATTGTCAAATCACTAATGTAGCAGCATTGTCCTTGGTGACTTGTATGCAATCTGTCTTTTATAGAAACTTGTGATACATACCTTGCTATGAATGTTAGATTTTGAATATAAAGGATTGTGCTCATGTTCATTGAATGTGGTTGTCTATGCATCATAGCACTTGTACTTATGACCATCTTCAGGACTGTAATTGTTCTAGGTTTGCATTCATTGAAACAACTTTTGAAAGGAACCCTTAAATGTCAACTGTGCATATCACTTGTGGAGGTAATCCTTGGGCCTAAGCAACTTCAAGAAAATTTAGATGAAAGTTGATCATTATGTGACACTAAACAAGGCAATTGAAAAGTTTTACTACCCCTCCTTTCTTTTTCATTTGTAATGTAATCTCTTGTGACCATTTCTTGTTTTCTTTCAGTAAAGTCAAAAGACATTTTGTCTTTGTTGTTGTCTTGCATGACATGAGAATACATCTTGGTGTCCCAACCTTCATGGCTTCCATAATAATGCTTGTTGTCCCCACATGAATTTTCTATTTGATCTCCACAAAATTTGTTTCCTTTTTTATCATGTGTAACTATGTGAACCCCAATCCAAATACCTCCAAAACAATGAGAACAAACATATTAGATAATCAATTGGAAGTAAGAACAAGGATTCCCCATGAAATCCATTAACATAGCTCAAATTAGGAAAAAACAATGAAAAACACAATGAAATAACAAAATAAAGATTGAATCATAATTAAGGAAGCAAACTCTTGATCCCATGGGGGAATTGGTGCCAATTTGATGTGAAAATTGGCCCTTTCCTAATTCCTATGATGCAAGCTTGATGTGTTGAAGAGATTTGATCTACTTTGTTGATGTTGATGAATGCTCCAATAAGAAAATCTGCATAACCTAGCTATGATTCAATAAAAATGGATGAGGATTGCTAATGATTTGAGCATGGTAACTTTGCATAATTTGTGGATGATAAAATGAGGATATGAGCTCTTTATTTATAGAATGCCAAGATGGATGAATGTCCAAATTTGAGCAATGTGGGACTAACATTCATCCAATGGCAAGATGCCACTTGTCAATCTATGAGTGGATGGAGGATTTTCAAGTTTTGAGGATTGTGCCAATAAATGCATATTTTGAATTTCAAATTTGTTGAAATGACTTGCAAGAGGGAATGGAAAATGCAATAAATGCCACTTGGCTCAAGGAAAAAGGACATGTAAGTGATTTTAAGTGCTTTGTTGGAAGGGACAAGTCCTTTGGGGAGATTTCAAATTTGAGGCATATTCCATCTTTGATGCCTTTTTGAATGAAAATAGATGATTTATAGATCAATTAAATTGATTTTCATGTGCAAGTTGAAAAATCTAGAGGATTTGAGTGATTAGTATTAGCATTAATCATGATTTGATTAATTTAAATGATGTTAGTTGATTTGACCATTTTGACTTAGATTTTAGGATTTAAATAACTCAAAATGAGAAGAGAATGATTTAGACTTAGTTAAATAAATATTTTTGATTTATTTAACCAAAGGGGGTGATGTTAGATTAAATTAGATAAATGTTTGATTTATTTAATTTAATTAGATGAACTTTAGAGATTTAATGAAATAATATGGATTATTTAATTAAATAAAGATAGGAAGATGAAATGACCTAGCTAATTACACAAAGACAATGATTTAATTAAAATGAGGGATTTATTTAATTAAAAGGGGAATTATGATGAATTTAATCAAATAAGGCTATTTGATTAAACAATTAGATAGAGGGATAATTTAGGATGAAGCGATGTTAGTAGATCAAGATCGAGTGTGATATCAATCTGTATATTTTTTGTGTCTATAGTAACACATAACTATCTCCCAACTTTGATCCTAGTGGGTAGACACATGTCCCCTATGTTGGTGTCCTAAAAGTTTACCGTCCTATGTGATGTGTGGTTGTCCAATAGGGTCAAGGTGAGAGGGACTTGACAATACTCTAGATTTCTCTCTCATTATTTAAGAGATGCATAATTGAACTTGAAGCATCTTTTGAATATGATAATGAAAGTTGATCAACTGGTGTGATTCCATATTGATTTAATGCATTAATTACAGGTATATCTTTGATCAAGTTGCTCAATTTCCTATTTCTTTCAAAGCATGCTGAGCTCTACCCTCATGGGAGCCACATTTACCCCACATGCTATATTTAATCTGAATCAGAATAGTAACCAAACTTGTCCTAAATCTGCACATGATGAAGCAAACAAGTTAGAAAATAGATGCATATTTTGGATGTGTTTGATGACTTCGTTGTTTTCTAGAACATCCAAGGTTTGCATGCTTATTGAATGCACTTATGGACCAATTTATACATTCATAGGTAGGTGTGTATGTAAGGATTGAGATCTTTCATTGCTTAGAGCATTACTCTAATATCGTTGTTTTTCTAGATGCAGGAGCTAGGAGCACTACAGAGCTGGGGAGGACACAAGCAGCTTGGGGCAGCAGCAACAGGGTAAGAGGGAAAATTTACAACCAATCATTCTCAGGAAGTGACTGGTCTCCATTCTTATATGCACATTGTGTTTTTACTTATTCATGTATAAATTGTTTCTTTATTTCCATTGAATAAGTAAAGTTAGTCCCTTGGCTTGTGAGGGACATGTACCTTCATGATTATCAATAAAAGATTACATTTGTATACATATGATTCTCTTTTCTCATTTGCTGTAATTGCAACATTGGAATGAAAAATGTAATCTGTTTCATTTGACAATATTTTTCCATGCATATTAAACCTAGTAGACTTATGGTTTATCCTTTAAATGTTTCAATGAACAACACAAAAGAATAAGCACTAAACCTGATTTTAGCTAAAACCTAAAAAATCAGGCAACAATTATCTGATTTATGAGGGTTTCAAGTTGGGAAAGGGTTAGTAGATCTAGGGGGTAGGTAAAATTTCAAAGCACATTGGGCCAAAATCATCCTTGTCATTGCATCTGAAAGGCTCAAAAAACCTAAAATTGACTATCAAATCATGAAAATCCAAGCACTTGACCCCAAGAATTAGAGGTTTTTTCACTCAATCTGATCATACAACCTCACATACGATTCATTCAGTTGTACAACCCTTTGCAGCTGAAAATTGCAGGTGCAGTGAAAAAATTCATTTGTAGGCATAAAAATTTTGGAGATGATTTTTTTTCTAAAGTTTAGTAGATTTTTTTTTTAAAAAATAGATCTTTATTTTATGCAACATTTTTTAAGTAGTGGGTCATACCCTGCCTGTACAGGGTATGCCCCACCCATTGGCCACCATGTGGCGAATAGCCAATGTGTCCACAACACATTGAATCTCATGGAATAATCAGAAGTAAACTGAATTAAAACTTGGCGAATATTCTAAAGATTCTGACAGACAAGCGACAAGACAATATTTTGAACAAGAATATTTTGGTATAGAGTATATTCTCAAAGCATATTCCATAAAGGGAATATTGTGTTCACATGTAGGGGTAAATTCTATTGTAACAACTCACAAACTGTCAAATTTAATTTCTTGCACTATTAACATCAACCTATGTCAGAAGTGATGTCAGCAACCCATTTTGATTTTTGGTGCCCCTCTCCGTTGGTGTTTTTGTTTTGCAAGGAAAACTTCAAAGGCCCATAACTTGGTCATACAAACTCCTTTTTAATGCATTTTTTTTTGTTTGGGGTAGAATTTCACACTTTGTACAATGTTGTAGTGGGTTTTGATTTTGGTGCTTGGTTTTTCCAAAATTTGCAGATTCTCACAAGTGTTGCTGAGTAGTTCTCATTTTTAAAATTTTTGGGGCTCCATTCTTGCTCATATGGTAACATTTTTTAGTGATTTTTTAAAATGCATGATTTTTTGTATAATTTGTAGTGGTATTATCATATTTATCACATCTTGTGTGAATTTTTTACTTTGAGCTTGTGGCCAAATTGCCAATCTGTATGCAATAAGATCAAGTCCACTTTGTTGTTGTTGACAAGTGGAACCTATAATCGCACTAAAAATAAAGTGTCAGCCTCATATAATTCTTGAGGGTTTCATGATTGAGTAATTTGGGGGGGGGTAATATTTACATTTGTTGGCTTATGTCTCTTGATTGGTCTATTGTGTGACTAAAATTGAGGAGTTTAATATGGGCATCGAAAAGCATCTTGTTGTAATCAAGTTAAATCAATGGAAATTTAAGTCTTCATGAGATGGAATCATAACACATTGTAGGCGGCTTAATCTATTGCCATATTTGTATGGACTAGTTCCTAAACCTTCATCAAAGTGGAAGAGAGTTGTGTGGGACATAAAAATAGAACATATCCTAGGAGTAATTGGTTGTAGTTGTGATATTGACACTCAATTGGCCACTTATGGTATTGAGATCCCTTTTGAACTTATGAATAGAATTTGGGAGATATATGGAGACTAAAATGAACCTCCATTCCTAGAGGATCCTGTTGTGGATTTTCTTGTTCCACTTGCAGAGTTTCTACCTATTGGTGATAAAACAACTCGAACGCTTACTCATTGCAAAATGTTTCTAGTTTTGATGACATAGAACCTTCTCCTTCTCCTACCGAGACTTCAATTGAGACATTAGATTCTATGGGTCTTAATATAGATTTAGAGGGTTCATCTTCTTCATCTATGAGTTAGCATATTGAGGTTGAGGACTCTTGTAATCTAGCATTGCCAAAATCATCTAGTGTTCTTACTTCATATTTTGAGGACATAATGGGGGGTGATAGGTGTAGTCAAATTACATGCATTGAGACCTCATCTCCTTCATCTACTATTGTACCTGAGGATGCTTGTAAAACAATGGATTTGGCTCCTTGTGATTTAGTGTAGCAAAACAGTCATCATCTTCCAGAGATGGTTACTTGGGATGAGTACTTGACAGATATTGTTGGTTTGTTTTGTGAGTTTCGCATTTCAGATTTAGGAGACATCATTGATTACATTTATCTTCTCTTTGATGGAGATGATCCTTCTTTAATTATTACAAGGGAACAATTTGAACCTCTTGTTCATTCTCTACATGATCATCCTTTTTAGTTTGACATGAGTGTGGATTCTTTTGTAAAACATTTGGAGGAGGCTTATTTATTTTAAGAGGAGGTATCTTTATCTTTGGATTATGTTCTATAATCATTTCTAGGAGATTCCAGATTGTCTTCTTCAATAGTGTGGCCTAGAATGCCTATTTGGAGTGTAACACCTTTCAACATAGACATGGAGAAACTTGAGAATTCTTTAGAGACATCACACATCATATTTCTTCCCACATCTTCCTTTAAGGAATGGGAAGATATCATGTATACCATCTTGGTCTTGTTTCTTCCCAAGAGGAGGAATGTTGTTCGGCGGTCACGAATCATCTTCAACATTCATTATCAAACTTCTACCATATTTGTAGGAGACTCTAGATTGAGGGGGGTTGCATGGTCTCTCTTCTTCTCTCTTATGGGCAGACTTTTTCCTTGAATGGGGTTTTATCCTTCTCATACATCAATGAGAGAATTTTGTTTTCTATCTCTCTTTTGGGGAGGGGTTTTGTCCCATTGGGTTTTCTCCTTCTCTCCATTTGTGAGATATGGCTCTAGGAAAATTCACCTCCAACAATTCATCACCATGACAAATTCATCTAGTGGATAATTCACCACCAGCAATTCATATCATATTGTTGGTGGTGAATTTTCCATGATAAAATTTTCATGGCAATGAATTGTTGGTGGTGAATTTTCTTAAAGTCGTGAGAGATTGCATTTTAATTTCTACATGGGTACCTAACATGGCCTTGTAGTCAGG
Organism: Sequoia sempervirens; assembly: GCA_007258455.2. Classification (NCBI taxonomy): domain Eukaryota; kingdom Viridiplantae; phylum Streptophyta; class Pinopsida; order Cupressales; family Cupressaceae; genus Sequoia; species Sequoia sempervirens. The sequence continues at coordinate 69,472,877 of VDFB02252616.1, forward strand.
ACCCATCTTTGTGTCATTTGCATAAGTACTCCCTTAGTTGTACTTAAAGGGGGGGTGTTAGTGTAAATAGGTGTTTTACCTATCTAGGTCCTATTTACATCTTAAGTCCACCTAGGTCCTAGTTGTTTTTTCTAGAAATCTTGTCTAGATAAGATCTTATCATATCTATTTGGATTTTATTTAATGCACGTTTCCTAGGTCATTTAATATTGAGTCATGTCATTTAACCATGACACACTCATTTAATGTTGGTACATAATCACCTTTGTCTATATAAGCAAGGCTTCATATGTACATATAAATCAATCAGTCATCATATGAATACCAATCAAGTTCACTCTGACAATATTGCATCCATAATCATAGCATCATATTTTTGCCATCTCTCTTGTGGAATTTATTTTTTCTTGCAGGTGATCTTGGAGTGTTGAGGAGTTCACTATCAACTCTTGCATGTTTCACTTATACCTCCTCAGATACATAACAAAAATTTTATTTGTCCTCTTTTGTGCAACTTTTTGAATGCATCATATGAAGGAAATATTTTCCTTGTAATATCTAGTATCATGATTTTATTTGTAGGGTATTTAGGGAGCATGTACTTGGTTTACTTGAAAAATCCTTTTATCTTGATATAAGTAAAGCTAGGAAATTGGATGAACCAACTTCCATCTAGATGAATTACACTTTGTGCATCCACCAAAATCATCTTGGCTTTTTCTCTCTTAATTGTTCTGATCAATTTCATAAAAAATGCATAATTTACTTATGGTAGTATTTAATTGACTCTTCCAATTTTAGATGAGGATAATATTGGTATATCAATTTTTTCCCTAGGATATTTCCTAGAATAACCACTTTGTCTAATCTTGGAAACTAGGATCTAACTACACATGAATATATGATCTATGAGGACATATAAAATTATCTTGAATTCCTGAAACTTCTTATTTGTGTGTTAATAGAATCACTAATATCCTGAGACAATGAAATTTTCCTTCATTATTCTTGACTAACTTGATGTAGTTATCATCCATGGCTTAAATTTTATGGTTGTTGGAAGTCCTACAACTTGACTTAGCAAAGTGATTATGTCACTAATTTCCTACTTAAAGTCACTTTGATATCAATTTTTAGGCATTTTGGAAGCTGTCTTTGGATTTTTGTCCTCTAGAAACCAAGTTGAATACATGATTCTCTTATATTGATCTTCATATAACTTGTATTTATTTGCAACTTGCTCCTCAAATGGGATCATCACAAAATGAAGTGGAATGTTGAAGGTTCTCACAATCCTTTCTGGAGTTAATTTAGCATAAAATCTACCTTCCTTAACCACCACCCTCTTGTCAATGTCATAATAATGAATGCATTTGATAACTAATTTTGGTGCCTCCACATTTATTAGAAATATAGCTACTAGGTAAAGTTCACTCCTTGCATTATGTCTCACAAACATACGCACATCTTCACCAATTACCCTCTTATGGAATTCCTTAATGTCAAAGTGTCCTAAATGGGTGTCCAATATGGTCTTGTATATATGCTAGATATGATATGGAGGTACAGGTCCTTGGATATCATCTTTCACCTTTTTCAATATTTGGCTCATGGTTCTTGCTTTGAATTAGGAAAATACCTACAATTACCCATTTGTGAAACTAGGGATTTTGTTGATTTATACTAATTTAGGATTTCAATTTCTATCAAATTACCTAATTCAAATAAAAATTCACCATAATTCAAGCAATTTATCACTCAAATTGAAATGAAATTCATATTAAACTCTACAATGTAATTTCAATTCATAGAAACTCATTAAATTTTATTTAGAATTTGTACCTAGTTTAGTTTCACAAAATGCTCAAAACTTTAAAATTGATCACCTTTCACATATTTTCACAAATTTTCTTACTCAACAAGTCTCTAAAATATTTACCACTATGGGTTCCTCAATATCTCAGCTTTGCAAATTTTATTTATTTTTCTTCGTTCATCCAATTTTGCTTTCATCTGGTAAATCACTCTTTTTCTTGTTTAATTTTCACTTTTGTGATAAAATGAGGTGAAAGAATGCCTTATAATTTTAAAAAGCACAAAATCTATATGCAATTAATGCAAGAGCTATGGTAGGTAGGAATTAATGGTAGGAAGCAAAAATTTCAATTTTCTAGTTTCTTTTTTTTCAAAGTTATCATGTTTATTTACCTAGAATTCACTTTATGTGCTAAAAGGGAACTTTTGAAGTTTAAATTTAAATCCAACATTCATATTATTCTTATCATCTTTTGTTCTTGTTGGGATCAATTTCACCATCTTAGTGAGGAATTTGAATGTTAACTATAGTGGGGAATTTTAATGGATGTAGAAATACCTATCTCATACATTAGGTTTAGTTGGAAATCCTTGATGATTCATGAAGTCATACATTTGTGGGAATTTTTAAGTGAAATATCAATTAATATTCATATACATCCAATTTAGTAAGGTCTTGGATTCTTGTTGAATACTTAATTCCTCTTTATTGACCTTTTAATTCTAATAATGATGCTTGTAGCAACTTAATGGATTTTCAAAAGTATAGGTTCAATAGTGATGAAAATTCCTACTATAGAGGGGTATTTCATTGCTACAAGACATTGCAAGGAAAACCAAGCTAACAATAATTTTAACATTATGGAGTTATATTTGACCTAGGAGTCGGATTCCCATTGAGAATAATATATTTTTGATAAAAGTTTTGAGTTTAGTTAAGGAAAAGACTTCAATAACAACCATATCTTCTGTTATAGTGAATATTTCAATCACTACTAGAAATAGCAAGGATTTTTAGGTAAACAAGATATCTGCCCATTAAAAGGTTTAGTTCACTTGGATCAAGGATTTCCACTAAGTCTTAGCTAGATTTCACAACTTCTTCGAGTCTGAAAATGACTTATACTCAATTATTTAGCATATGAACCATTTCATTTTATTGAACCTAATACAACAAGACTTCTAGCGAGAATTCCTAATTGAACCAAAATTTGTAGAAAGATTAAGGTAATCCAAAAATTAGTTCTAATAAGGTGCAAAACACCTTTTGAGCCATAATTTTCTTCATTTAGCAAACTTTGAGGATTTTCCAAAAGTAACCTAGGCTAATTTTCAATTCTTTATCTATCTAGGATGATATTTGAGTCAACTAGTGGTCAAACCTAGAGTTTGGAGACTTTAAAGGATTTTCCTTTACCACCAAAATAAACAAAAAAGAACAAAAGATGGGTCCTCATTTGCTAGGAGAAAAATGGGGTGCATTGTGAGAAGTTACACAACAATAGTGATGTAATTGGTCCTATCGATGTTAGATCTATTAGAAAATATTATTATTATTATGTTTCCTTTATAATTGATTTCTCACATTATACTTGGATTAATGTCATGAGGCATGAATGTGAATTTTTTAGCAAGTTTGAGAATTTTAATTTTCTTATTGAAAATTACGTGGATTAAAAAATAAAAACATTAGGTTTTAGATAATGGGTGGGATATTTTTCTAGAGAATTTGATGAGTGTTTAGACATGTAGTTATTATAAGGAAAAAAATATCTTTGTATATAGCACAAAAAATGGTAGCACATTAAGGATGAGCATGATACTAATGGATAGGGGAAAAAAATGCTAATTAGTTCTTATTTATATTAGTGTTCATGAGTTGATGTTATACATATTGTTTGCTATTTGATTAAAAAATCTCCATTTTCTACTCTAGTTGATAAAACATGACATGAAGTATGGATGTATAAGAAACCCTTTGTTTCACACATTAGAATATTTGGTTTGGAGAATGTTGTTCACATGCCTAAATACAAATGGTCTAAGTTAGTTTTTAAAGGAAACAAATATATTTTCATCAATTATGGAATAATGATAAGGGTTATAAGTGTTAAAATACTTTAACCTTGAAAATGGTATATTCTAAAGATGTGCTTTTTTGGGAATACATTTGATTAGGTACAACCAATAGAAAAGAAAAAAGAAAACCACATATTTTGAAACCAAAATAGAGAAAAAATAATATGCATAGGTGGAACAATAGCTTATTGGATAGGGGGATATAGAGGAAAAATAAGGTTCATATTCAAAGAGATTGAAGGAAGAATAGTAGGAGCCTCTTTCTACACCCTTGTGAAGATCTACAAGACAAAACAGACTAGTGGATAGGTATATCTCATTAGATGTGTATTTATTTTATCTTATACTGATGATGAACCTAGATCTATGAATGAAGTTATTTCTTTAAAGAAGCATGAGTCTTGGATGGAGGCCATCAAGGATGAGATTAGAACCTTGGATAAATGTGATACTTGGGATCTAGTTGAGCTATCTAAGGGATATAACACATTGGTTAAAATGGGTGTTTAATAAGAAATTCATAGTAGATGAATAGTTGGAAAGGTACAAGGAATTTTTTGTGGAAAAAGGTTACTCCTAGGTTGATGGAGTTGATTTTAGGGAAAGTGATCTTTACTTATTATTTTTCATGTTTATAATTAAAAAGTAAAGAAAATTTATGTTAAACTATTTTCTTGCATGATGATATTGATGAATAAAATTATATGAAATAACATGACAACTTTATTATAAAAGAGAGAAAGAGCCTAGTTTTTATATTGAAACATTCATTATATCATCTATAACAATAATTATGGATGTGGTATTATAAATTCAATGTTTTTGTATTGGACCTTGGATTCTTTAGAAGTGAATGCGATCATTGTGTTTGTTTCAAATCAATTGATGATCAATTGTTAATCATTGTCTTGTATTTTGATGATATTTTGTTCATTAAAAATAATAAGGGAATAATTAGGAAGATCAATACTCAACTATTTGGTACCTTTAACATGAATGATTTAGGGGCTATCAAGTATGTTATTATTGTGGAGATTATTAGGTAGTCATAGTAAGTATATTTAGAATATTTTTTAGAGGTTTGAGATGTATGGCTATAAACTTGTTAAGATTCCCTTACCTAACTATACTAAGTTATCATTAGACCAATACACTAAGATAATAATTTAGTGGATATGTTTAATGTTTCATATGATAGTCCCATAGGAAGCCTAATGTATGTTATGGTGTATACAAGATCAAACATTTCCCAAGTCATGGATTTCTTAGCAATTTTGTGATTAACCCTACTTGAAAGAATTGGACTTATGTAAATAAAAAAGATATTTAATATGTAATATTATTATTATTTTTCCATGTGACTAACAATTTGGTTAATTTTTTTTCTATACAAGGCTTTGCTGATTTATATTGGTTTGGTGATTTAGATAGTAGGAGGCACACTAGTGGATATGTGTTTACATTGTTTAGAGGAGTTATCAGTTGGATTAGCAAGTGATAACCTACTATTGAGTTTTCCACTATAAAAGTAGAATGAGGATGTTTTTGACACATTCTTATGAAGAGGTTGTTGAACACATTGCAGTGCTAAGAGGGGGGGAGTTGAATTAGTACATATTAAAACTTAACCATTACCATTTGCAAATTGAACATCACATCACATAAATTGAAAGAAGAGTAGAAGAGAAAAATGCACCACACAAAAGACACCAATATTTTACATGGAAAACCCAATGGGGGAAAATTCACGGTGAGGATTAACCACAATATATGTAGCTCACTACTAACAAGAATTACAATGTTGTTTTAAGCTCATTGCCTATAGACTTGCAGACTAAGGTGTACAACCTTAGGTCATGATACAAAGGACCTGATGAGACTCACTATCTTAGAGAAGGATACATGAAAATTATAATGAGAAATAAGAATATGAACTGCTATGGGGAAACATCCAACATATGCTGATGTTACAGTCCCTTTTTCGACCAATTAACCCTTCACACTAACTTTAGACACTTCATCTTTAACATGTTGCACTATCACTATTCTCTAAATCACACAACCTTAAAAAATGAATTCTATCTTCTATATATCCTCCTCAACAACAAAAAACCTTAATTAGGTTGGCTCCAAGATGACCTTTAGAAGAAATGTATGATATCACACTATCGACTCCAAACATTTATAATATTGCAAGAAAAAAAATTGTGGATTGACATAAGGTATTAAAAGACCCAAAAACATCATAGCACATCCTCCAAAATAAAAATAATTAATTAGGATCAAACACTGATTGAGGGAAACAAGTCTGTCAGCCCAAATAAAAAAATACCACCAAAACTACTATGTTTTCAACTTTACACCACCAGGGAGAGCCCAAAACCATCATGTGGATCAAGATGCAAGAATTATAGTCCATTCATAATATCTCTTCAACTATTTCTTGAAGATTTTGAGCACAATATTTTAGCGTAGCTAAAGAAACCCACTGAATATGCAGGAACATAGTCTTCCAAACAAACTATGGCAAACTATCATTTGAAAGTTGATCTCGCAAACCACCAAAACACCCAATACTTTCAAGAAAGAATCAATATACCTTTGTGAAAATATACCTAAGTCCACACAATCACATTTTTCTCATCGAAGGAATGCAAAGCATCCCAATGATCCCACATCAGCTCTTTATATTGCCATCACACAAACTAGAACACTGCCACTTATAAATTTTATTGTAGAAGGTGTGATTACTTGAATCCTTGGATATAAAACCTTCACATATTGACCATCTTATCTTCTGAACGACAAGAAAAAATCTTAGATTTTGGAGGGATGTGGACCAACATACTATGACTCAACCTCAGAGTATATACACTAACTCATTTGACTGCAAAATCCGATGAAAATGTTTAACGAAATATGTATAATTTGATGCATCGTCGGGTGCTTGTAAAATTTGATGTGTAATTTTAAATTTTTTGAAAGTTTATCCCCGACGTTCATTGAAATTTTGACGAACCTAGGGTTCGTCGAAATGTCAACTATCAGTTTCATCAAAATTTTGACAAACATGAAAAATAGAAAAAAAAATTGTGGCCGACATAAAGAAAAGTGAGTTCAGGATTTATTGCGACAATGTTTTTCTCTACTTGAGACAGTTTGTGGAGAACTAAGGATGATTTTCTTGGGAAAAATCAAAAATTCAAGAAGATATCGCCAAGTTGAGGGTAGTCATTGTATTTTGCAGAATTTAGTTGTGAAGTCAGATTTGTAGTTCCAGGTTTGAAAATCATATTTTAAAGCAACATCTCATCAATTTCATTTTTAGAGGTTTAGGGTTTTGAGAATTTCATGTCCATATTTTGTTGTGTGGAATCACCATAAGATCACAACCAAGGAACAAATTCTTGTACTGTAATTATGTGATCCATAACTCTATTGGTCATGTGGCACAGTTGTGCTATAACAAATACAGGATGCATTCATGTGTGACCCAAGTTTGATGTGGCTATGTTGTGATAGAAATGGAGGCACTCATATAATGTAGTTAATTTTAGGTTGTATAATGTAGGTGTCAATCATCATTGGGTGCATTTAGGGTTGTCTCAAGTTTAACAGGTTAGGATGTAATTATAGCATGATTGAAGAGTGATTACCTCTTGCTACAATAAAGATCCTATAACTCTGGTTGATATGCAGAGTGGTTGTGTTATATCAATTATGTAGTGCATTCAAGCACAACCCATGTTTAATGGGCTATTCTAGAGAGTGATCAAGATTTTCCAAACCTTATGAATGTTACTTAAAAGTGTATAGCTTAAACTACAAACCAAGTTTGTTACATACTTGAATGCAATCTTGGGTTACCAAAAACTATAATAATGTGATTTTCTAATAACCATTATGGAAAGTATTAAAGCAAGACCCATGATATATAGGATACATTTCCCTGATCAGGTTTACATACCTTAATGATCAAACACAATCTTCCCACACACTCTAGGATACAATCCAAGATCATACAACTTTTTCAAGACAACTAATTTTCTGACCCAAGATTTAAGGTTATTTTTTAATACCAACAAAAGCATTGGTAAGAGCATGATTAGGGTACAAACCCTAGGCCTCTATAGAAACATAAACAATAACTATAGCAGATTAGTGAGGTTGCAATACCAGAAAGATTGAGACATTGTAGGTAATAACAAAATCTTGCAATCTAAAGATTGTAGCCAATAACAAGCACACTATGTAGCTTAGTGATATTTGTAAATGAAATCTATGGTAAGAAGAATGACAGTCACTTGAGATGTGACAGTCAAAAAGAGGCTGAGCAGTGACAAGATAATAAAGCTCAAAACTTGCATAGTAAAGTGGAGATTTTAACAGTGAGTTTCCTTACCCCCTTGCTGGCCTTAAGTGTTTTTCAAATGCTTTTGGTAGTGTTAGACAAGGCAAATGAAATTAGGGAATGACTATCCAAATGAAGTAACAATGGTAATCATAGGGTCAATGTTTCTTCTTAGCCATTAATGTATAATGGAGGTAGTGGATTGCATGTTTGAGCAGTGTTTTGAGACTCATCAAAGATGGGAGAATAGTGAATAATACCTTGTGGAATGTGAAGTAGTGTCAATAAGGTTGAAGGATCTTAAGAACTACAATACCATGAAACAATGAGTCCCCTGTAGTAAGTAGGCAGTCTATAGGGCATAGTTTGATTTTATAGAAGAATGCTCATGAAAGGAATCTTCAAGTGATAGTGAGTGAGTTGTTTGAGATTGTAGCTAAGGGTGCAATACCCAGTCTTAAAAGAAGTTAGAAAAGCAGTAAATGTGCAAGAAAATCAAATCGTACACAACAAACAATGCACAATTTTATCTTGCATAATGCCTTGAGTTTGAAGAAAAAAATCTCATTGTATCTTCATGATGAAAGTGGTGACCTTAATGGTCAATCACTGGCAACCATTATTTTAAAACATGTTATTTTTCTTACGGAGGCAACATTTTAAGCAAGGTAGTGAGTGGTGGTTTGGAACAATGGTAGGTATGAAGGACTTGCTTTATATGCATACTATGCAGTCTAGCTTAAGACACCGTTCTTAGAAGAGATTGAAGGTGGATTATGAAACTCAAGGGTTACCATGAAAAGGGTTAAAGCAAAGACTGAGATCTATTTAAAAGCCATGGTCATGAAGATATTAAAGATGTCACATGTAAAACCCTAGTAGTTGGAGTAATGAATACAATGTCAAAGAGGATAGTGTGCTGGGGCAGATTTAGATCTCCACATTATCTAATTACAGGGAAATGCATCATTTATTTATTTTTTTAATTAAAAGAAATCATTCTAAACCCTATATAGGATACATTGATATTTCAAAATCCTCTCAAGGAATTTGAGATTATGCAAATATATGTCAAGTAAATACCTAGATTACAAATAGTAGCAGGAACAATGTAAGATTTGTTGAGCAGAGCAGGAATGAGATAAGCAGCAATGAATCCTATGCCTCCTTTCATGCACATCTCCTCACCGTTCTCTATCATTCTTTATGGAAACACTTCTCCATTTTGGCGGTCTATTCTTGAAAATAATGTTTTGACAAAGGTTTTAGAGTATGTTTATTAAAATGAAAACTCCATTTTGGTGGGCTATGCCTAAAAATAAGATTTTGACAAAAGTTTTAGGGTATGTTTATAAAAGTTTTAGAGTATTTTGGCAGGCTATATTCTTGATTCCTTAAATGATTTATTCAAATGGATTGTGACTAAATAAATGACTAACTATTTAGTCATTTTTATTTGTGTGACTAAATAATTTTTAACCAATGACCAAACTAGTAATTTATTTACTCATTTATAGCTGAGTTGCAAAAAATGAGTAGAATTTAGTCATTTTTAGTGGTTGTGACTAAAAGTTTTAGTCACCTAGTCATTTATTTTCTAAATTCTACTAGTGTGTGCTTCTTTGTATGATTAGGGCTCTCTCAATGTTGAGGGCCCTAAGGATAAGCTCGTCATAAGAAGTGACACATTGCATCTTTAACTAAAAAGATAAATCCGTATTGACATTAGAAATGATGATTATGACTTGTTGCTCCTTAGGAATGGGTCACTTGCTCTTACTAGCTCGCTACCTCTATCGTTGTAGGAAGTTTGCGATCAAGTTCAATATTATGATTTTAGGAGTCTTAACGGTTGGAAATCATAGTAAAATAAGAATTTAATAAGTTTTAGAATTAGAATTTTAAAGTGTTTTTTAGGGTCATTAACTTCATACTATCTTCTCTTTTGTAGGGGTGGTTGCATGCCAAATTGTTTTAGTGTAAAATATCAAAATTATTAGATTTTGTTACCTGTCTATGAATAAAAATTATTAGAGTGTGAGTTTGATATTTTTTGAAGATCTAAATAGTCAATATTGGTAAAGAAAAATTATGTCAGATAATATTAGTCCAGAACAAAATGAAGAGACACTTGATAGATTGTGGGCTAGATTGAAAAGAAAGGGGTGATGGGAAATGTTATTGTCCTTGCAATAATTGTAAGGGCTTAAAGACGAGATGAATTTTAATCAAAACAGCTAAGAAACATTCTAAGCAACATGGTCACATTGAAAGGGGGCATGATTATCGTCTATTGGTAAGTTGTTCATTATATGTGTTTATATTGATTGAATTTGTAAATATTTATATCATTTTAACATTTTATATATATATAATCACTTGATCATGATCATGGTTTATTTGTGTCTATCATTATTATAAAGGTGGGGTGCCCTAGGGAAGATGATATGGATTATCATGGCTTGAAGAATGTGGTTTTGCAAGCGGATGAACATGGAGCTATGAATATTGAAGACAAAGTTAATGATCCTATGGAAGAAGATGATCATGTGCCACAGTTGAAGATGATGGTACAAATACATTGATCCATGACACATTTAGTGGCAGAGTTGATCATGATGATCAAGATGACTTTGATGATGTTCATGATTTACCACTTGAGAAGGCATAAGCCCCTTTATGAAGGCTCCCAAACAACTCTTCTCTCTGCTGTATTGTTGTTGTTGAACTTGAAGGTTATGAATGGTTTATCAAACATAGCAATCTCACGGATGTTAAGGTATGTCATATATGTCATCTTTTTTCATCTATTTTAATTGTTGTTAGTTCATCACTAGTAAATAAAGGATGAAATATGTACCATTAATATTCTTTATATTAACAAATTATTTTTTGTTGTAGATTGATTGGTGAATTTTTGTTACCACCATAAAATATTTTACCTCGCTCATACTGAGATTTATTTTCCATTATGAAAGATATTGGAATGGAGTATCAAGCAATAGATGCATGTCCCAATGATCATATTATATATCATAAACAACATGAATTTGCAACAGAATGCTTGGAATGTCATATCAGTAGATATCAAATAGATCAACTAAAAAAAAATGTTTCTTGCAAGGTTCTTCGTTATATTCCTATTATTCCACGTATGCAATGATTATTTAGGCATGAAAGCTTAGTGCAATTTATGGATTACCATGCATGGAATAGAAGTGGAGATGAAATTCTTTGAATGTCTGTGGATGGTTCTGCATTTAGGGACATGGAGAAAAAATGACCACACTTTAAAGAAGAACCTCGTAATCTCAGGATTTCATTGGGAGCAGACGGTGTCAATCTATTTGGAGAGTTGAGATCTATTTACTCAGTGTGGCCTATTTTTGTTATCAACAATAACATTCCTCCATGGATGTCAATAAAGAGGGAGCACATAATATTTTCAATGATTGTTCTTGGTATTTATTTACATCAATTTTATTTAATGTAGTAGCATCTCATTTGTCTTATTTGTTGCATAATGACATATTTTTTTCATTCAATAGTCATGTACATTAATTTATATATATATTACAGTAAAATGGTTATAATAATTATGTAATGTTTATGTTCATTCAACTAGGTAAGTACCAAGTTAAAGATATGAATGTATATATCAAACCTCTTATTGACGAGTTACTAAAGTTATGGAATGGCATCACTATGTATGATGTCTCTAGACTAATAGAACAAAGACAATTTCAATTCCATGCAATGCTTGTATGGACAATTCATGATGCCCCAGGGCTAACACATTTTTGTGGTATGTTATAACATTCGACTGCACTTTAACAATATTTAATTTGATGAAGTAGATATCATGCATGTTTTTAAAATAATCTATTCATTAAATATAATTATAAAAAATGACATATTTAATCCAATTATATATGATCTTGCAGGTCTTCAAACAAAGGGAAAATTTGCATGTCCAATTTGTGGTCCCAAGATGAAATCTCGTCATTCAACAAGTTTAGGAAAGTAAGTGTTTGATGAGTATAGGCACTTCCTCCATATAAATCATAAGTATCAAACTACTGAAAAACATCTTTTCAATGGGAAAGAGGAGACTACATCAAAACCACGAAGAATGACACCTCGCCTATGGAGGTTAGAATATAATAGAATTAATCATCAAGGTTATACATCAGATCAAATTGTTTATCTATCATATATGATATGTTTTGAATTTATATTTTTATATTGTGTTGTGTTTACTCATGTTGTAATTGACAATGATTGTTGTTGTTAATTTGTTTAACTTATATGTTTCATGAAGGTCATTAAGGCATTAATGGCTAGCTTCCATAGGGACTGAAAAGTTATCCCATACAATTTAGTAGGTTGCCCTACTATGAGCAACTACAAATTGTGTATTTTTTTTGATACAATGCATATAAAAAAGAATATAACATAAACATTATGGAAAATATTGGATGAAAGGCATAACAAAGAAAAAATTGTCAAAATTTGTAGTGACATTCAGGAATCCAATCATGTAATGAAAAATTTCATTCAATTAAATAGCGATGGAGACCAAATTAATATAAGTGACATTCCTTGGTTATTAATAGAGCATCAAAGAAATGCTATAAAAGAAGTCATATGAAAAATTCAATTTCCCATAGAATTTGCTACAAACGTAAACAATATAATAACAAAGAAAGGTGAATTTGAGTCAAGGATGAAAATGCATGATTGGCATACCTTCATTAAGGTAATTATTTTGGTATATTATATACACTTGTATAATGCATGTACTTTTCAATGTATTGTGTTTACTACTTTTGAAAAAATAATAAAAAGATCATTTTATAATTGTTGCAGTACGTTCTACCTCTATCTCTCCCAGACAACTTTGACAACAATGTCAAGCAAGTTATATATGATCTTGGAAAATACATGAGGTAAGTAGCGATATTTATTCAATTCATTATATAAATCTTATAATTTCCATTTGTTTTACTTGTTATATAATATACTGTATATTTTTGTTAAATCTCATTAATATATTTGCGCCTTGAATCACTTGTAGATGGATGTCATCTAAAGAAATCCATAAAGAAGATATAAAATATTGGAAGAGAAAAATTCTTAGTATAATGTGTGAAATACAAAAGTGTCTACCTTTGACATTTTTTAATGCATAAGAACACTACCTCATACACTAAGTTGAGGAGATTGAATTGTGTGGACCTGTACACACAAGGTCAATGTGGATGGTTGAGAGGCACTTGAAATTTTTGAAGGCTTTGGTTAGAAAAAGAGCACATCTAGAGGGTTCCATGGTGGAGGGATATATGGTATACCAGACCATGGTGTACATTAGTGAATATCTTCCTAAGTTTGCAGCAAAGATCCATGTAGATTGCATTTGGGATCCCAACTCCATTAAAAAATTCAAAGGGGAGTACCTGATGGGGAAAGGTAGATTGAGGAAAGTGAGAGGTAATTATAAGATGGTCATGGAGATTAATTGGAATACATTTTATATATGATTTTTATGTATATTGTACTTATTTAATTTTTAATCTTCAATATACATCAATTATAAATTAAGGTCGTATACTGTGGTATTTAACTAATTATACGTCGTTTGTGAATTTCAATTTTTTTTTATATAGTTGGTCGAGAGTGGGATGCACTACATTTGTACATCGCCAAAAATCTTGATTGGATGACGGTATGGATTGAACGATATCAACAATCTTGTCGTGCATTCACATGGAAAGGTGTGGCCTCATTGGTTAAAGAAGCTCATCATAATGGAGATTCCAATGTTACACAAAGGGAAATTGATTTAGCATATGGTTTAAGAGATAAAAAGGTACGTATAAATATATTAATCACCCATATTATTTAATTATTTTCAATTATATTGATGTATATATATGTTGAGATTGTTTTATTTTCATACATTCGGCCAAGAATAAATATGTTTATCAACTGACGATATTGCAATAATTTTTACATGTTTGACATATTGCAGGTGAAACACCACAAGGCTATGTGGTGCAATGGTCATAAATTTCAAATCAAAATGTTGGTTGACATGAAAAAAACTTGTGATTCTGGTATAACTGTAGTCTTTCAGGTGACTGATGTTTCATCTAGAAGTGACATACATCCAGAAGTCTCAGAAAATTGATACTATGGGATTTTGGATGATATACTTGAGTGTGACTTTAAGTCCTTCAGATTAATTCTGTTCGTTGTCCTATGGTACATGCTACGATTGAGTGAAAATGATCTTGAGAGAACTGTTATTGAACATGATAATGGATTTACCATTATTAATACAAGGTTGATCGAGCGAGCTGGAAATGAGCCCTATGTTCTTCGAAGCCAATGTGAGCAAAAATTTTACTTAGAGGTTCCAGGTAAACCGTGTTGGTCATTTGTTGTTAGATGTGATCCAAGAGGAATACCGGTAGAGTATAATGTGGTGGAAGAAGAAGATACCGAAGAACTAGAAGATGATGTAGATGATGATCAGGATCAACAGTTAGTTGATGATGTGATGTCCCTGACGAAGATGTCGAAGAGGAGGAACTAGATCATGATGATGTAGGAGTTAATGTTCATGAAGATGATATCCATGTGGATGATGACATTATCAAAACTGATATCGATGATGATGATGATGATATGACCAATCCTTACAATGTCGAATCTGGATCAAATGATATAGACAAAGAGTTGGATGAAGAAGAAGATCAATGACATTGAAATGTATGAGTTATGGGATCATATTATCTATTTGATATTAATTTCTTGATAGAATTATGTTTGACTTATGTGATTACATAATTAATTCATGATATTTTTAATTTTTATGCCATTACAAAATTAATTTAATTATGTACTTTTTAATGTTTGAAAGGTCAAAAAATTAAAACATTTCAATAGTGATGTTAACAACCTTGAAATTAGTGTGTTTTATGTTTCATGTGATCATAAGAGATTAAAAAGTCAGTTGTAGAGGTGGTTGTTCAGTGTTTGATGTGTAAAGGCCTTTAAAAGGCATAAAGTGATCATTGTAATGGTTGTTGATGGTTGAGGATTTAAAATACAAGCTCTTGAAATTTGAAAATCTGTGTTTTTCTTCAAAATTTCTATATTTTTCCTATTATGCAGCACTGTACAGTCACATGCAACCATATTTTGATGTGAAATCAATTCTAGGTCATGAAGATATGTGTTAGCTTTGATTTGAATCTGATTTGAGGGCTTAAGGCGTTAATTTGAGTTAGAAAGCTTCATTTCTTTGCATACAACCTAGTTACCCTATTTTTGAGGGTTTTGTAGTCCAAACATGATATAAAGGGGCTCTTACACTTTTTGTGATTACTGTAGCTTGTGTAAGAGGCCCCATGGATACTGTTGTAATTGTAGGATGCATGAATAGGGCGTAGGATGATAAATAAAGAAGGTATAGCTTCTTTCTTCAAGAGTTTTGTGAAGAAAAGCATGTGAAATGAGAGGTTCAAGCCTAGGTTTCAACAAAACATGTATAAGAGATCTGATTTTATAAATTTTTATCCATGTGCAGACCTAATGGGTTATTTCTGAACACTGAATATAAATGATATACACACACACACACACACACATATATATATATGTATGTATGTATGTATATGTATTTTTAAATGTAAATGTAAATGCAATTACTAGATGCTCTCCTAGAACAATAATTGCAACATATCATGAAATAAATCTATATTTATGTATATAAATGTGTATTTCTAAATGCAAGTGTAAATGCAAAGAACATATAGTTTTGTAGTGTTATAGATACAACATATCCATAAATTAATGTAATTGAAATTTTAAAGTCTTCAACACATATAATATGAAATTGATCAAACTATTAAAGTACATGAGAAATAAATGATAATAGTAAATGCATATGTATGTGTATTTGTAAATGTAAGTGTAAAATAAATAAGAATAATGAAAATTATAAAAGAATACAAGGAAAGGTTTAGAGTTTAGAGTGGAAGAGAGATAGAGGGTAGAGGGTTTAAGGGTTTAGAGTTTAAGAGTTAATGGTTTAGGGTTTAGGGTTAAAGGTAGAGGGTTTTGGTTTGTTTTTTACACTGTAACTAGGTTGGTATTCTAATCTACCTATGGGATTTCCAATTCCAATCAAGGGAAACTCAAAGGACTTGGACCAATTGACGAGGAATTTAAAAAGCCTCCTACACTTTGGGCTCTACAAGACTTGGGAGGGTGATCCCTTAATGTGTTTACAACCTCTGCACCAATATCATAAACAACATTAGCACATAACAGATAATCCCATTGAATAGCTCAACATAATAGGATAATATCGAATAAAATTGGTTGTTCACCGATAATATCAACTATGTGGAGCATGAGATAACTACAACACAATCCATAGTAAAATATAGTCATTAATTCGCAATTTGTAGCAAGCTCTAGGAAAATACAAATAATTATTGAACTACGCAAATAAGTACAACTTAGATCAGTGCCATACATTCATTGTAGGAGTCAAATTCATAAGCATCTAAAGGTTTATGACAAATTTAATACATAACATATGACTTATAAGATCCCTGACAATATTGCATTACAATTTTATCAGTATGCATTCTCACCCAATAATACTTATCAAATCCTTATACAGAACATATCCGCCTATAATCCCATTCAAGAATTTTAATTAATTCCTTGAATTAAAGCTAAAATAAGGATTATACACACCACAACAGTGAGATAAACGAAACAACCCTTAGTCATCTTATTCAAAATTTGGATATGCATGTACAGTGGAGAGACATGAGTTTGAATTTATCATTTTAAATCAAATGCTAGTACTATTATACAACATTAAATCCCCATGAATTCAAAACCGATTACAGAATAACTCAAAACCTAAATTGTATTTCTCTCTAAAACCATCGAACTTTACAATTTTCTCTGCAACTTCACTTAGACTCGACCAAAAATTATTTAACTTGCTAACTTGTACTTTTGGCTTTGAAATCCTCTTATAGAAAATGAAGGAGCAAAAAAGCATCAGGCCAGAAAGTACACGTCACCAGCCAAATGAAGCATTTGGTGATATTCCAAAAATCATTACAACAACCATCACCCTGGAGAATATTCCTGTTCATCATGTCAGCTGAGGAAAATTGAGGCAACAACAAAAAACCACAAGAAATCCACGCCGAGACTGCCATCAAAGAAAAATTGGAGGCCGTTGTAACTGCAGTATTTGATTTACCACCCATTAGTAATTCATTCTTTTATTCCTCCTCATTCAAATATTTATTTACCCACCTCTAATATTCTTCATCAGTCAGCCAGTCAAAATTAATTACCTCATTCACCTTGCCATTATAAGGTGTGTATTTTACTGCTACCTGATTTGCATCTATTTCAAAAGATTCCAAAAATGAGCTGGTACTAATGATTTTATCCATATAGCTCACCAACAAGTCATAATCTGAGTCATCACAAATTAATTTAATTTTATCATTGATGACCTCACCTGCCTGACCCTGCCATTATTGGAATGACCTGATTTTCCCCTGCTCATCAATTATATTAGGTAACAATTTGTTACCCCAATCATTGAAATTATTCATCAACTTCCTAATCTTCCTACTCAAGTCATTTGGTAAGGTCTGAAAACCTTGCAATGATTTTACTAACACATGAGTAGGCTTTAATGATTGGGGCCTATTGTTTGTATCAAACCTTGAGGCCTTATATATGACATCCAAATCACTGTCCCTAGGGATCCAATTTTCAATCAATGGTATCACTACTTCTTGATCCCTATCAATATTCTTTATTGCATCTAATAGCAAAGAATATAAAGAATGTATAGATAGTAATTTATTATCAACCATTTAATTCAAATGCCTTAAAACAATAGTAACAATATCTTTTTGCTTTGAAAGAGATCCCTCCTCACTTACCCTCAAAGATGCTTGTAACTCATCAATTCTTTGCAAGAGCTGCTTCTTTGTAGGATCAACAGAGCACTCTGTTTCTTCATCAATTTCCTCTAAAGAAGGGGTGAAGGTATAATTTTGACTGGGAGACCCTGGTGTGGAAACAATTGGAGAAGCAAGAGGCACTAACCCTGCTGTGGAAGGTAATGTACTAGTCCCTGGAGCACTTGATGTCTCCCCAATCTGTCTATACCTGAACCTTTCCACCTCATTTTGCAACTCAACTTTCCTTTGTTGCATCTTGTTGTATTCTTCAATTAAAAGGTTATACTTCTCCATTAGGCTTTTCTTTTCAACCTCCTCCCTTTCAGTAGTCTTTTGGGCCAATTTGGCCACATTCATAGTTAAACTAGTGGCCTCGGTGGTGGAGGTCTCTGAAGCTCTCTTTATTATTAATCCCCCTCTGAAATTTGGATTAATGTATGTAATATTTGGCTTTCTCCCTTATGGGGACAATTCCAAAATTGCAAGGGTTTCATACTCTTCACTCAAAGTAGAATCTTGAAGTACTGCCTTGAATTCTTCTTCAGATTCTTGCAAGGGATGTTTGGACTTCATAATAGCATTAAAGGCCACTGCATATGCAATGTCCCATTTAGGAAGAATCAATACACCAGCCTGACTCACCAATTTTTTTCCTTCCTTTGGAGTGATGTTCTTAAATTTTTCTATTAATTCAGCTTTCACTTCCTCATCATTCTCCTGGTCTGACCTGCCAGGTCTTAGTTCTCTTCTCTCCTTACATTTATTTTTATATTCTTCAAACTTCATCCTCCATACCAATTGCAAGAATACAAGAGTCTTTACAAATGCATTGTCATCTAGAAACTCCTTACATGCTTCCATTCTTGCATCTTGTATACTTTTTCCTTTCATATATAAATTAGATAAAACCAATTCAGCTGGCCTAGGAGGGGAAGACATACCAACCTACATGT